>JAUIMM010001141.1:725000-1178062 GCA_031769625.1 Taudactylus pleione | reverse complement strand
TAAAGGAGTTCTGACCTGATACCTGAGGGTTGTGGAGTTCCTAGCCTAAGGAGCAGGACCCAGGCTGGGCACAAAGGAGTCGGGAGATCCTGCCAGCCTGCCAGGGACAGAGAAGCCTCACAGCAGCCTTGCACAAGTATGGTGTCCCCAGCCCAGGTGGGTAAGCTGGAGGGTGTAGCTGCCAACCTTTCTAACACTAAAGGGTCCTCTGCTATAGGACATGTGTCTGGGTTCCCCAAGGTTTAGCTAATATTACTGGCATTTCTGTATATATTGTATAATAGTGTGTATTTTACATGTAGAAGTAGTGATATGTAAAATAAAGGTATCATTATACCTTTGCTATTGTGTCATTTCCTGTGCGATCTAAAGGGACTCATAAGGGACCTGGGGTACTGTGCGAGATTCTCAAGGCGGTATACGGTGAAAGGGCGAAAATAACGCACGCATAAACCCGGGATCCTCACTCCTTTACAGCAGGTCTTTTCATCAGTACTCGTGTATATAAAAGGTTTATATACATGAGGCCTCATGAAAAGACCCGCCGTGGTCTTAAAATATTGACACATATTGTGTATCATGTAACTTCTTCAATACAAGTTTTTGTCACCAGTTGGAGTGCCGCCTATCCTTTTTGCTTTGGGGCTTGCATAGCTCCTACGGGAAAATATTCCACCTACATTTCTACAGGGAAGGCACCCAGTATCTTACTACATTATTTGAGTGCCAAACTAAGAACGATATATATATATATATATATATATATATATATATGTACACACACACACACAGATTATCATGACCGCAAGGAGATTTTATGCACCTTAGCTATTCCGCAGGTAATGCAAACATAGGATGTCCGAATCTGTGTAAGAACAGATAGACAAAGGTATACAGAGACTAATGAAGTGCATCACTCATTAAAATAAGTAATAAACTACGCAATCTGACAGACTTTGAACATGGAATGATTATTGGTGCTCGCAACAGCGGTGTAAGCATTAGCCAAATGGCTGCACTGGTGATTTGTTCAAGGGTAGCAATGTTAAAGTGTACAGAGTGGACCAGCAGACAAAAATCTGGGTCTGAGTATAAGGCCTGTGGTCAAAATTGGCTATTGGTTGCCTATATGGAGCAGAGAATGAGCCGACTTGTTCAGTCTCATAGATAGGCAACAGTGCATGAAATTACAGATAATCTTAATCAGGGACCAACTCAGATGGGCTCTCAATGAACCTATGGGATACAGAAGCAGAAGGTTTGTATGTACGCCATCACGAACTGCTGCAAACAGGTTGAAATGCCTCCAGTATGCTCTAAAACACTGGAATTGGACAGCAAATTACTGGAAATGAGTCATGTGGTTGACAAACCATGTTTTTAATTATACCATGCAGATGGTAGGGGGAGAAACTGGAGAAAACAACACTGAAGGAATCCTTCTTGCATCATCACGACTATTTAGAGTGGTGGAGGCAACTTAATGAAGATGCAGTTCATCTCATTTTGGCAAATATTCCCCACTAAACATACCAACAGTTAGTAGAATCCTTGTCTAGAAGAATTCAAACCATTTTAAGGGCAAATAAGTTCTGGGGTCACAATAATTTGGCTACTCCAAAAAAAAAATTATTGTAAGGAATGTATATATTACTGCCTGGCGAGATATGTTTCTAGTCCGTATATGAATTATAAATATGTTGCACACTTCTCAATAGAGTAATCAATCCTATGACTCACCAGAACTGGATTTATAACTATAAGAGGTTAGGAATACCTTATTGTTAATTCTTTTCATACTATCACAGGTGATTGAAATAAGAAACAGAGTAAGGTTTTCATTAGTATGGTAATTTCACTCAGGAGAGGATGTTTGGAGGTCAATAGGATTCATCTCTCTGAGGGAATCCTATGACCAGGAAATCCCATTTAACAAGACCAATTCTCTGGGGCCACATGTTGATTACTTAGACTCGGGAAGAAGGAAAACCATAGACAGCAAGCATCTGCAGGTATTAACAAAGAGTGGACAAACCACAAAGTGTATTTACTCCTGCCACCAGGTGTGATTAAATATAGGCAGATAACAGATCAGTGGTTTATGACATAAAATGGATATGTCTAATATAGCTTGGATATTACAGAATCAGAGATATATCTGACTTATAGACTCAGGTTATGTGCAATTTAGAAGTCACTCAGACATATAATTTCCAAAATATGAAGTATTTCAATAAGCACTGTATAAAATGTGATCACCACAGCTACATATTTACAGTCATCTTGTAGATAAAATAGCAGAGATTAATATGAACACCCCATAAGTTAGGTAATCAATCCGCAGGAGGATTTATAAATTATTTGGATTTAAGTTAAAAGTGACTTGGACAGTTCTGGGAGGGTCCCAGATCTAATTAACTAATCAACCAACCAGTCAACCGAGACTTGGATGACATCATCCTAGGAGTGATGCTCTGCTGATATATGGCATGAGCAGCTTTTGCTGGGTTCAGACTCTGGGGTTCAATCTATTGAGGGACTGTTCCATAACTCCTGTTGTGCCTCCAGCACAGATTTCTGAGTGATATCTGTAAGTTTTCCCTTTTAATTTTAAATTTAAATATATTATTATTACATTTTATTTATAGGGTGCCACAAGTGGTCCACAGCACCGTACATACAGTAAAGGGTACACAGAACATTACATTACAATACAGTAACCAAATTATAAACAGAGCACAAGTAACAATTAGCAACACAATTCTCCATACACAATACAGCTGGGAAGGTGAAGGCTGTCATAGAAGTGCTAGAGAAGAGGGCTGTGAGAAGACAGTGAGGAGGAGGACCCTGCTCCTAGGAGCTTACAATCTAGGGGAGAGGGTAGACAGACAGATGACATGAGGGATGAGTGTGTAGAGGGGGACCTGAGTGCAGGAAGTCTGTTATATCATATGCCAGCACTGCAATGCTATAGATACATCTTTTATAGTACAAGTTAATTTAGTCATGGCGCATATCACAGACATTACAGCTGAACCCCGAGGCAAAAAAATATAAATATATGACCTGGCGAAAGTGCCACAAATATATGGTACTGGAACGTTGCCTAACCATATGCCGCTGTGACTTAAACACGCCTGGAGTGTGGCACCATCTGGAGATTGTGTGTGTGATTTTGTGCGAGCACCCGGCATGGTTGTTATAGTTACAGGGAGAGCCAGACCTTCCCCTACGTTTTGATATTGATATATATACATAATGTCTATGTGTATGAAAGACCTCAGTAAGAGTCCCTGATGTGGTTTGCAACTCACTATGGACAGAGCGCTGCTGCACCATTAGTAGTAGGAGGCATATTCAGTGTGAAACGGGGCCAATGAGAAAGGTTATTGCGGCAACATCACTTAGATCAGTAGTGTGATATGAAGCGATTGATTATTGTGATAGCGGCATGGATGGGGATACATTAAGTAACATTAACAACAATGTGGCATAACATCGGCCCTGATAGTAACCACTAAGTGAGAGACTTATGTGGAATATCTATATGTGACACTAACAATAGCATTACCTAAGATAAGGGGAGTGAGATACATATACATATATATATATATATATATATATATATATAATCCCTGTTGATGCACACATACCTGCCTTACTGAATGTGAAGTACATACTGTGTGAACACAAATACAGATCTTTTTGGCTCCTAAATATATTAGATATAGGGAGAAGAACTTAATGATTAATTGTGAATTATATACACAACTGGGATATAGGGCAAAATTTACTAAGCGGCAGGTTCTAAACCCCGGCGGTTTGGTGGCGGTTTTGCAGTCTGCAGATTTACGAAGGCCAAAACTGCTGCAAAACCACTGTCAAAACACATTTTAGAATAGAACAGGGCTGTCATTTAGAAACCGCTGCAAAACTGCCACCAAACCCCCGGGGTTTAGAACAGAATAGAACCCGCCGTCAAACAGCCACCAAACCGCCGGGGTTTAGAACCTGCCGCTTAATAAATTTTGCCCTATAGAGTTTATTGTGCAAAAATATATACCAGAATGAGAACAAACTTGATATCAGATAGGATAAATTGATTAACTATAGACGCTGATTCCTACTTTACATTTCTCTGAAGCTATTGACACAAAGTTAGAATCAATAACAATTACAGTAGCGACAAGATACATTGTTTCAGAATCCTTCTGTGTATCTGTGTAATAAGATACACTTGTATCAATTGGATTGTTTATTGAGTATGATGTGAATACTGATATTGAATGCACACAGTAAAGATATGCAATCCTTGGAGTATTTAGAGGGATTATTTGTTTCATTTACACAAATATAGGATTGTGTATTCACAATACTGCCTTAACAAGATGATTCAGAATAACATTATCTACAGTATGTAAGGTCTTTAATAGCTGGTATCTGCTGAGAGCTGTTGTATATAAATAGAAACAATAAATTGATAAAGAGGTACCCTATGAATATAGCGTAAGTAAAAATAACACAGAGATTATTTACAGCCAATATATATTTCACAAACAAATCTCAGCACAATTGATACAAATACATGTGAAGTCCAGCAGATTGTCCACAATCACAGTGGCCATCTCTGTAGTATATGAAAGTAAAAACAGAGGCCGCACAATCATGGAGTAAGGGAGAACAATATTTGCTTAATAGATTAAAAGCATTCACATAGCTGGCATATCTGAAAAACAGAGTTTGGTGCACCGCGCTGTGGTCCCGTCATTCGGTCCCGTCATTCATTCCCGAATTTCATGCTCCAAGCCTCATTTCCAGATAGGTGATATCAATGCGTTCTGTGTTTCTGTAGGCCCACCTACAAGTGTTTCATCAGCAATTGACTTTGTGGTTTCCTGCACCTTAGCGCTGATTGGCTAAGAGTCAGACCTTTCTCAAATAATCAACAGGTGGTTTCTATGGCAGCAGACACTGGTTGGCTGAGAGAGGTCTGACTCTTAAGCTCAAATGTGCAGTAGACCACATGGGAACAGTTATTCTCGTATGTACATACAGTGTTTGCATGTCTGCGGGTTCAGGAGAGTGATTTTTTTATTTTTCGAAGACCCCTGGATGTCTGCCTGGAGAAGAGGACTGACCAGCACAATGGAGAAGGTAAGTATATAGTGGGAGTGCATGAGAGTGGTTAATAAAGGGCTATCATATTCATTGTATGTCTTGCCTTTTTTTTAAAATAATTTCTTTAATGTCAGGGTACAGGTGCCAGTGGGCCCAAACTGTCCAGGCTTGCTGGGACCTGTAGCTCCACTGTAACAAACAATATTTGTAACTATTTTTCACACATTACCCCTGCACCCACTACTACCACCACCAGGGGTGCAGAAAGTAGCCACAGGCATCACCCCTGTAATGTGGTATCCTTGGAAAGGTGGACATCATTTCTTGGGTGTCCCCACTTCCTGAGAAATCCTAGGGCTGGAGTGACCAGTTTGGGCCTGGTAAATGTGATGAAAGGGGACCATGTGATGTGTGTCCCCCTGATATGGCATTACCTCTCAGCTGGTTGAGCCCAGTGCTTGTTACTGGAAATATGGGGGAACCCCATGCCAGGTATGGGACTAGTTATGTTTTTTTGGGTTAGGGGGCACACATTTTATTTTTTTACCATCTCTTTAAACTTTAAAATAAAGAAACCTGCAGGAATCACACTGGCCTGTGCAGTGCTTCAGCACAACATGCTGCTCACAGGCACTTCCATGTGATTATTCTATTCTGCTGCTGTTTACAAACATGATACTGAGTAAATTTGTAAGTAGTATTCCTGACCATGTAAAGTGTAGGATGTTTGATCTGTTGGTCTATAACCATCTATTTGCATGTGAAATCGTGTTTTGCATGTGAGTTTCATGCAGATGTGCCTTTAGTAAATCTCAGAGTTGCAATTTTGGGTGAAACTCATCTGCAAATGGAGTTTCCCAAACACGATTCTTAGTAAATGTGCCCCTAAATTTCAACCCCTCCAGGGGTTAAACATGGCACTGCATGATTTGTATTGTTTCACCTGAGGACGGGGTTTAGCATTCCGAAACATTGTGATCATTAAAATAAATGTTGCATTCAAATCCTGTAGTGCCGTGACGTGCTTAACCCCTGGAGGGGTTGTTCACAACAACAGTATATTTTATATTTGCAAGGGCACGCAGGTAATCAACTTATTTTTGTGAGTGCTACCATATATATATATATATATATATATATATATATATACACACACACACACACACACAGGACGCAAGGTGCGGCACTCGTGGCACAGTCACAGCAAGAGATTAGTGGGACCACAAGCTGGTTTTCAATGTTTCAATATATTAGTTCATATTGTCATAATCGACTTAATCATAATACCATTCTAGAGTAGTACTATTTTTTTATTAGTTAAATATATTATATAATAAAATAATAGATTGGTTTCAGTCAATAACATATAATTTTTAGTCCTCTTTACAGAAATCTCACTGCTCATACAGTTTCCTAACATGTTAGTGGTATTTTAAGGAAATAATTTGCATTTTCAATACATCGTATGGGAAGATAAATGGTGCGTAAATCAATAGAGACTCACTCGTTTATTGGTTTATGTGCCATTTATCTTTGAGCTGGCTCCTTAGATAATCCAGATATTTCTCTTATGCTCGATTTAAAATGTAAAAGTCCCGGTGGAAAAAGGGATGTTATTCAAATTTATAGCATCTTTGAAGTTCGGCAAAAGATTATATCTTAAAAATTCAAGATCAGGAAAGAGCATCTGAATCTTCCATGTGATCCAAGAATTGTTTACTTAAGAGTACATTTTTCAAAAGATTTACATAGTGTCCTGGTTATTTACTATGCATCTCTGATTGGCAAAGTTGAGAAACAAGTCATGTTTAAATATTGTATATAGATGTGTCCTTATACACTGTGATCTCAGTCTTGCCAAATAGCCCCTCACAGCGCTCCAGATCCCATGTGAGTCAGTTGCATTAGGCATCTTACTAGCTCTAAAGGCGAGTCTTATGTGCACATAAAAAATCAATTGGAAGCGACAAAATAACATAGGGGCTGATTCAGATATGTTCGAACAGAGTCCCGGTTTGGAAATGTTGCCGGTTCAGAAGTCTGATTTAAAAACCGAACTCGGGTTTTGGATTCGGACATTTTAGCTGTGTTTATCGATAATTAATAGATGTTTATCTATTTTTAACCAAAAGCAAAATCAAAACAAGGGGGTCCTCACACATCTCTAGTATTGAGATTGTCACCGGTAGCTTTGCAGATCCAAGCAAGTGTGTACAAATACGCAGCCACCATCACAGAGCATTCGATAAATGGCCATCTGAGTAGTCATATGGTCACAAAGAATGGCCGCCCCAAACTGAGCCATTGGAACTATTTTATCTGCATATGGTATTGCAAATGCAGGCTATGGCACCCCCCAAAAAGGGTCGGGACACATCTGCATTTTTTGTCACCACTCCCCATAACCTCCCTCAAACGATCCCTGACTGTCAATCATTTTGGGTATAAATCCTCTCTGTGAGCAGCATCACAAAACTAAATTGGCACGTGTGCAGTTTGACCACATTGCATGTGCAGTTGACCATTAATCACTCAACTGCATAAGTATCGGAATAGCATAAATCTCTGAATCAGGCCTTTAACTAGACTGCACTGATGTGCGACATTTGTACGTCATAAAAAGTGCTACAATGCAGCAGCCACTTTTTTTACGCCAAGTTCAGTTGTGCTTCATCTGTATGGGTTTAAAACTCATTTTTGTACTGTTAAATTCACAGCCAAGAATTCTGTAGTACACTTTGAATGGTGTTTTGCTGAATCTGCGATGTGAATAAGATACAAAATTTAAAGAAAAAGTTGCTACGCTTGGTGCGGCTCAGTCTCACCTCGCATCGTAGGTGGTATGTCTTGGTGTCAGAGGACACATCTGTATTAGCGGTTCCCAAACTTTTTTAAATCACGGCTCTCTCAAATATCAGCATTTTTGTCATGGCAGCTGTAGCCCAAAAGTTTCTTCTTAACCACTTAACTGATTAATTTTTTTTCCCAAAAATGGTCATAATTTTTGTGTTATTTAAAAAGTTTAAAATCAATTTTTAAAAATGAATTAAAATATGTTATTTATGCAATATATGCCTAAAGGGTATCTCACACCCTGCCATGTCCATAGGCCCCCATTGAAAAATTACTAGCAGCCCAAAATTTACGATAGACCTCCCCAGTGGCAATATATCCCATTAAAAATGCCCTCCACCTCGTTAGTGGTAAAAGAGAACTACTCAATAAAAGATTCTGCCCCAAATTACTGTGTCTCGCTGGCCTCATTTTGATCCTATTTTATTCCCCTTATCACATTACTCCAAACTACACTCCATACCCAATCACACCATCCTTCTCACTCCCAAAATACCACCACCACCAGAAGAAACATTCCAATTAATACCACTCACAAAACACACACAAGTCATCACCATCTACACTACTAGCAGGAAGAGCACACCTTACCCCCCCTACCCCCATACGTATTCAGTGCAGGAAAGGTACACCCACACAAAGGTGCAGCACCCCGAAACCACAACACACCACCCCCTGGTAAATGAGAGCACAGTTCTACCGCCCATCTTCATATGTAAAAGAGAACCTGTAGTTCCACCAACCGGATTACTACGTCTTTGTTTTTTTGTTTTTTTAACATCCTGTCCTTGCATAACTGCCTGGGGGTTCTGAAAATCAGGGGATATCCTTTCTGTGCGTGTGCGGAAAGAATCTCCTCTTTAAAATCATGGGGGCACAGCAGGGCAGCGCCGTCGCATGTGATGCGACCTTGTCAGCAGAAGCACTGCTGGCTGCAGACGCATCACATGTGACCATGTCAGTTATGTGGTTACAAGATGCTGAAAAAAATATTAAATTAAGTGAATTGTGCTTACCTGTCTTCCTTGGGTTCAGTTATGTGGTGGTGGACAGTGTAGTGCTACTGTTTGTCCACATATTGTATGATTGTTAGCCGTCACCATTAGTTTTGCTTATAACAATAACCATAAATAATTTGATTTGGTCCTGGACTACTAACCCATGATATCCCTGCAAATGCCTACCACCACCCAGTTTGGGACCACTGCTGTATTTTCTATTCACAGGCTCTATATTAAATTGCAAACACCCATGTCCTATTTGCTGCTAGCATTTTATTTTATTGTAAACTCCAGAAGAGTAGCAATCACATATATTTTACTCCCATGTTAAGTTGGTTATGTATGTATTTTGCCTATAAATTAGAGTTGGGTGGTTTTGAGTAGTACAGAGTTCCAACTCTGGTCTCCTCCCCAAGTTCGGTACTCTAAAAACCGGACCTCAAGTATTTTGGATTATATGTAAGTCCCTACCTTGTGATTTCAGGTGCTATGAGGTGGACAAAATTGACTGAAAATTAGTTAATAATGTTAATAATTCTAAAGGAACAAAAACAGATTCAAGTTATATGATTTTAGCTGTTTTTTATAAGGTTTTAAAGACATCAAAAACCAAAACACTTAAGGGTGGTTTTGCCAAACAAAAACACAACAATGATTTAGAACCAAAACCAAAACACAGGGGTCTACGCGCATCTCTGCTATAAATAGAAGTATACAGTTTAATATATAACTTTCTCTCACAACCAGAAGGACTTGCAGAATAGACTTGTTTAGTTAGATTTAAAGATTGATTTGAAAATATTGTCTGAAATCGGTCATATTTAAAGGAGCATTGTATTGATTTTTACATCATGCCTCTAGGCTTTAACTATGGATTGCGTACAACAATTAGTTATACACAGTCTTGTGTTGTCCTCCACTAACTAGCATTCTGTGTATTCTTATAATGGCTCTGTTTCTATAATAGTACAGAGGTCACACATGGCATGCAGAAGAGTGTTAAGTGACACACTGGTGGTTCAAAGGATTTACCATATATAACTAATATGTGAGTTCTAAACTTAACTTGAGGCCTCAATATTTAATAATTAAAATAGCAATTTATATATTATAGCACATAATAGCATTTACCCTAAACTAACTGATTGACCTATTAGCTCTAACATTGGTCTTACTCACTGTCGCCAACTGTTTGATCCAACATTTCTCGCTACTTTCCTCACTCCATAGTTGTGTGGTTTGCAATGTATTACATATTTTTTATAAATAAAAATATGTTATGTTTGCTTGTCCCATTTTTATTAATCTGTTATATATAACAAATGTAGAACTGGCATGCTGTACTCATCTGGATTTTTAGCACACTGATAGTAAAAGGTGCTGACCCCTGTTAATAATCTTTAATGATGATGTCACATTGATGATGATGTAGCCAGCAGCAGATTTTACATAGGGACTGCAGCTCTCCAGTGACAAGGACCTATGAGGAGTAGTGGTCGAATAGGGGCTTCACATTGGAATTTCTATCTGCTCATTTCAAGGAGAGGAACTCTTCCACTTGGGACCACCAGATTAATGTACAATTAGCAGATAGAGCTTCCAGGAGAACCACCAGGTTTATTTTGCTTATAGGGGCAAACTGTGCTTGCAAGAATAATGATTGACAGCCGCATGCTAGTGGCAGCTGCAATCCAACATCAGTCTGAGTGATGTCATCATCAAAATGGATATGTCTATGATAGCTAGGATAGTACAAAATCATATAGATATATCTGATTGAGGGGACTATTTACTAAGCAGTGTTAGGAGACAGAGTGAAATGTGATATGAAAGTGATAAGGTGCCAGCCAATCAGCTCTCAACTGTCATATTTCAAACACAGCCTGTGAGATTACAGTTGGGAGCCAATTGGCTGGCACCTTATCACTTTAAACTCTGTCTCCTAACACTGCTTAGTAAATAGACCCCATAGACGCACAATTTCCAAAATATGAAGTATCTCAACAAGTATACAATGTGATCACACAGCTACATATTTACAGTCATCTTGTAGATAAAATAGCAGACATTACACACCCTATATGTTAGGTAATCAATCTGCAGGAAAATTTATAAATAATTATTTGGATTTAAGTTAAAGTGACTTTGACAGTTCTGGGAGGGTATATAACAAGGTCCGGCACTCACTGGTTTGAATAAAGCTGCTGCTTACCGGTTGCCCTCCACTTTTACTGCATGCTGCTGAAATAGATAAATACAGTGGAATGGCAGCACTTCGAATTAGATTAGTAATGATGTTCCTGAAAAAGGTGCAATAAAGCGCTGAAACATTGAAATCTTGTAATGCTCCAATGAGTCTTTACTTCTAATCTGGGCACCACAGATGGTGTGATGGTTAGCATTACTGCCTCACAGCACTAAGGTCGTGGGTTCAATTCCCACTATGTCCCTAACTGTGTGGAGCTTGTATATTCTACCTGTGCTTGCGTGGATTTCCTCCGGGTACTTCAGAGAGTTTTTGATTAGATGAATTTAAACAGCTTGAACAGAATGAAGTGAATTCAGGATGATGATACTACACTTTCCTGCTTATTATTAATGTTTATACCGATGGATTAATATTTGCATTACAGATTATTTATTTTTTTACCTTACCTGTGCCTATAAACACTACTGTTTGTATTTTATATTTTATTAAATATTACATCTTGTTAGTGTTACTTTTCACCCTATCACTTTTCAGAAGGCTGACTATCCTTTTAGCAGCTGCTTGGAACAACAACACCTTACAGCTCCCCTTACTTTTTATAGTATTTTCTGCTTATCAATTGTTACTTTTTAAAACTTACCAATATGAATAGGTCAACAGTAAATTGGAGCAAGGAAATGATTTCGTAAACAAATAACTGTTGTAGTAGAAACAATTAATAACTTTGGTTACAAATATTAAGTGTACAAAGCAATTTATTCAACATGCCTTTAAGACTCTTCCTGTAGCCTAACGTTCCACTAGAAAATTGCAAAGTTGTTTTTCTTTCTTTTTATAAACCAAACCAACCTGATATTTTGTGTTCCCCTCCCCCATCCCTTGTTTCCCAACTGAAACAAAACTGTTCCAGGCATATTTTTCAATGTATATAATTTAAAGTAGCTCTGTGAAATGTAACATATTTCACAATATGATTACATTTTACTGACCCAAAATGCAATAAAGTAGTATGAAATACCAACGCACCAGTATATTGCAACAAAAAGTGAAAACATATCAATATTTTTCTTTTCCTAAGTAAAACTGTTTTTTAAGGGACATAAAATATAACAGGTAACAATATATAACAATAGAGTAAAGTAACTAAAAGTACTTTGTGTTCCCAGTTATAAACTGAATTTCAAAGCTGTCTTGCAGTTGTAACAAAAGCTGGTTGATTGTTAGATATCATTACAGCTGAATAATAAACTATTTGACCAAACTTGGCTACTGAACATGTTATACAATACAGGGCTAGTTTATCTGTTTGATACATATGGAATGGGTAAAATATTTACCATTTGGCAATCCATTAATGGATTGCCAAATGTTAAATATTTGGTGAATTGCTAAGCATACTGTTGTTGTCCCAATAAGTTCCCAGATGCCATTTTGGCAGGATTTGGTGAGGTTTTTCATTTTTAAAAGTCACTCAACATTCTTTTAGTGGCCAAACTATTATGACTCCCACTTCATTGTATGCAAAGTAGCGATTCTGCAGATAATGTTGATACAGGATGTCTGAGTCTGTATAAGAATTGAAAGGCAAAGCAAAGGTGAAGGGATACCACTCATGAAATAATTGGTAAACTATGTGAACGGACAGAATTTGAACATGGAATGATTGCTGATGCTCGCACAGCAGCATTGCAAGCATTAGCAAAATGGCTGCACTGGTGAATTATTCAAGGGTGGTAGTTGTTAAAGTGTGCATGAAGTGGATTAGCAGACAAAAACTGGGTTTGAGTGCAAGACCCGTGATCATAAACGGCTTCTGGATGCTTGAGCGGAATAGACATAGGGCAGACTTGTTCAATCCTACAGACGGGCAACAGTGCATCAAATTATGGAGAACCTGAATCAGTGACCAAATCAGATGGCCCCTCAACAAACAGTACACTGCATATTACATTGTACAGCTACAGAAGCAGAAGGCCTGTTCGTACACCACTGCTACTGTATCTGCTGCAAACAGGGTAAAATGCCTCCAGTTTGCTCAAGAGCACAGGAATTGTACAGTAAATGATTGGAAATGGGTCATGTGGTCAAACAAATCATGTTTTTAAATACATCATGCAGATGGTTGGGTGAAGATAAGGAGATCACAATATGAAAGCATGGATCCTTCTTACATCATGATGACTCTTCAGGCTGATGGAGACAATCTTATGGTATGGAGTTTTATTTTTTATGGGAGTGTCTGGGTCGAGAAGAATTCAAGCTGTATTAAGTGGCCATAAACTACTAACCCGGTGGTCATAATTTGGCCACTGGGAATATAGCAGTGCAATACTAGTGGCACCAATTGTACATATTCTTTTTTTTTTTTTAAATACATATCCAGTTTTTAGCATATAGAACAGATGATTCCAGTAAATGGGAACATTCCCACTTCGATCAATTTGTTTATATAGTAATGTGGCTTTACAGTAATATGGTTATTAATGTTTAGCTCCCTAATGCTCATTTAATAAACCAGTGGCTTAAACCTTATAGCATAGTCAAGATGATGTCTAAAAAAATATTTGTAAAGATGTTTGGCCTCCTGCAATCACACAATAAAAATAACAGCATGAAGGAAGTTTTATTAACTAACTTTAATTTAGGGGACTCAGAAGGGATGGGGATGTACAGATACAGATTACCCAGACTTGGGCGGTGTTGCTATCATGCTCTCCAAAGCTTTCAAACCATAGTTATGTATACATTGAGGGCATAGGCACCCTCCTACCAGAGGCCACACTCCCAGCACTAGGGACAATCCAATTCTCGGCAGCCATTTCTAAGGAAGCCAATCGGGATCGTTATTTAGACTGCCTCCAATCTCGGGATATTCACGATTAACCTGAAGCAGGCTGCACTACTTTCTTCAGCCCAGGCAGTGCTGAGCACTAGTTCCGCCAGCCCAGATGCTGCCCCTGGACCTCCTACAGCTGTGCATTGCAGTTGTATGTGTCATCATGTGTGTCACACTATCTAGCTGCATGCCAGCCCACCCATACTGTTGAGTCTGTTTAGGGCAACCGGCTATTGCTGAGTTGATGCTGACTTCTGCCTGTGGCCAAAGGAGGAGGATTTGAGCTGAGTAACTGGCTGCAGTGAGAGAACCAAGGTGGGAGTCAGGACTCTGGAAAGTCAGATTACATTTACAGTATTATTCATAGTCAGACACAAAATTCAGATCAGGGTTCATTCTGTTAAATTTGACTGTAAGCAAAGCCGTTAATACTTGACGGCTGTCAGATATTAATAGTCAGATCAGGGACCATAACCATTCTGTTGATACTTAAATAACTTACTTTTGCCTTTTTAGGCTTTAATATTTGTATTTTGAAAATGTTAACAAAAGCAAGTAATTTTCAGACTTACAGTATCTCTACTAGTCATTCATTTTTATCTTAGAAAAAGTACAGAATAATAATATTTTGATTGATCAACTCAATCCTGTGATTGAAAAAATGAGGCAAGATTGGCTTCCATAGGTCTGACTATACTGCAACTATGTCAAACTACTACACATTAGTTAATTTGTCATTAGTATCATAACACTGAGAGGACTGTGATTTGGGACTGGGCATCCAAAGCTATAAACTGCACCCATACACTGCAGGTATGGGAACTGCGCTGGAGGATGCTGACCCAACACACACTGGGCAGAAAGCAGGTGAGTGTGGAGGTTTTGGGGATTGCATCAGGCACCACTGGTCTCGGGGCCCTGGAGTTTGAAGTATGACAACTAGTTTACCCATTGTTATATCGTATGGTCTTTAAACATCTCAAAGTGTACATATTTATTATATTCCAGTCCTAATGTCATTGTAAAGAGGCTGTGAATAATAAAATTATACTACTTAAAATTGTGGCATTCCATGTTGCTTTCCATAGTTATTATTATTATCCTTTATTTATATGCTGCCACAAGGGGTCCACAGCCCCTTACAAAGTATGAAAACAAAAACAGTAGTAACAAAAAACACAGGGCAAAAGTGACATACAATACAGAACATTGCAGGACATGAATATTTTTATAGGGAATCGATATGAAATAATGATGGCTGAATAGCCGCCGGCTCTCATACAGACGCCAGAAGCCCAATGAAGACATATCCAGACAGGGGCACGTAAGTACCCTATCCCTCCCCTCTCCCACCTCAGCCTAACCCTCCCTTAGTGGTGCCTTACCCTAATCTTCCTGGGGGGGTGCATACTCCTAACCCCCCCGGTGGTGCCTAACCCTACACCCACCTTTCCACACCCTAAACCTAACCCTCCAGTGGGGTGCCTAACCCTACACCCACCTTTCCACACCCTAAACCTAACCCTCCAGTGGGGTGCCTAACCTTAACCTCCCCCTGGGGATGCCTAACCCTAACCCCCTCTCCCAATAGCCTACCCCCCCCCACTTACCTTTGTTTGGGATGCCGACCGTTGGGATTTCGTCATTGGCCTAAAGATAGGGGTCGGGATTTTGATGCCTATGAATAGTCCTGGGTTGGCCTAAAGATAGGGGTTGGGATTTCGATGCCTATGATTAGTCCCGGGTCGGTCTTCCACTTTCAAGATTCCGACTGCCAGCCATTTATAGACATTGCTGCATCAGCAGTCATAAAATTAAAATAGGCAGCAGGGTGGCAGAACTCTAAGGTTGGGTGCCATTGTAGGCTGTTGGGCAGGTAGGTTGGTAGAAGCTAGGGAAGGAAAATCATATGAGGGAAGAGAGCCCTGCTCATCTAAAAGGCAATGCAATAAAAATTTGCAATCAATAGAGGTTTTTAGCATAACCATGGCCAAGGTTATGGGCCTACCCACCATATCCTGGTAACCTCTATAGGGTAGGTCTTGAGGGTGGTGCCCTGGGGCGGCTTGGCTGGGCTAGTTTGGGGGTATCCTGTGCTCTGTAGTTGAACCCTAGTATGTTAGGGACCTACCCTAAAGAGGTTACCTGGATATGGTGGGTAGGCCCATAACCTTGGCCATGATTATGCTAAAAACCTCTTTTGATTGCAAAATGTTATTGCATTTATATATTATCAGTAATTTGGAGTTGTGCATCTGAGATTTGTCTGTTTCTGTGCCTGCAATTAGTCTAATCAGGTAGCACCTTCCATTATATATATTTAGGGTGTGCAGTACAGGAACCTTTCCTATATCATCTAAAAGGCATCAATGTCCACCTTTTATTCTGCCCAATGCTGATAATGTCAAAAGAGGAGATCTGGTTCCCAATACAATTTAAAGGAAAGGATGTGGTGTGCTGGTGTTAGGGTTGAGAGCCACCATTGGATTAGGATTAACAATCATAACAGATAGTGTCATATACCTGTTATACAAAAGTAATCATAATATTTAAGAGCCTCACTCCATTTTAAAAATTGCATCTGTATATACAGTATGTTAAATATACAAGATGGTGGGCTCACTTTATTCTATATGCATTTTTCATTATAAGGAACTACTGAATTATTCCCACTGTGAAGATGAATCACTTACATTTTGATTAAACTGAAGACTGCCACAGTGCAGTGAAATGTAAGTCAGTCCTGTCACAGGATGCCATCAGTTTACGGTTAGCAAACATATATAACTCACTACAAAACAATGAATAGGTCTCTAAGCATTGCCTAGATTATATACAAACTAACTAGAGAAACCATTTGGTGAATACCATGTTTTAATGAATTATATAGCAGGCACAAATTACCCTCTAAAGGTCACCCCTGTGTCTCTAAGGCACATTTAAACATCCCAAAGAACTGAAATCTTACAGGTCCTAATGAATACAACACTTTACATAATAAAGGGTATTGGTGTCTCATCCTCTGTAAAGATGAACAGCAAAAATCAATATTAGTCACTGTAAGCTCAGCACTATTATACATTAGTTCACCAGAACAGTCTCTGTAATTAGCCTGTAGGAAGCTGGTAATGAAGCATGAATATAACACCCACAGACTAAGTATGCTTTTTTCCTAGACATGTAAGTCTCTAGAGACCTGGAGACATATATATACACACACGATAGAACAGAGAAAACAGAAAATACTATCTTTTTAGAGATGCAATGATTTTATCTAAGTCTTTAATGCTTTATCAGTTGTACAGTTGTGCAGAACATGTATAAAACTGAATCCTCTCAACTGTTAATATTTTGAATTACTATTTCCTATCAACCTGCAAGATCAATACTGGGAGATCTGGATGGGTGAGCAGAATGATGGAAAGTGTGAATAGAAGAATAGAATATTGTGATCTCAAAGGTCATAGCATCAATAAAGAAGGTTTATAATGATCCAAAGTAGCCTGTGGATCTTCAATGATCCATTGAAAGCTTAACTCAACATATCAAGGCTTTTATATTCAGCAATGTCACAACATACAACTGTAGATTTAAGTATTCATAGTAATTTTAACATATTCTAATTAGATAGATAGATAGATAGATAGATAGATAGATAGATAGATAGATAGATAGATAGATAGGTAGATAGATAGATAGTTTGGGGGGGTAATAATTTTGTATTTCTCAATAAAATGACTCAGATTTTAAGCAGTTGATATGACATAGGTGAGCTTTAGGATTTCTTTAAAACTTGATAAAAACAGCAAAAAACACGTAACTTGGACCTGCTTTTGATCTTACAGTATATACAACATCAATAACATTAATTTACATAAAATTTTTGACCATCGCACAATATTGCTTTCACCAATATTGGCCAAAGACTGCAGCGAGCTGGCTGGCTAATCTAAGCGACAGAGCAGTGGCACAAACACATGGCAGATTAAAAGATTTTCGGAGGCAGCATTAGATCACAAAAGCACGTAGTGGGCGCATTTTTACACAAGACACCTCCTTGTATATTTTAGAACAGTTGCTGAATACAAAGACTCAGCGACTGTGCAGCTCTGAATCAGGCCCTTAATTCCTTACTACTTAGAGACTGAACAGATGCAAAATGATATATAATGAGTATTAATGAAAAATCCACAATTTTCTAGAAAAACTTTAAAAACTGGATACAAATGCTTTTTGTTTTTAAGTTTTCTTAATTTATAGACAAGGGAATGATAACAAAAAAAAAAGACTAGAGACGAGTGAAATTGCATAAAAATTTTATACAATTCAAATTTGGGGTTAACTTCCGATGATATAACCTACTAGTTCTGCTTTCGTTTTATCATTCTGCAGTTTCCTATTCTACTTTGTATTTATAAATTAGCATTTTGCAAAGTTTGCTGCCCACAAAGAGCTGGAATAGAGACAGTCAATATATACTGCTGTATGATGAGTCTAGGGTAGGACTGGGAACAGAATGAGTATGAAATACCGGCAGTCGGGATGCCTCCTGTCAAAATACTGACAGCGGCATCCCACTGGTAGGTATCCCGACAGGGGTTGGGTAAGTATACTAACCCTCCCCACCCCGCACCCTAACCCTCCCCATTAGTGCCTAAACCTAAGTCTCCCCCCTTGGTGCCTAAGCCCCCAAGTGGTGCCTAACCATAACCTCCCCAAAACCTAACTCCTGCTATGCTGCCTAAACCTAACACTCCTCCCCGCGGCTAACAGCTACTGTAAGACGCCCCATTCGGGATGGCGTCTGTCTAGATTCCAGCATCGGGATTAACATAGGCGACAGTATTTTGATACCTATCTTTAGTCCTGTGTCGGGCTTGCAATGTCGGGATTTCGACCAGTGGCATCCTGTCTGCTAGTCTCCCAACTCCATCCCCTGGAAACACCCAAACTCATTATAACAAACTTTTTTTGTTAATTGCTAATGACTTGATTATTCCACAGAACAATTAATAGATAGTAGATAGATTAAGACTTTAGAGTGAAGGAGGTTGATATGTTAGGATGGAAATACTTCTCTAGTAGAACACAAACAAGTAAGTGACACCTTAGCTGATTGCTGTGCAACGTGTAGGTTGGCTAATTTGAAAGCAGTGTAAAATTTCCATTAGATGCAACAAAAGGCACCTGAGGCTCAAGGGTCCATACTACTGAAACCAGTCTTTGTATTTTAATTTATTTTTACAGAAAGAAAGACAAAGTGGCAAACCAGTTTTCTGCATAGAGACATGGGATCTTAATCAGGCTCTGATTTTACTCAATATCTCAAATGCACACAAATCTGTTTTGTGACCTGTGTTAGATTTCATTAGATTGGTGCCCAATAGAGAATTCCCAGCTGTATGTAATGTAGTAAGAAGTTAATGTTATTTTTAACAGCTGCAGTGGAATGCTTTGATAACACTTAACTATATACTTTACTTTCATGGCTCATTCCTGAAAATGTTGGTTTTAGTACAGTTTTTAGTGTTTCCTTAATCAATCAATTAATTTGTTATTGCAGTAATCGCGAGGGAGGAGGCCTGGAGATGTGTCTAGATATAAATACCTGTATATATTATGTGTGTCCCCTGTCTAACAGTAGCTGTGTGTGATGTTTGTGCTCCTGTGTGTGACAGCAGCAGTGTATGGTGTGTGTGTCCCTGTGTAAGAGCAGCTGTGTATGTTTTATGTTTGACTGTGTATGATACATGTGACCCGGTGTTTAACAGCAGCAGTGTATGTTGTGTATGTGACCCTGTGTATAGTGTGTCCCTGTGTATGACATGTTTGTCCATATGACTGCAGAAGTGTATAATGTGTGTGGCCCGGTGTGTGACACCATTAGTGTATGTTGTGTGGAATCAGTATGAAATACCGACAGCTGAATAGCCGCCGGTTCTCATACCGATGCTGGAAGCCCGAAGGGAGGACATCCCAACAGTGGGTCATAAGTATGCTAACCCTCCCATGTCTCCCCCCCCTAACCCTAACCCTTTCTTGGTGGTGCCTATCCCTAAAACTCCCGGGCTGGTGCCTAACCCTAAGTCCCCCCCCGGGGTGTCTAATCCTAACCGCCCCTTTCCGCACCCGAAACCTAACCCTCCCAGGGGGCTGCCGTACCCTAACCTTCCCCCGGGGAAGCCCAACCCTAACCTCGCCCTTCCCCTAGCCTAACCTAACCCTCCCTGGGGGGTGCCTAACCCTAAGTCCCCTCGGGGGTGTCTAAACCTAACCCTTTCCTCCCGTGGCTACAACCTAACTATCCCCGGCTTACCTCGTTCGGGATGCCCGCTATTGGGATTACGGTGTGGGGCTAAAGATAGGCATCGGCATTTCGATACTTATCTATAGTCCCGGCCCGGGCTTCCACCGCCAGGATTCCGACGTTTGGCATTCCGGGTAAATTAACCACATCCCTGTTATGTGTGTGAATGTATATGATGTGCAGCTTTGTATGATGTGTGTGCCCCTGTGTGTGACAGTAGCAGTGTATGATGTGTGTCCCTGTGTAAAAGCAGCTGTGTATAATGTGTGGACTGTGTATGACTTGTGTGTCCCTGTGTGACAGCAGCTGTGTATGGTGTGTGTGCTCCTTGTGTGACAGCAGACTTGTATGATGTGTGTGTGGCTGGAATAAAATATACAATTTAAAAGTCTAAAAAGTCTAAAAGTTTAACACTAAAAGAGACTGACACTTAAAATAGTCAATTTCGGAAATTACAAACCACAACCAGACTGCAGATCGAACTGTTCTGTTTGTTCTAGCTGAATACCAAACACTCTAACAGAAATCCAGAATAGTTGTTTTTCTAGGCTCTGTATCATACTAGCAATGATGTTTAGAATCAGCAAGTCTTCTCCTATCTAGTCTGCTTACATCAATACCAATGTTACATTATTGACATGCAGATCATGCACCAACTTCTCCTTAGCCCAGATGAGTCACTCTACCAGAACAACTGATTTCAATACAGGAATATTAATAAATTGTGCAGAAAGCAGAGTCTATGAAAGTATTTTACTGAAAGAGAACATCCTTATAAAGGTTACTAATTGAATTCACATTTTGTAAGCAGCAGAGGGAAAAAAATAGAGGCATGTTTTTTTCTAAAAAGTATAGGATAGAAAGGAATAATTTATTGATTCTGATAAAGGAGAGAATAATAAGTACATGGCTGTATTCAATGGAGGAAAGAAAACATTTCTTTGTGTGTTCTAGTGTGCTGTGTAATGAGAATAAACAGATGTTGCTCAAATAATCAATTCCTACTTGGAATGAAACAAAATTTGAATAATAGATAATATGATACTTTTACATGAAATCATTTACTATTTTTGTTTTCATTTTCTACTGCCAGTGCTGTGGAAATAGCAGTTTGTGGCAACTATCAGATATGGGTGTAAGCAGAGCAGTCAACTTTTTAAAGCTATTAAGAGTTCTCAGGTTACCCTCCTCCCCTAACCATACGGCATGGGAAATGTATTGGATAGATATGGTTAGTAGCTGCACCACAAATATTGGGGGGGGGGGCACCTACATTCTGTAGATGGCTTCAATTAGTATATGCAGAGCAGAGCAAATGTCCTAAATAAGGCCAAATTCTGATAGTGAAATATTCAAACTATTGTGACTAACTCTTGATTACAGTGAACATTTTGTGTAACATCTAAAAATGAGATGGAATAAAATGATTTTGGTTTACTACTGGTCGTCATCCTTATCAGATGCACTATGAAAACAGGTGCACATTCAACTCTGCATCAGGTCTACAGTGTCTGATCTCACACAGAGGCATATTGAGGCTTGGCTTTTCAATAGGAGCCATGTGTCCATTTCTAAACAAATATTGCAATTTTTAAGCTTGATTAGATTTATAGGTAAAAATAAAATTTTAGCAATAAATTTTTTTAATGAATATTCTTTATTTTGATGACCTGCAAAACTGGCCTTGACCCCAGGTAGCTCAATAGGCAGATGTTTCCTCATGGACAGATAAGATTTAGCCTCCAGGTGCATTATCAACCCAAATTCCTATTGTCCAGTGCTATATTTTGACCCATTGTCTATAGCTTAGAGAACATTACATTATATTATAGATTTGCAGAGTTTTGTCATGTTAAGATCTACCTTCTGTGATGTCAGTATCCAGGAACAAACAGGGGCTTGAATTTGGCCTGGTCATCCCTTTTGCACACGAAAACGGGGCATTACCACTTCTCACAGGGGGTGTTGTGAGTCCTGGGTGGTGGCCTTGTGGTATGCTCCATCTCCCTGCATGCTGGCCAAGCAGAGTGAGGCTTTTGGGCAGCCAGACCAGCTTATCAGGCCATAAGCCCTTCTGGCATTTGCCAGAAGTGCCAGAGAGTCAGTCTGGTCCTGTTACTATTTATTACGCACAAATGACATAAGTTATAAAGTACAGTAATACAGTATATTCAAAACCTTTAATATAGTATAATTTGTCTTTACTGTATTTTGCCTTTGCAGTCAAGTTACCAAAGAACACTCCAAAGATACTGTAATTAATACCACAATGCAGGTGTGGTTACCACTTTGCCTCGTGTTTGCCTTTTATTTTTGTTTGTACCCTCAGTGGGAGAACTACCATCAAGCACAGTTGGTGTTTACCCAAAGATTAAAATGTACATATCATTAGCAAGATTCTATTTTACTATGTATACTTTTTCTACTAACCAAACCCTTGTAATGTACAATTAGGTATTTCTAATACCTATCCACACTAGTAAGCATTAAACAAGGAAAATTTCATACAAGTGAGTAAAGCATGTAAAAATTATTCCTAATGTTTTGGTGTGTGTAGTGCATTGGTATAAACCAACCAAAAAATGCTGCAGACATGAGATTCATTGACCCCTGTCCCATAATGTACAGAAAATGCTGTTCACCACAACAAATGACTAGCAGTTCTAAATATGAGACAAAGGAAAACACCAGAATTTTAAAAGTCTATATATGCACTATTTTACATAGGGAATTTCCACTGGTGTAGTAGAGGTCTAGCACTGCTTTAACAAATTAACATTTTTAACAACAAACACTGTTTGCCCGATTGTGCCTTTTAATGGCATCAGCACAGTATACAGCAGAGGTTCTCAAACTCGATCCTCAGGACCTCACAGTGTTCACATTTTCCAGCAGGTGCACAGGTGAATTCATTTCTTACGGACACATTTAAAAGATCCACAGGTGGAGTTCATTATTTCACTTGTGATTCTGTGAGGAGACCTGGAAAACATGCGCTGTTTGGGGTCCTGAGAACAGAGTTTGAGAACCTGTGGTATACAGTATTCTACTTGATAATACCATATATCCTCATGCATGAGTGATTGTATGCTTAACTTGTAGGTTGCAAATACAGGTTGAGTCTCCCATATCCAAAATGCTTGGTCCCAGGGGTATTTTGGATAACGGAATATTCCGTATTTTGGAATATTTGCATATCATAATGAAATATCAATAAACACACATAATGCATTTATGTTTCATATATACCTTATACACACAGCCTGAAGGTCATTTTATACAATATTTTTAATAATTTGTGCCTTAGACAAAGTTTATGTACATTGAACCATCAAAAATCAAAGGTTTCATTATCTCAGCCATGCCAAAATAATTCCGTATTTCAGAATATTCCGTATTTTGGAATATTTGGATATGGGAACCTGTAGTGCATACAGTATGGACAGACACTCAACTGATAACAAGCCAAATCTTCAAACTTTGCATTCATTTTAGAATCCAATTTGGGTTGAAATTGGCTTTGAAATGCTCTCCTACTAAATGCTGAAAATCAACTTGTCAATGTTTTGTGTCACTGTTTGACCAGCTATAAATAACCACTGTATGTTTAAAGTATTTGAACAAATTAGATTGTAATAGCTTGTTTACATCACTCATTCAACCAGTAGTCCTAATCTTTACTTGCACCTCAGGGCATGGGAACTTGTTCTCAGTGTGCACATAACAGTAGAGTTAGACAAGTTTATTTGGATGTTTCTTAAATGTGGCTTTATGTTTGAATTTAACCAGCGGTATATACATTTCCAATTTGCTCTCAATATTCCAAAAAGTGGGGAAAAAAGTAATGTCCACCAGAAAATCAGGCTGATCACATTGCATGTAATGTAAAAATGCCAAAAACCCAGCTCCTTGGACATTCATTGTTCCTGGTTTGTACTAGGGCAAAACCTCAGTGAATGCCCTCTGTTATCTATCTGCTAGTACTGCTTTGCTACAAAGCTTTGTAAATTAGAGAAGTGCAATACATTTTAGTAAAAAGAATATCCTAGTGACTAAAGGAGCATATCCACTACACGATTAAAATTAACGATTGAACAATAACAACATCATTATCATTCAATCGTCCATTAATCGTGCAGTAATTATGCCGTCAATGACCAGCTGTGCCTACTCCCTCTGGTCATTGACGCCATCTGTCACCTCCTGAACTTGCAGGCCAACCTGACGAGATTGTCAGGTTGTGCATGTATGGGGATGAGGGAGGGTGCCCACACTGAACCACATATCGCTCAATGTGGGCACATTATCCACTGCACAGTATGATGAACGATTGCACGATTATGATGTTGTAATCATACAGTCGTTCTACACTCATGTAGTGGATATGCACCTTTAGAGGCCCATGTATCAAGCAGTTTTTTTTCCATAAATGTATGTAGAAATTTCAGTTTCTGCATAATTTTCTGTATTGTTCCTATGTACTAATGGCACAATGCAGGATATTTCACAGATATCTCCTGCAAAGGGCTAATTAGTTCTTCAGATAGTAGAACCGATTATTATCAATGGGGACTATGATCTGACCCCTATGTACCAAACTCCATAAAGCAAAGCTTTTCGGGGTTTGGCCCTAGTAGTATACACCATCTTCAGATGGTGTAAACTGCTTTAAGCCTATGGAGGATCCAGGAGCAGGAAAGAGACCTTTCAATCTCCCTCTCACAGCCTCCAACCGGAAGCTGATGTATTGCACTTCTGTGGAAGACTTCTACATTTTGCCAGGGATATAACTCGTGGGGACAGCAGTCACCTCATCCGCTGTCCATGCGAGTTACCCTTTGTACATAGTGACGATATTTTCATAAAAAATTTAAATATCCTGCGATTTGGATAGATAATAATCACAGTAGTACCACAATTATAAGTACATAGACCCCTAAGAATATGCATGTGTTCACATCTCTGGTTAATTGCACAGCAGAATTGCCTGCCTTATTTATAAGTTAACCCTACCCAGACACACACAAACAGTTTTAACACCCTTTTTGCCCATTTTCACCACAGTAACTTACACAAATTACAATTGTATTATTTACCTGTCATTAGTTACATTAGTTAGGGTGATATCAACAGGTGCATAGCAAGAAAAAAAATGACAGTAACAAGCTGTAACTGTATCAGTGTGTTAACAGCAACCTTATGTCAATTATAATGCATGTAATAATTACATTCACTAGAACTCACTAACACACACAAATCTATTAACCATCCCCATTAGATGTAATGGTCAGGATGCCAAAGTTTTGTTCTTTCTTTTAATTAAAAACATGCAAAATCCTCTAATTCTGACCCTTAGACAAAGAAAATACTTCCACCTAATTGGGAATAACACTGCTTTTACACCTAAATCCTGGGTCTGACCCAAGATTTGGAACACAGTTCCAAAACATATCAGACCCAGGACAGACCTTTTCTACTGCAGCACCGATCCGGATTATTCCCGGATCGGCGCTGTTCACACTGCACACGGGTATAGTGGAACACATCTCCTGGCACTTGAACATTACATCATCTCCAAGCGCTGAGAAACCCGGATGTCCCCATGCTGTAAATGGGACCCGGGTCTAATGACCCGGGGTACCCGTTTACACTGCAGGGTTTCACGGATTGTACCCATATAAAACCCTACAAGTTACCTGGGTTGGATTGCTGGGTCACTCGACCCGGGAATCCAACCCTGGCCCCTTTTACACCAAGGAGCTACCCGAGTTAACCCTGCAATAACCTGGGTTTTAGCTCTGGTGTAAAAGGGGTAATACAGGAGTATTGAACACAAATAATTAAAAAGATTTCCTGTCCATACAGTATGTGATAACAGAGAGAAAGACATACCACCATTCTTCTGAGTTTTGAGTCCATAACAGGCAGTATATCTTACTGGATTACAATGTCCCGCTAACTATCAAGAAGCAGCTATTATTTCTGCAAGCTTGGAGTTTCCAGAGATTTTAGGAAGTTTTACTCCAACTACCCAGCAGAGGGCACCAGTGAAAGGACGTCTGCATTGTGTTTACTGGGGGCTTTTCTCTTTGCAAAGAGGGTAGAGTAGGGCTGGCCACCAGCAGGATGGAATTGTTGCCATCATTACATGCCTAACAATGGTTTGTAACTCTTACTTGTAAACTGTTTGAAGATTTGAGCCACTCATGCACCAATGAGAAAGTGTGTGCATATGCAAAAGAGCACTGCCACTGACTCTTTTCTTTAATATCGTGGTATACACAGGAGGCACTAAGGGGAAGATATATTAAGTATTCTAAGGGGTGAAGAAGTGGACAAATAGAGAAGTTGCTCATATCGACCAATGAACTTCTAGCTAACATTTATTAAGAATACTTTATAAAATGATACGTTGAAGCTAATTGGTTGCTATGGGCAACTTTTCCACTTGTTCACTATTTAGAAGGCTTGATTCATCTCCACCTATATCACCAAACATCGATAAAAACACACTGGAACAAGGCAACCATTGCTCTTATGCAACTGACTAGTAAAAGCCTCACCATCGAGCTGAAAACATTGATGGTTATAAAGCATCAGTTACCAATGGCCATACATAGGGAAGATATCAGCCGTATTGATAAGAGTGAAGTTGTACTGCCTAGGGTGATGCTGAAAGATGGGAGCTGGATCTAAGAAATAGTGGGGGAAAAAAAACATACAGAGAGCAGATTCTGTGCATAGCTGTAACAGAAAAGACAGCCAGCAAGTTCTGCCTGTAGGTGAATCCTTCACGGAGACCTGCACTGAAGTATAGAAAAAAGCTGAGGAAGAGAAAAAGCACAGAAAGAGTGATATATAGCTAAAGGGACACTGATCCAGTGAGACAGATATGGGCTGAGTAAAAAGCAAATACTTCACTGAGCCCAAGAGACTAAATAGCAAGCAGCAGACATCAGAAGCAAATGTGTAGCACAGAACAAAAGCTTAAGGGACTCTTTTTCAAACAGCGATAACCACTGTCTCTGGCTTTATTTCTGGAAAAAGGGGTTATTACCGTTTCCTCCCATTTAACAACAGGGATACAGTACTGCAGAGCAGTCACTGATTTCTCTTGTGGTCCCTGTATTTTCAGACATCAGAGGAGAAGAAGGTTATATTATGGCTGCACTAGTTGGTGTATTGGAGGAATATTTTAACCTTTACTGCTATCAGATTACATTGTCTTGTAGCTAAATATTTAATATAAAGATGGTGCAGAAAAGATCAAGAGTATAAATATTAAAAAGAAAAAGTCTTCACTGATTAGTGTGTGATAGTCTTAAGTTATTCTACGTGATTATATCTACTGTCCTCTATATTGGTTTGTATCAGTGTAGGATAAGGGGAGTCTTATATGGACTACATTATTTGCTCATCACGGCAAGATTTCACGCAGGATGCTTATTGTATCATATGTAATCAGATAGATTTTCTGATGCCACCTATCAATTAGTTCAAGTAGGTCTTAAGAGAAAAACTGATATGATTCCTTCTCTGATGTTAAAATATAAATATTAGTGTTGTGAAATATTTTAATCACTTAAATGATTATATATCTGATTTAGCTGTTATGCGATCATTTAAGTAAGTTATAGCATATTGTCAAGTATTTAAAAGTATTAAATTGTGTTCAAGATCACGGTATAAAATCTTTATAATGTAGGATTCCAGAGGGCAAATCTGCTTTGGCCTCTGAATGTTATCTCCCAAGCGGGTTGGGTACGGGACACCGGCGCTCAGGATTTTGGCAGTCAGAATCCAGACGCCGGCATCCGGACAGGGTTAGGATACCAACACCTGTTGGTAGGTATACGAACCCTTCCACTCTCCCTACCCCTAACACTCCATTCCCGATGCCTAAACCGAACCCTCCACCCTTAGTGCCTAATTCTATCCCATCCCCTAGTACCTAACCCTAAACCCTAATGCTAGCCCTCCTCCTAACCCCTTTACTTACTTTCTGGATGTCGGTGCCCGGGATTCTGGTGCTGGTAATCTAAGCGCAAGCATCCCCCTGTGCCGGTATACAGAACTTATCCTTCCCAAGCAGGGCATACTGTACATATGATCAGTTAGGGCAAACCATTTATATGCCTGCATCCCAAATGTAAGCAGGATTTCGTTTATTGTGATTGTTGGGCCTATTCATCAACACTAAAATATTGATGGGGGTAATTAGGTTTAGAACTCGAATGGAGCTCTACCTAATTACAGGAGGAATTCATAATTCCTCCGCTCCAAAAGTATCTATTCTGAAAAGCTGTAGTTTTTGTGATGACAGCTTTATGGAAATAGATACTTTTCCCTGCCTGCTCTAACTTACCGCAGCTGTAATCAGCGCTGCACATGCGCCGTCACGTTCACAAAAGTGGCGCACATGCAGCACTGACTACAGCTGCGGAAACTCTATGTCCATCCGTCCCCCCCTCCGCCACCTACCTGGCCACCTGGACCCCGACAGGTCGCAGCCGCAGACCCTGACCTCCCGCCCAGCTTGCTGAAGATTTTTACTTATTTATTTTTTAAACTTTTTAATTTTTCTTACATTACTGTGTTCTGGAAGTGACGGAGTGAGCCGGTGGAGGACCTGCCCAGCTGAAAGCAGCTAAGTGGAACCTGCCATACGCCACCTGAGAGTGGTGTTTAGTAACACCATCAAATTCCGAAAATACATACTTTTCGGAATTTGATGAATAGCCTAATTTCTACATCCCCACACTAATTTAGTGTGGAAATTAATGCAGGTGGACTTAACCAGGAGATATCAGTCATATCTCCTGTGTTAATGAATACTAAAAAGATGGTAATTGAATCCTGTGTATCATTCAAGGCTTTCCCTAATTAGACACACAAACCCCTGAATCACTAGTGATAATCAGATCAATGATATAGATATTTAATTGTTATCCCCGTGCTTTGGCTAACTAGTTAAAAAGATTAACTACCGTATACATCCTAATAAACAGTGCAAGGTTTATTACAGATAATCAAATCAATATATTTGTTAGATTGTGAAATGATATATCTTCTATTATTAGAATAGCCCCATTATACTGATATAAGAAATATACATTTTTAGGAATGCCTCTACTTAGCCAAATGGGATATAGATTGTCATTGTCCGTCCCTAAGTTGTGTCATTAGAGAAGTAGTGTTTGTTCAAGCTCCTTTTCTGTGGGAGGTTTAAAACTGAACAAATAGTAATAAAATTGGGACTTTGTAGTACAGTAAGAAACAGAAACATTGCTACACAAAGTTTGACAATAAATAACTTCATTTGGGGAAACACTGTATATGAAAAAAGTTAATTAAATGTAATCTCTCCAAAAAGAAATAAATAACTGAAAGAAAGAAAAACATAATAAAAATGATTCAAGTAACAGCTTACTGTATAGTAATGTTCTAAAGAAGGCATAAAGTACACAAAGCTCATGGTTAAGCAATATGTATATAGTTACTGCAGGGCAACCATGATTAAAACATAAGGTTAAAATCACTTATTCCTCAATCGTATGATTAATGATGCAGGCCCTTTGTAGTGACATTGCAGCAGTGCTGAAAAATGATGCAATTACTCTTTTTGAATAGAAAAGTAAAATACTTGTTAGCAAAGGGCAGTATGTTCAATTTAATAGTTAACAAAGGTTTTTTTTTTACTTTGAACTGTGACATGAAACATTTTTAAATATTGGAACAAAAATACATAAAGACATGTTGACTTTATGTATTTTAGAACAACCCAATATAGTGATATCACAATCGTATTTGCAAACATTATTTCAGTATGACCAAATAGGGTTTTAATTGCTTGCCCTACAAAAAGGGATTTGGTAAATCTGTTACAATTAGACTGATTGGTTCAACTGATAAAAAACGGGGACAAGTCACATATGGGCAAATTTTGGTAGCACACCTATTTTGATCAGAATGTGAATCAAACAGCAGACCAGCTTGTAGAAATAGTAGAAAGGTATGTGGCAGCTGAGGAACTGTTCAGTGTAACCCAATGTCCCCACACCAGCGATCTCCAGTGACTACTGTAAGCTTGCGAGCAGGGCCTTCCTACCTACAGTATATATCTGTCTGTTATTACCCAGTTTTGTTCTATTAATGTTTCATTGTAAAGCACAATGGAATATAAGAAACTGTTAATAAATAAATAAAAATAAATACTGGTAAGACTTTTCCAGAGGAAAAGGATGCTGTGCGGGGGAATGAATTTAAAAATCCAGGGACTATAGCTTTGGAACCTGGAGACTCGCCAGTGGTTATAAGAAGGTTCCCACCTGATAAAAGACCTTGATAAAAATGTGATCAGATGTTTTATATGTGGTGGCTTGGGCAATATTGTTGTTGTCCAATTTCATCTGAACCTATGCAATGTGATACTGCTTATGTAAACAAATGTGTATAATCCCTGTAGAAGGCAAACAGTTAGAGGCTCTGTTAATCTGGGTAAACACTGACAGATATTTTGGCCGATCAATTGATCGGCCAATATATCGGGTGCTCATCGGCCAATGGGCAGTTTGGGGGCCGATTATGTGTTTTGCACTAATCGTATCACTGTAGCCCTGCCCCCTGCTTTACAATGCTGGTAATATAAGCATTGTAAATCGGGGGTGGGACAGCGACGATGCGATCACGCCAACATGCCCCCACATAGCCCACTTATGCGGCACGCGCCTTCTGCTGCACCGACTTGGCTGCCCCTTCCGGAAAGACATGAATTAATGGAAAGACAGGAATGGAAAAATAACTATGACAAAAGCGTGAAAGAACTCATTGAATGCTATATTACCATTTTCATTTTCAGAATGTTCATTCTGGAACCACATGTTATGTACCAATTCTGTAGGTGAATGCGAGACTCAACATTTTGAGCTGGAGTCTCTGGTAAGTACAGTCCATTGTGGTTCTGAAAAGGACACTCCACAATCCTTTGGCTGTGGATCCTGCTGCCATCCCAGGAATCACTTTGTAAGAATAACATTCCCATTGAATGAGCACATCCAGATGAACATTTCACATATACCACCTTACCTAAATAAAATGTCTATAGTTAATTAGAAAATTCCAAGGAAACAGAGACAATTCTTTACCAACACTAGTTGTTGTAACTAAAGTTGTTATGCGAAATATTGAATGTTGACAAATCTTTTATCTTGGGATTTTGGAGGAACATTATCGCCTGAGCTTTCAAGATTTGCTCCAGCTTACATAGAGCTGATTGGCTGCTTCATAAGAGAGCCTATAATAATCATCAGGAATTTATGATGTTGAACAACAGAGAAGCATCTTGTAGATTTATAGTGGAAAGGATACCTCTATTTACTAAAGAATGGATAATAGACTGCACTCTTCCATGCAGAAATATCTTCCATATACAAATTTGATTGATTCTTCCTCATATCGAGAACGGTTTAGATCAAGTTGATGCCTTTATCTGCCAAAGCAACAGGAGAAATTTCTTATTCCCAGAATGCCTGTAATTGGAGAGTTCGGAAGTAAGATATTCATAAAAACATTCCCTTTGGATATCAAGTAAAAAATTATATTGTATCTATTGTTGAAGATGTTGATCACACTGTAACTATACATCATTTGAAATCCTGCCACCTACAGGACTGTGGAGGTTAGTCTAGAAACATTCCATTGCAAGGGCTTTTACCCCAGATTATCTACTTCATCCCTGAAGGAACAAAAAGGCTGCTTAGATGTGGTGCCACTAAATTGTCTCAATTATTGCTTCCCTAGTCAATAGCTCAGTATGTCTCTTAAGTGTTGACAATAGGAGGTGGAGTAAAACTCCTAGTTCTCCTATCCTGCAGCATCTGATGGGAATTACTTATAGTGACTTCCTAATTAACTGAATTCAGCTATTCACAAAACAGAATTCACCTCAAATGGAAATGTGGTTAAACAATTTTTCAATTGTTGGGGTTAAACAATTTTTCGATTGTTTGTCTAACATCATTGGAAGCAGCCACAAAGCTCTTTTAGAAACCATTACTCAAGCCATACATCTAGATGAGTAGATAATTGTATACAGTGACACTGTAGGGGAGGATAATTTATTTTGCATTACTTAAAGGCTTTTAAGTAAATGTTGTCCTTCTTCCCTTGCTCATTCTTAGGAAGGCAATTTGTCCATCCTTAAAGCTCCCTAGAAACTTAAGTTAAACAACAGCATACTATACTTCACTGGTGTTGCCAAGGAAAAGCAAAGTTTCAAAAAGCAGCTTTCCTTTTTATGGGATCTTTCAGCAGTCCACCATCATCTTTTAGTGAATTACCAGTCTTCTCAAAGAGATTTGCTAGAGTCACATCAATTTTAGGCACCAACCACAACTTAAGATTGATTTGATGTATGTGCTTAATTTTTTGTCCTACTTAATGCAATATTTAATAACCCAGCATGAAAAAAAATAAGAGTTATGGTATAACATACCTTTGTTAACTCTTTTTCTTCGAGGTCCATGGGGTCCACAGCCATTATGTTGGGGTATGAATCCTGGTCACCAAACAGTTAACACAAAAATGAGCTCTCTGCTCCCAGGATACACTGGGGTTCCTCCTCATATACCCCACCCCCTGCCTCATGTAGCCAGTTCATTACCAAGCTTAAGCAGGTGGATACAAACAAAGGGTAAGAAAGAAGAAACCCATAACTCATGAGTCCAGACTCTCAAGAGGAGAAACTACGGAAACCTTCCCCAGAACTACAGGTGCGTCTGGGTGGGTGTCCTGTGGACCCCATGGACCTCGAAGAAAAAGAGTTAACAAAGGTATGTTATACCATAACTCTTATTTTCTTCTTCGGGGTCCATGGGGTCCACAGCCATTACATTGGGGATATCCCAAAGCATTAAACCTATGGGCGGGGATGCTCCTGACTCTCAGAAGAGAGGAGAACCCTACGCTTGAAGGAGGCATCCTGAGAGGCAAAAGTGTCAAAGGCATAACAATTGACAAAGGTGTGGACGGAAGACCATGTGGCTGCCCTGCAGAAGTATTCAGCAGAGGCACCCCAGCAGGCCGCCCACGAAGGCCCCACTGACTGTGTGGATGTACCTTTACTGAGTCTGGCACCGCCAGACTAGACTGACCTGAGGAATCATCATATGAATCCATCTGACCAGCGTCCGTTTATCGGCCGGCCAGTCTTGTGACTGTCATACAGTACAAAAAGGAACCTACTTCCTCATGCTGTTGGCGCAATCCACATAATTATGTAGTGCATGGCCAACATCCAAGGAAAGCCTCACCTACCAAGAGGCTTGTAGTCTGAAAGCTGGGACCACAATCTCTACATTCATATAGAACCAGAATACCACTCTTGGAAGGTATTCCGCCCTAGTATGAAGTACCGCTCTCTCCCGATGACTTAGTAAAACGGGAAAGAGGGAAGAAAGTGCTGCTAGATCAGAGACGCTCCAGTCTGATGAGAAGAACATACTCGAGAAATCTAACCACCTAGGGCCACATTTTCTCAGTTCACCCCGGAGAACATACAAAGTTTTAAGCCAGAAGTAAGCTTCTTATCCTCTGAACTACAGAACATCCTTTCTTCAAGGCAGAGGTTTGAAGAACCATGCCATCCAAGATGGACGAGTCAGGTCTAGATACAGGAAGGGATCCTGTATTAACAGGTCCGACCTTATCCGAAGAGGCCACAGAGTGTCTATGGAGTGACTCTGCAGGTTGGCGAACCAGCAGCGTCTGGGTCAAGCAGGGGCCATCAGTATTACTGTTGCATATTCCCGTTAACCCTTAGAGGGAGGGATAGCAGGTGAAGCAAATACGCTAGTTTGAAGTTCTACTCTACTGCCAGAGCATCCACAAACACTGTGCCCGTACCTGGGGACCCTGTGCTTGTGACTCAAAGCCATGAGGTCTACCTCCAAATTAAGGACTCCTGGTATGAACACAACCAATCTCACTGGAAAATTACATTCTGTTTCCTGATGGATGAGGCAGTCTACTGCGGTGGTGTTGATAGATTGCACCTAGACCGGCCTGCCCCTTTAGTATTTCCTGAGCTTGAAAAGCACTCCTGAATACTGCCCTTAGTTCCAGGACGTTTTCCCTGGCCGGGCAAGTAACAGCTCCTGACAGAGAAAGACTGCCCTGAAACCGGCTTCCAATCTCCTATCAGTGGAAAATTTAAAGGCGAATGCCAATGGTACTGGAAAGGGATATAAGGCCTCAACCTTTCTGGTAATATGGATTTTCCTTCCCGGAGAAAACTCCCTACTACGTTCCCTACAACCCCTGGTATCTCAGGTGGTCTCCCATCCAAGTACTAACTGGGCTCAATGCTGCCTAGCCATCAAGATCAAACAATCTTGGGCATGTCCAGTATGGTCTGGCTGTAGTCAGATTTGGGAGGCTTTCCCAACTTTCTGGCATTCGAACACTGGAGCCTCTCCTTTTACCGGCTCCACAAGCATCGCTTTGACTCCTCTGATCAGGGAGGAGACGTACTGTTGGAAGACGGTCTTCCTCTCTTGAGAGTGACTCCTGGGAGGAGACCCGTGCCTAGACACCAGAAGATATACCAGAATCTGAGGGCTGGATGGAGCGTGAGACTGACTGCCTTTTGATTCTTTTGGCTGTACTAGCCTAGCTGCTTGCCATAACTGCTGGAAGGCTGCTAAGGACGAAGTCACCTTTTGATCCGAGTGAGCACACATGTCCCTCCAGGACAGATGCCCAGGAAGCCTAAACATGGTAGGTTGTAGCTGCTGAAGATACCTTAATATCAGGGTTAGCGCAGGAGTCGCCAACCTGTCCACAACCTATGCTATGGTCTGGTAGATTTGACTACTGTGGTGACTCTTTAGAACAGTGACCACCACAACCCATTTATATTAAGTCCAGTGAGGTCACCCCCATTGCCCCTCTCTGTGGCCTGGCCCGTGTAAGGGGCCGATGCCATCTGGTCTTTGGCTGCAAAGACCTAGCAGCCTGTAGTAATTGTTGAACGGCTACTAAAGATGATGCCTGCCTCAACCACTGCCTACAGCACCTGGTATTCCCAGGTGGTCTCCCATCAAAGCACCAACCAGGACCAACACGGCATAGCCTCCAAAGTCAGATGAGACTGGGCATGTCCGGTGTGGTATGGCTGTAGGTGAAATGTCCATTCATGATGGAAATAGAGGGCATAACCATAGGGGCTGCTGCTACAGGTCACACATGCCACCAACTCAGGGGCCCCAGCCATCTGTCTTACCTTTTCATTGGACATACAAGGTTTATCCAATGTCTAGTATTAATGTGACCATCATTTTACATCAAATGTACCCATGTATCTTTGTAGCGGGTTACATGAGGAGAAACAGCAGTGATAGACTTATACTGACAAGGCATCATAATACAGCCAATTCCATAAGTCACATGTAATGCACATGATACATAATTATATATATATATATATATACACACATATATACATATATACATACACATTCACTGTTCATACACACTAAGCTCTCTGGCCAACTACCAAACACCAGGTAGGACCTAGAGCTCTGTATGACCTGATCACCGGAGTGGAGGCATATATACATACATGCAACAAAATTTTTAGTCAACTACAAACAGCCGACAAGGCTAAGTATTACATCAAGCTCTGTATAACCTGGCCATCCACAGAGAGGCACCCAGGAAGATGAACCAAATCTCCTGAGAACATTTGCAAGTAACCTACTTCAAGTGTCGGCTTACAGAAAACATACGTGTGAAGCACTCTCTAACCACTAACCACAGTTTAGGGGTTTCAGGAAAATAACATTTTTAACAGTAGCACATTCATGCCTAACTGACCAGTTTTGCAAAATCTACCTGTAGATTTGCATCAATCGGTACTGAATCCAAGCAACAAAAGTTGGTAGGATTCCAATGTTATGCACTTTCCTGGGAAAAAGGCATACTCAGGGATAGCCAACTTCCCTCCCCCCCCAATCAATACTGAACTCAGCTGAGTCTTCCTAATTAGGAGAGAGGGGGGATGGGCAACCCAGCCCTACCAGTATATGTGTATTACAATAAAGCCCATATAGCCTACAGCTGGGACCAATGTAATGTGTTCATCTTCACACATAGTCTTTCAGAGACAAAGGCAGCATAACTCAGCAAAACGTAACGCATTTAAGCAGTATGTTTGCCATAGGCTCTTAATCAAAAAGCACAGCAGCTTAATAGAATATTTCAGCCTGTTCAACCTGCCCTAAACAAGGTATTTTGGTCCATAATCTGGGAAAAGAAAACCCAAGGGAGTTCCTATCCGGAAGCTGGGAGGTTTGTCTACTTAACACAGTGACCACATAATTCAGATTGTATGAAATCCTGTGGGGAAACCCCCCCCCCAGCACAGGGACCTTAGCCACCTGTCCTTCAGACTCTGAGACATAATAATGACAAGTTCTGAGTGCACAAGTGATTTTGTTTCACCCTAATTACCCACACACCCATAGGAAAGGGTTAAGGGAAAAGACAGTGATAATTTACAGGAGTCACAGTTCTTTTTACATAAGAAACAGTATCCATAAAACAACAATCACATGTCATGCATAAACACTCTGCGAGTCATATGCATATAAGCTCTCAATACCACAATCAGCCTGAGCTTAGGTAGGATAGAGCCCTGTGAAAACCTGAACCAGCAGTAGGAAAGGTATACCGGGAGACTGCCCAGCGTCCTGAAGAGCAACTGAGAGCAACTGACATACACTCTGGCTGCCCTATGGAGGCTGGGAGTGGAACTCACCATCACTGTGCCAGAGGACTGAACTAGTGTGTGGATTGGGGAAGGGGCCGCCGGGGAAGCGCACCTCCCCTATGCTGCTTGGACCCCTTATCCCGGCGGTCTAATGTAGGAAACAAGCTGTATGCCTCCCGACCACAGCTTAACCTGTAGGAAAAAGGTTAAGGGGAAAGACAGTGATAGTTTACAGGAGTCACAGTTCTTTTTACATAAGAAACAGTATTCACTAAAACAACAATCACATGTCATGCATAAACACTCTGCGAGTCATATGCAAATAAGCTCTCACAACCACAATCAGCCTAGGCTTAGGTAGGATAGAGCCCTGTAAAAACTTAGACCAGCAGTAGGCAAGGAATACAGGGAGACTGCCCAACGTCCTCTCTTGTAGGAGCAGCATTCACAGAGCAACTGATATACACTATGGCTGCCCTATATGGAGGCTGGGAAGCGCAATCCACAATCAACTGTGCCAGAGGACTGAACTAGTGTGTGGATTGGGGGAGGGGCAGCCTGGGAAGTGTACCTCCCCTATGCTGCTTGGACCTGCCTGGTAAACTGACCTGGCTGCCGCCACAAGCCCCGGCTGGTCAAGAACATCAAATCCCGGTGGTCTAGGCTAGGAGAACAAGCCGTATGCCTCCTGACTGCAGCGCATCTCTGGCCAGTCTCACTGCCGAAGGCCGGACCACCACATGGTCCCGGCGTCAGCGTCCGCCGCGACCACCTGCTTACCTGCCATCCCCTTGGTCCGGTTGCGGTCCAGGGCCAGAAAGCCCCTGCTGAATCCCCTGCCGAGGCAGCGGTGCGGCGCCGAATGAGGTAGTTGCAGCGCGTGGGCGGTGCGCCTCCAATCAGGCACGAGGCTGCTTCCAGGACAGCTCAGACCACCCGCTGAGATAGAGAGTAAAACTCTCTTTTTTTTTTTTTATTTGTTACCCGTCTTCAGGACTGCTCCAGCAGTCCCACTGTCTATGTGGTGAACACACCAAACAGGAAGAAATGGCTACGTGAGGCAGGGGGTGGGGTATATGAGGAGGAACCCCGATGCATCCTGGGAGCAGAGAGCTCGTTTGTATTAACTGTGTAGTGACCAGGATTCATACCCCAACGTAATGGCTGTGGACCCCATGGACCCCGAAGAAGAAATAATGATACACAAGGAGTAAATAATGAGGCAAGGAGTAGGGGAACATATATCATCATAATTTTGTTAATAGTTAAGGAGCTTATGCACATTAGAGTAAGTAACCTTGAGTTTCCCCAGTATTTACGAACTGCTACAGTAGATGCAAGCTAAGTAAGAGAACCCAAGATCTAATCTGTACATTGTCTATGTACAGTATACATTTATCTGTGATCTGGGATTCTTCAGACCCTGTATGTAATGCAAATCCTCATTAGTGATAAAGGAGTGCAATCCACAACTCATACTCCCTTATAAATAATCTTCTGGAATAGGTTTGTCACATGCTCCACAGTAAAAATGATGAAACTTGCTGCTTTTCTCTCCTTCAGCAGGCTCTGAAGTTATTATTATTGCAGTATTATTTTTTTTTCAGTGGTTACTTATATGGCATTTTCCATTCTGCTTAGAAGGAAAATTATCACTAACTACCTTCTTACACGTTTTAAAGAAAGTGCCCTTAACAAGCAGATTACCTAGAATGATGCTGCTCAGATTTTTTGTAGTGAACACTGGCTTTTTTAGATGTTTCTTAGAATGATGCAGGCCCTGCAGAGTGCAGTTATATGCTGTAGAGTGTCCTTGTTCGTCTACACAGAGTGTGACTTGTGGGGGACATTATATGTGTGCCACAATCATCCTAGTATACACACCTTACACAGAATAGAAATCTCCAACCTCACACCTACTAATAAAATACTGTAAAACCAGTACTGTATACCCAAGTAACCACATTTGTTTTTGATGAACCTCTGGAGATGCCGGGAACAGGTAAATCACATTAGATAAAAATAAACGTCATCTTGCATGGACGAACATCATCATTTCTGGACTTGGACTTTTGTCCACGAATGATGATGTTCGTCCATGCAAGATGACGTTTTGCCTCTTTCTGAGTTCCGTGTTTTTGGAGGGAAAAATCCAAACTCAGCGTGCAAACTCGAACCTATCCGAGCCTGCACATCCCTAATACACACATATATATATATATATATATATATATATATATATATATATATATATTTATTTATTTTACATTTTTTTATTTTATTTTATTTATTTATTTACACAGAGCTATGTGAGCAAGTTTTAAATGAGTTTAAATTAGTTTAGACAGGTACTGTATGTGGTATTAGGTAGATCAATACTGTAGTATTGAGTATAAAGCAAAGTTTATATCTCTGTTGTGTAAAAGCTGCAAGAAAAAAGTTTTGAAAGACTACTCAGAGGAAGCTGCTAATTTTAGCAAAAGTATTTCTGGTGCTTTCTAGTCTTGGAAGTTGTTTTCTTGAGTTGTGAAGTATTTTGTAATTGAACATTTTGAAAAGACAAATAAAGAACACTTTAAATTGTGCAATTTCCTGTGCACAGCATGAAATACAAAGACTAAAATCACACAATGAAAATGAATAACATTTTTAATTATATAAGGAAACAGAAGTTATTTTTTTGTTACATTTAAGAAACAATATGGAATATTTTTATCAAATAATCAAATCAAAATTTGCATAGTTCCAGAAATTATAAAGGTTGAAAAAAAAATGTTTCCAGCTCATTAAGTTACATCTGCCAGTTTCCTTTGTCCTTGCTCAGATGACAATGGAAATGGGTGGCAGAAGTAAATGTGACAAGTTTAACTTTATGCTCATTCAAGTAAAACTATCGTTGACAGTATAACCAACTTTTTCTTTGCTATTCAAAGCTGCAAAGTTTTTTACTTGAAATACCAGGATATATCTGCAGTATTTACTGTACTTATAGGTTGAGAAAGAGAGAGAGAGCAATAGAGCTAAGAAACTGTTATAAAGCCAATAATGTAATAATAATAATAATAATAATAATAATAATAATAATAATAATAATAACAACGTTATTAGAAATAATTGAGGAAAACATTACTTTGAAGAAGCACAAGTCAGCAGGTCAGTTGCTTTTATACTCCAAATGTATTTCTAATTTAACTAAGGAGAATGTTACCCATTATAATATAGGCAAATCAAAAACATATTAGCAAAGTTTAGTTTTACTCATCTACCTGTCCATACCATGATATTATGATTTTGGAATGTGTTGTGTGAATGTTTTGTGTTCCATATTGTTTTTGTACAATATAAAGTTTGCATAAAATAGCTATTGACTGGTTTTAAACATGACTGAAATAAAAACCTAATTTATATTATATAACATATTTCGTTAAAAGATAAACACATTTTATACAGTTCTGATAGTCTACATCAACATTTTGCACTCTTTGATTCTCTCACTTTTGCTTCCTGCCCTTAGCTTCCCTTACACTGGTTCACTCCTTATGTCTTCCGGTGAGTCCCTCCTCCCTTTAAAATGTAAGCTCCATGAACAGAGCCCTCCTGCCTCCAGTTCTCATTACCTATTTCTCTTGCACACCATGTACACGCCACACCTCCTCCTTGGGCTGTCCAACGAGGACTCCATTCCTCTGTGTTTGTTTCTTCCAGCGAACTAGACCCATTATCTGCACCCACACTAATAACTACAGGTTTCTGCTTACAATGAATATTTCTATTGCACCCCTTGCATGAGATTTGTAGTGCTTTGTTACTTGTCTACTGTATTGTACTGTATGGTTTTACCCTGTATTGTCTTATTTTCCCCTCTACACAGCTTGCTGCACTCTATATATAAATAATAATAAAAGCTGCTTAGAAAGAAAAATATATCTCACAACCTGTATTACTTGAAATACAGTAATAAATATTATTTAATATTGTCTATTTTTATATAGTGCCCGCATATTTCAAGCACTATAGAGAGAATATTTATTAATTCAAATTGGTTTGGAATGTCTCTGGCAAGTTGCTCATATTTTAGTACCTATACCAATTTGCAGGCTATGATTAAAAATGACATACAGTAGTTTGCTTTCTACAGATTGCATTGAAGGAACCACTACAGAGGTCTGAATTTTAATGAGTATTTCAAAGGCCTTTTGTTGCTATACTATTGCATTAATTATTGTTCTCTTTACTTTCTTAGATGCAGAGATGACCTGTATCTTTTTGTCTTGTAATGAGCAAGGATTTATTATTGGCTTCCAAAGAAGATAGAGCAGGAAATGAAAAGTAGAATATCAATCAAAGAGCTTAAGTTTCACTTGACATCATATCTTACAATAAACCTGAGAGGTCTTCCAGGCCAATAAAAAGATAAAGCATTTCCTATTAAGAAACATGTTATACATGTTTTACAATTTACATATTAAATACAGGATTGCTAGTAAAAATTAATACAAATGTTCAGTTACAGTAAGAAAATTAGTCACGCATTGCAGAAAAAAATTCTCAGCTCTAGCCATCTAGCAATCAGTAAAATTTATATAAATAAAAAACACTGGATTTGGCATCCAGTAAAAAAAAAATGTAAAGGCGCCATTAGGGAATTAATAAAAAGAGAACTATCATTGATAATATTTCACCATACACAACAAACAGCAGTAGACTATAAACCCTATCCTAGATAAAGCCAGTATATTTACATATAGATCAAAATGTAAAACATTTTGCTAACTTTTTTTTTTTAATCTTGCACATTAAATTTTGTTTAACAAGAGCTTTAGTGCAGTTTGGAACTTAGGCCCTGATTCAGAGCCGGACGCTCTGACCAGAGCATTCGCTCTGAATCAGGGCCCTCCTCTATTAAAATGGAGCGTCCTCCTGGACGCTCGTATAGCTGTGGGTCACCACCCACAGCATATACGAGCATCCAACAAGATGGTCGCGATGGTCTTGACCATCGCGACCATCAGACTTGCGAGTGGAAGCCTGTGGTCGGGTTTCTCAACCACAAGCCCTGGAGTGATTTTGGCTCTATCAGAGCCAAAATCACTCCCACTGACATCACTAGTGATGTCAGTGGGGCCGGCTTCAGACGGTAGGCGTTTCCATGGGAACGCCTCCGTCTGGCAGGCACGCCCCCGGCACGCCCTCCAAAGGGGGCGTGCTGTCAATCAACATCGACAGCACACCCCCTTTGGTGCGAGACCTGGAGCAGTGGAAAGTCCTTCGCTCGCCGGGTCTCGCGCATGTGTACGACGGAGCTCCCTCCGTCATGCGCATGCGCAGTGGGGACCATCGACCCACTTGCGAGCGTACTGCCGCTCGCGAGTGGGTCTGAATGACCCCCCTAGTTTTAATTGGAAATAATAAAAGCCTAGGAAGAGTAGGAGAAGAAGAAGGAGAAGGAGAAGAATGAAAAGGAGAAGGAGAAGGAGAAGATGTTATAACAGACAACTGGATACTGTACTGTAGCATGTTTAATAGCATGGCACCATATCATTGCAAGCCATCACAATGTAGCTTTTCTCATCATAGCACAGCTTAGATAAAAGAAAGATACTTTTTTTTTTTAGGTCTTATGAAATACAGGGCATTTGGACACCTATGGACTGTGGGCCTGATTCAGACCCAGTCGCAAGCGCTGAGCGCTCGCAACCAGTTCAATGGTGGCCCAGAGCGCATGCGCACGACAGAGATGGCTCCGTCATGCGCATGCGCAAGACCTGGCTAGCGGCGGGCAATCCGTCGCTCCGCGTCTCGCACCAAAGGGGGCGAGCTGTCGATGTTGAGTGACAGCTCGCCCCCTTTGGTGGGCGGGCTGGGGGGTGGATGCCCAAATGGAGGTGTTCCCGAGGGAATGCTTGTTGCTTGGGGGCGGCCCCACTGACATCACGAGTGATGTCAGCGGACAGCTTCCGGCTCTGTTAAAGCCGAAAGTTCTCTGGGGCTTTGCGATGAATGAGACCCTACCACAAGGGTCTCATCGCAAACTCCATGGTCGCGATAATCTTGACCATCGCGACCATCATCATGGCGGCTCGCTTTAGTTGTGGGAGGTCACCAAAAAAAAAAAAAAGCCCGGCCCTGATTCAGAGTGAGCGCTCTGTCAGATCGAGCGGCTCTGAATCAGGCCCTGTATTACTAAAGAAGTCTTATTTATTGCCAAAATATTGCTAGCAATGCACTAAACAGTTCTGTATAAATAATAATATTCAGTATGTCTGTTTACAGGTAGGACACCAATCCAACCTCAAAATTAACAATCTACTGTATGTTCTCGAGGGTAATTTTATATTGTAATCAAATTATTCTATATGAAATAAAATTGATAATGCTTATAAGGTGAAACTGAATGTCACTATGTCCTATAACAATCTATTTCAGTAGGAGCAAAATTGATTTCATAAGGTAAAAAATTTAATTCTCTAATAATGCACTTCAAAATAAGACAAAAAGAGGCCTTGATAGGACTGGTCATGTTGTCCGGTCATTGACTGCCAGCTAGGTCACAGATATGGACCCAACGTACTGCACATAACCAAAAGTATTAAATACCTAGATGTTATTAATTAGATTAAAATAATATATGTGTGCATTTACTATATTGTCACCTTTAAATTTACAGAGGTGCTTTTTTGCAATCATTTTCTAAGTTTGTTATTGTCTTCAAAACTACATTACAATTCGGTGCATATAACTATACCCACATACATTATTTTGTGTCTGTTTATGAACAGTGCATTTTGATTTTTTATATGACATATTGCTTTTTTGGGGGTTTAATTGTCCTTCACGTAAACTTGAGGCTGTTAATCTTAAACCTGCTCATTGGCTGACCAAACATTTACCACCACCTGAAAAACACAGGTTATTTAACATGAATAGTAGATTTACTTAACTTTCAGCAGGTGCCACTTCACTAGTGAACACTGCAATTATCCACAGATGTAAGGCATCATTTCTCCATTAGAAAAATATATATATATATTTTTAGCCTAAAGGCCATAATTTTTCATCTGTGTATAATTCATGTGATTTATAAAAACTAAAAAGTCTGGCACCTCCCCTCCTCAAGTGAAAATATACAGAAAAATATATCAGAAAGTTGTTCAGACAGCTGCCCTAAAAACCAAAGTGGGAATTATATCAACCCACCAAATATTAAGACAAAAAAGAAGACAGTAATGTAGGGTGCTATCATATTACTGGTATTTAATCATAAAAAGGTATTAATATAAAATACCACAAAGAAAGAAACATATATACTTTTCTATAAAGTGCATACATATTTATACTAAAACATACCCCCAATAATAAGTACTGGATCCAGTCACATAAAAATAAAATAAAAAATACATAAATTGTATCAGCATCAAAAAAAGTAAAAACAAATTAGAAAAAATACTTATGATTCAAAACATATTGTTTAGTAATTATATCCAAAGTAACATGATTTGTATCCACCAGCGGTGAAATTGTATCCAAACATATTAGCATGGAAAATTGCTTCACTAAGATATTTTAAAATCTAAAAGGAAGTAACTCTGACTTTGTATTGGATATAACTTTTTATTGACTGTTGCAAAGTAACAATTGTGGTGGTATTACTTTTGGATACAATTTCTTCACTGGTGGATACAAATCATGTTCCTCTGGATATAATTACTAAACAATATATTTTGAATCAGTATTCAAGTAATTTTTCCAATTTGTTTTTCTTTTTTTTTTATTCTGATACAATTTATGTATTTTTTATTTTATTTTTATGTGTCTGGATCAAGTACTTATTATTGGGGGTATGTTTTAGTATAATATGTATGCACTTTATTGAAAAATATATATGTTTCCTTCTTTGTGGTATTTTAGTCTTATACCTTTTTATGATTAAACACCAGTACTATGACAGTGCCCTGAATTGCTTTCTTTTTTTTTGTCTTAATTCATGTGATTAACTAGTACATGCAGATTGAATTACAAAATTTTCGAATAAAATTTACATTTTAATATATATATAAACAAGTAACAAACACATAACTATATCTTGTTACTGTAAATGTAAGTGTTTCTTTTCAAGCATTAATCAATATTTCATTAATCTAATCATGCTTTATTAAAGGTGTTTATCAGTATGCATTGACTGGATATTTTATCACAGAGTTGTATTTTGGAAAGTGATATATTTTTTAAAGAGCACATATATATACAGTATACTTAGTAGTTTATTTATTTTTACTTATTTTGTGTAATATTGATTCAATATTCAAGCTAAATAAAAAATCCATCTACAGAACTAACATTGTTCCTTAAGTTAAATAGTTTAATTGAAATGCTGAAATGCTTACAGTACTTACATAAATAAGCAATACCTACTGAACCAAGCACACAGTATCTCAGTTTTGTTGTACTGCAGCCCAACACAACAAAGTGTGGAATATCTTCATACCTAACTCAGGGGTGGCCAAACTGTGACAGTTGGTAATAACTTTACCTGTGCAGCAGGTAGGTGGTCTGCAAAATGTGTAATGTTAGGGCCCCTTGAGGACTGGGTTAGCCACCCTTACCTTACCAGGGACGTATTAATAATGGATGCAGGGTGTGCAGTGCAGGGGGGCCCACACCACACCCATATATAGTTTATACTTACCTTTCTGCAGTCTTCAGAGTACTGCTCACAGGGAAAATGGCGGTGGCTATTTTCCCGGTGACTCGCACATGTCAGAAAAGATGTCCCCGGGAATAAAGCATGGGTGACATTTTCCCAGAGACCCGCACATGCGCAGTAGATTCTGCGCTCAGTCCGCTGCCAGAGAGAAGGGGGCCCAAATGAATACTGCACATGGGCCCCCTTTCTCTCTTAAAACACCACTGCCTTAACCCATCGGTCCTATCCCACCATATTCCATGGTGAATGAAGTCAAAGCCCAAAACTATTTTCACATTATTCACTTCAACAGTTTCATGATAGAAGGATCAATTATATATGTATCTTAGTTCAATTTAATGTTGGCCATCTAGTAGCAAGTGATAAAAAGATAAACATCCTGTAGACCAGTATCTAATGTTATTTAATAATTTTACCCACTTTTCACTGGATTCTACTCATTTAAACTTAATTGCAACACTTGGCCTGATTCAGAGATGGACGCATATAACATAGCTGCTGTGTCATTGTACGCAGCGGCCGTGCGATAGTATGCTGCAGGAGGCATCTTGGGTAAATAGACGCCTCATGCCAGCTTCTCAGCTCTGATCCACTGATGCATCTGAGGATGCAGTATCGGATTATCTGTGTGAACATTGGTCATCTAATGCTGGGCATACACAGCCAGATAAAATGTCTGTCAGACAGACAGACATTTTATCTGGCCGGTGCCAGCCGCAGATGTCGCCAGCATACACTGTGAGAGAAATCTCACAGTGTATAGCCCGACATCCGCGCTCCGCCCCCGGGGGAGGAGACATTTCCCTGTTCCTTCCGTAGGAAATGTCTGTCTGTCAGCCACGCTGGGCATACACTGCCCGATGCAGCCGACAGTTACCGGGTAAATATCGCATCGGACGGGCATGCTGGACAATCCTGCATGCCCGACCGAGCAATATTTAACCCTCGGTCGCCCCCCCACACGCTACAATTATCGAGGCGATCTGCCGATATCAGGCGTATCGCCCCGATAATTGTAGCGTGTATGGCCAGCATAAGTAACCCTCAGTTTACTTAGGATGGCCGGTAAATATAAAATACAGTGAAGCTTGCTTCAACACATACAGAAAATGGAAATGGGGCCGATACACCCCTATCTTCTGTAACGCTGCCTGTCATTGCCCCCATATGCCAGCAGCATGTCAGTCATGCTGCAGATCTGCATAATCGCAGTGCGGCTTTTGCGAATGCACAGATCAAAAAACATCAGAGATGTACATAAATATCGGGTTTACATACATCTCTGAATCAGGCCCACTGTTACAGCACCAATAGCTTTATGGCAATTGATTCCTGACCTAATCCTAATTTAAGTTTTCATTAAATACATTGGTGAATAAGGAAAATCTAGAAATTTGCTTTAAAAAAATTCATCCTCCGTTTTAGAAGCAGAATTAATATTCTGAAAAAGATTGAGAACAAAACATTGTTGTGACTGGTAGCAGCGCATCTCCTAGTTCTGGGTCACTTGGGAGTAACATAAACTTAATAGCATGTAATGACAAGTAACAGATGAATATATATTAAATTTACCTTTAGTATGAGACATTGAGAGCACATTTCTGGATTTGCTTAAACTGTAGTTTTATAATGGAGGGTGCCGTTTTTTATTTATTTATCAATCAGACATATATTATTTATTTATTAACACTTATTTACATAGAGTATACACATACCGCAGCGATTTACAGCGAATACTTCAATAATACCACATTTACACAGAAAAAACTCAGAAAAACGGTTTTTACCCGACACTTGATGCACAGGTTTCTTATACCTATACCCCACTTTACACAGAAAAGCAAATTGCTGGGTCAAGCATTTGAACCCGATAATTTGCAGATCAATCCAGGTATTTCTTCTATGTGAAAGGGTGAACCCAGGTAGCAATTCCTGGGACTTAAATCCTGGTAAAAACCACGGTCAAAGTCCTTGGAATTTTGACCTAGGTTGAGTCTTTCACATAGAAAAAGGACTGGTATTGATCCACAAATTACCAGGTTCAAATGGTTGACCCAGCAAGTTGCTTTTCTGTGTGAAAGGGTTATTATGCACATCAGTCCCTGTCCTAGTAGTGCTTACAATCTATATTCCCTATCACATAGACCCATATATACACTAGGGTTATTTTTTTAGTACGCAGCCAATTAACTTACAGTACGCTTTTGTAGTGTAGAAAGAAAATTGATCACCCATAGGAGACCCACACAAACATGGATTGAACATCCAAATTTCAAAAAGGTCGGCCGTGACAGTGCTGTAAAGCTTTAATGTTAACCACTGTGCCAACTATGCTTAACATATTATGTATTTTTATACTGTGTGTGTCTCTCTCTTTCCCTCTCAGAGATGTACTAAGCTCTGGAAAGTGATAAATTTGAAAGTGATAGACTATCAGCTCCTAACAGTTATGTTACAAGCTGTGTTTGAAAAATGACAGTTAGGAGCTGATTGGTTGCTAGTTTATCACTCTCCAGAGCTTAGTACATCGCTCCTATATATATATATATATATATATATATATGTATATATATATATATATGTATATATATATATATATATATGTATATATATATATATATATATATATATATATATATAGGTCGTCACTCACTTGTACTCCAAATAGAATAAATATTTACTTGCCTTGGTGCCCTCCCCGGGTGCTTACTGCTCCCCGATAGTATAGACAATAAAGAATGAAGCAGGCGGCACTCACAGGACTCCAAAAGAAACGTACTGAGACTGGAGTAACCAGTCAGTCTCAGTACGTTTCTTTTGGAGTCCTGTGAGTGCCGCCTGCTTCATTCTTTATTATATATATATATATATATATATATATATATACACACACATATAAGCTGGGTGTGTGTGTGTGTGTATGTATCTTATAAATATGTGTAGCTCCAGGAACCAACAATTTCAAGTCAATCTTCTTGATATCAGTCACAATAAAAGATAGAACAAAACTACAGTGTGTAATGCCATCAAGGCACACAAAAAATTACAAAAGCAGAAATAATATGCATACGTATAAAAAGACAATATGTGCTTAGCTGAAAAGCATAGAGAGACTCAGCCAGCTAGCCAAGATCCAGTCCCAACACATTTCATTATAGCACTATACTGTATGTGGCATTACTAAGACTTTCTCGGGAGCACATGTGCAATTTTTATATACCTTGATGGTATTACGCTATATAATTTTGTTCTTTCTTATTTTGAGTGATCTTAGAAAGAAGATTTTGTCTGAAATGGTTGTATCCTGAAGCTACACTTATTTTTCATATTAGATGTGGTTTTCTTTATAAATTGGTAAGACCATTTTATATTTGATTTGAGCACTCATTTACCGCACCCTTTTTTTTCTCTTATTTTTAAAGGGTTCAGTGTGGCTATCAAGGTTTGCTGTCATCCCCTTATTTTAACTACAGTATACTAGACAACTAAACAGGAAAACAACCTTTTGGATCTATGAACTAGTCTTTTTTATGGAAGTGGTAACTAAGTGCCAGTTTGTTTGTTTAAATATATTTAAAAAAATTAAATATATATATATACATATATATATATATATACATATATATATAAATGCACACATATACAAACGACCCGCCCCTGTTTTGCATGGGAGCAATTTTAATTTATGATGATAGTCTTTTTTTTAACAGAGGTCTTATAAGAGGATGTAGCTGAAATCCCAGCTGTCAGGATGCTGGTGCTCACAATGCTGTGACAGTGGGGGCCAGAGCAAAGGCATGACCGCACGATTATCGGCATTGCGAAGCAGGGGGCGGGGCCAGAGATCCGAACCCACCCGAACTTAGGGGATCCGAGTCAGATCCGAGCCGGCTTGGGTGTTCATGCCCCTGAAGCAGGAGGGAGGGCCACGATGATGCGATTCAGTGCGAATCGCATCATCGTGGCCTGCCCCCTGCTTCGCAATGCCGTTAATCGTGCGGTCATGCCCTTGCTCTGCCCCCACTGTCACATCATCTCACTTGCCATACCCCCTTTATGCTGCGCCATGCCCCCTGCTGAAGAAGCCTGGCTTCCCCCTCCTGGAATGTTGGCCCTGGATGGGTTTCACGCATCTGGCATACTCGGATCTCAAAACAAGGGAAAATGTCATTATCCCGCTGTCAGATTCTCGCAGGTTTTTGGATTGTATAAAAGCTCCCGCGAACACCACCATTTTTCATTCCGGCTGTGGAGAGTGAAGAGTGTGGAGAGTGAATGTGCTGTTGCTGACGCTGTGCATAGGGGCTGGCTACTGTTGACATTGTCACTCAGGGGCTGGCTGCTTATGTCCATATCTGGATATTGTCCATATTTGGGGCTAGCTGGCTGTTGTCCGGTCCACTCTATAGGAGCTGGCTGTTGTCCATAGGGGCTGGCTAATGTCCATATAGGGGCTGGCTGGCTGTTGTCCTGTCCATAAGGGCTGGCTGTTGTCCATAGGGGCTGGCTGGCTGTGCTGCTGTGTTGTCTAGGGGGCGCTCTGTCCATCAGGGGTGCTCTTCACCCCAAGTGTGAATTTTTTTTTTGTGTGTGTGTGTGAGCGCACGTTAGCCACACTTATCAGCAACGTAGTTGCGCTGGAGTGCTGAGTGCTGCCTGTGTCATTTATAAAGGGGCAGCTGCCTCTTTTAGGGGTGCTCTTCACCCACAGAGTGAAAAAAAAAACAACTATTTTTGTGTGTGCGTGTTAGCCACACTTATCAGCAATGTAGGTGCGCAGGGGTGCTGTGCTGCCTGTGTCTCATTTATCAAGGGGCTGCTGCCTCATTTAGGGGTGCTTCCCCCCAGTGTAAAAAATATTTTTTTTTTCTGTGTGTGGTTGTGTGCGTTAGCCACAACTCAGCTGCGCTATTATTTCTTGGTGACACTGCTGTAAGACCGCAGTGAGTATGGAGGACAGTCACATGACAGGAGAGCAGGATCCATATACCAGTCTTGTAGTTGCAAGCAGCAGTCATGCTGACGATGCAAAGTCGTCAACGTCATCTATTAAGGCCGATGCACCAGGGCTTAAGTCAGGTACGAAAATCAACTTTTACCCTGTTAAAGAAAAAAAATCTAAAGCTATGTCAGCTTTAGAGAAACAAAAAATTGGCAAAATGCCATTCACTACATGAAGTGGCAAGTGGCCTTTATTTATGACTGGTGGTTCTAGTTGTGATTATTTAAGCCCTTCTGCTTGTAGAAGAGGTACAAAAATAAATTAAAATAGTCTCCGAAAAGTCACAGATCCCTGAGGAGAGTGTCCATGGTTGCCATGTGTGAGCCAGACCTTTCTAATACTGTACTTGAAGAGGATACTCCTTCCACCATTTTTGTGCCTTCTGTAAATGAGGGGATGAGCAGCACAATAAAAACAGGTTTTTGTAATCCGTGCGCTTCACACTTAAGAGCGTAAATGCAGCAATAGGTTAATATGGTGTATACCCACAGTTCACCAAAAAGTCAACAAATAAAAACAAAGGCAAACCTTGCGCATAAACCTCAATGGGGAATTACTCTCCAATAGTGATATATTGGAATTACCATAAAGTCAACATAAAAAATCCATAGATTAAATATTACTGTATTGATTCATCCGGGTTAAAACAGTACATGTATGTGTCCTCTTCTTTAAAAATACACTGGTCTGCTCACACAACACACTGGTCACTTGCTAAATTCTTCAAAACACCCTGGAGTGCCTCTTGTTCCTCAAAAACAGATAAGGGAGACAAGAGAAAGGCCGCAATAGTGTAATAAAGTTTTATTATAGTGACAATGTGTTAAAATAAAACTGAGGCTGAGTACCAGACATCCAGGTGTATAATAACACCATAAAGCATAATAGTAGTAATTACAGGGTCCCTCCTGGGCTCAAGAAAGGCGTGGAATTATTTTAATCCAAATTTGGACAACAGTTGTGAAGGCATCTGTTCCATTTGTAAAGCCAAAGTTAGCAGAGGAAGGGATGTTAATCATCAAGGCACCTCCTCCCTGTTACGTCATTTGCAGCGAGTTCATGCAATTTGTTTAACAAAATTATAATAATTTGTAAATAACAAGCAGTCCAGTATCAGCTAACAGCAGTTTGGACCAGCACATGCAATCTCCACCACCAACACCCTCATCATCAACCTCCTCCTTAATAATTGAAGATAGTCCTTCCAAAAAATGTTTTGTGGGGGCCCATACAAACCAAGGATTTCAGCCACGAAAGTGTCAGTCCTAGTGGCTAAAGTGCTTGGTTTGTTAAACTGTGCATGTTCTTTTTAATATCCCACATAAGAGTGGGAGGGACAATTCCATCTTGCACCTCTTTTTTTTACATTTTGCACAATTTGGGGCATTGCCGACAGACATTATTATAGTTTATTAAACTGCCACTGCTGTGTGGCAATGTTTCATAGATGTCCTATATTTTTCAAACTGCCGTGCATTTGTGCCACTACTCTGTTGCTTACTTTAGCCAGCCAGCTCGCTGCAGACTTTGGCCTGTATTGGTAAAAAATAGTGAAATCAATATTGTGAGCTGTGAGGAGGTTAAAAATGCCTAGAAATGCCTGAAAATTATTGTTATTAAGGTTAGTAATACTGTAGGAACAAAAATTGGCCCAAATTATGTGGTTTCAGCTGTTTATATCATTTTTTGGAAAAAATACAAATCCAAAACCCAAACCTAAAAACAAAACACCAAGGAAAAAGATCCAAAACCAGATACAGATCCAAAACAAGGAGAGATACAGATTTAGAACCAAACCACACTGGGATCGGCGGCGGCGCACATCTATAGTTTCTTTTTGATACTACTGAATAACTGAATTACGTTAACCTGGATATGTACAACTTTATTTTATAACTGCCAGCAGAAGAAATTAGTACACAGGTAATCTGCCTTAATGGAAAAACATGTAACACTGTAGGTCATTGGATGTCAGGGTAATTATGTGCTTGGTACATGTGTTTTTATAGACAAGAACAGTAGCTAAAAAATTAAAAGGATGCTTAATACCGCTAACATGGTTCATTATTGCTTTTGTCCAATAGCTCTTTTGTCAGACTTGCATATTGAAAAGAAACCAGAATCACAACAGAAATATAGTAACACTCAGTGTTGGACATGAATATCATATTATTTTAATGGCCAAGCATTTACATGTATAAGGCTATGAAAAATATACATAAAAATACAGTATAATTCCCGATTATCTGAAACACCGATTATCCAAAACAACAATTATCCAAACATGATCTACAGAAACCAAAAATATTTATTTTATAGCATATTAGTATATGAAAACTATATTGTATGGTAAAATTATATAAAAAAAATAAAATCATTTAATACATGACAAATTACCCAAACAAAATACAATAAAAGAAATTTGAAATTAACATAGGGTTAATTTAATTCCAAATGTTAAACATCTTAATAGCTCTCGCAAAGTTCACCAAAATAGCATTGGGCTCTACATATAGTGTGGCTTCCTAAAATACAAAGGTTTGAAAACTATGGGGTCTATTTACTAAGCAGTGTTAGGAGACAGAGTGGGAAGTGATAAGGTGCCAGCCAATCAGCTCCCAACTGTCATGTTACAGGCTGTGTTTGGGAGCTGATTGGCTGGCACCTTATTACTTTCTTATCACATTTCACACTGTCTCCAAACACTGCTTAGTAAATACACCCCTGTGTCTTCAATATAATTATTGTTGGAGTGTGTGTTGGTAAAGCAGAGTAGTTGTATACACCAGCAGATGCCCTGAGCCAATGGGGTTTATTCAGCGGTAATGTGATTAGTGCAGCATGGAGCAGAGTATACAGGTCACCAGCCGGGCAGTGGTGCAAGATGCAAGCTGTATCAGCAGTTGTAGCAGGATGGTAATAGCAGGGTCTCTCTGAAACTAAGTGAGTTGGGGATTGAAGCCTGCCTAAAGGAGCCAAAATGGAGTATGTGCAGTTGCGCTCTCTCCCTTTAATAATTATCACATATAGGTGGGTATTCAATTAGGTGCAAGAATAGCAAAAAACCTACATCTGCTGGGTGTTTCCTGCAGGTGTGGGATTTTTGCCATGCAGTTAGGTGCAGGGTATTTAATTTTTTGAGTGCTGAGGTGTTTTTTGTTTTTTATTAATTGCAGCAACAGAGCACGACCAATTTTCCTAAAATCCACATTTTTAGAAAAAATGATCTGCAATTGCTCTGGGATCCCTGCGGAAACCCCCTGATTGACTAATTAAGCAATTGGAAGTTTCCTTTTAGCAGTAATTATTCACATTATGAAGCACTGTCTTCTTCATCCAGGCTTTGGGACCCGGTCTTCTGCAGCAGCATGTGTGGTAAGTGTGTGCAAGTGTGTTTAAAGTGTATGTGAGTGTGTGGGAGTGATTGTGTGTGAATGTCTGTCTGACCCTCATGTGTGTGTGAGCCCCCTGCAGTCAGTAGCAGGGAGAACTACATCTCCCAGCAGCCGCCTCCCCAGTGCATAAATGAAGGGGAGATGACCGGGAGCCATGGATACCACCAGAGACCACTGGACTGGTAAGTAGCTTTTTTTTTGTCAGTGCTGAAAACCCTGCATGAATTTATTTTAATTGGATACAGCAGGTATTGGTAGCGGGCATAACCACGGTAATTCAAAATTGGTCGCGAGTTCAACGTGATTTTTTTCGGTGTGAACCTCACTCTTAATTAAATATGCCCCATAAGGGCTGATGTAGCAACATTTTTATTCGCAAAAATAGTGCATTTTCATCATTTTCTTTGCGAATACTCTATGTATTATTGCTGAAATGCAGAAGATATCACAAATATCTCCTACATTATCTTAACAGTGGCAATTTATTGCATATCATCGCCAGAACCATAGAACACAATGGCTCTTGCAATATTATTGAAATGTATCAACCTCAGGGAAAGATTTCTTTTGGAGTTTGCATGCAATAGATTACAGCATCTTGAGCTGCTGTAATCTATCTTTTATTGTAACAGTGTCCAGCATATTTTCAGACCTCTCCACTAGCTCTGTCCTCCCCTGTCCTATTCCCCTGTTTTCTAGAAATGTCTAAAATATAGCAGACACTCAGGTTTTAAAATACTAAAAATAAATAAATTAAATATCCTAACTAGAGGAAAATTATTACTGTGATCAGTGCATGCACATTGGCCGTCTAACGAGGAGAGAAGAGGCAATAGAGAGACAATAGTGGGAGAGAAAAAAAGAATGCAATAGAAAAAGGGCAAAAAAAAAGAGAAGGGTGCCGGAGGGAGAACGACAAACAGAAGAGAGAGATGGGGTAATATGACGAGAGAGGTAATGAGAAAGAAAGGTGAGCAAAACAAGGAAGTGCCATTAACAGAAGAGGGATATGATAGAGACAGCAGGAAGTGAGAGGTTAAGTAAGAGGGGGAGAAAGAAGAGAAGGAAGAGAGGGGAAGTGAAGACAGTGAAAAAAAAAAACAGCTCCAGGGACAACAGCTAATAAAGCAGAAAAACCAACATAGCGTAATACAGTTTTAAAAGAAAAATTCTACCTCTTACTACATGGACAGGGGGAAAAACTGCCTTCAGTGTTTCCATTTAGCCTGCACATATGCAAGTAGGCAAAATAGTTCAATAGATCAACCAGTAAGGAAACTTTGGTGTAGCCTTTCTGGTCTTTTTGGTAGATTGATAGCAGCCTACTGGGTTTTCTGTTCAAACACTTTCCAATAAAAATATACCAGGTACTTTTTATCTCCCTTACTTCAAACTACATATAAACGCCCATGAAAATGTGTACAGAATAAATGAAACTGCACAGATTGGTAAAAAAAACAATTAATTCATTGTGTACGCAGTTTATCTCTGTGTGCTGTTTCTACTGCATTATTTATATGAGTAACTTGTAATATCTTGTGTAAAATTAGCTGTTGTAACATTTAAGTAATACAAAGATTGAACAGTTCACCTACCTCTGCAGTATAACAAAATGTGTTTCTCGGATTGTGTCCAACATTAAGTATATTCTTATAAATGTATCAATGTGCTGTTATGTTACTTTGATATTTCTGACAACTCATTGTAAAATTGATTTATAAAGTAGAAAACATATCTATACAAGTCGTACACTTCACCTATATACTGTAACTTATCCTACACTTCCAAAACCATCCTATCTTTATACATACAGCAAACATCAGTGTTGTTTATTATACTCCCTGTCATGTTCAAAGCACAAAAAAAGCTTTGATACCCAACACAAGCCCATGCACGCAGCTCTACGCATAGCAAATACAAACATAATTTTGTGCATTGACTGCATACACTGCTGGGCAGTTGGTCGGGGAATGGATTGTTAAAATAATAAAAAAAAAAAACAGGTGCTATGTTTTTCCTTTATAATCAGTCTGTAACTCAGTGCCTGTCCCAGAGGTCAGTAGCTGCTCCTCTGAGCACTGATGCCATTTGTAGTTGTCTCTGCCACTGTAGATCGCTTGAAGGCCGCAGACTCTGTCAGGAGAATCGTGAGATGAATTTTAAGCTGTGCTGTATCCTAAGCTTTTTACTATTTACCTTATGGGTGTTTGGGAACAAAGCAATTATGTGTAAGCAAATTAAATATATGTTTCCTTGATGATGTTGTGAAACAATATACAGTACTACAGTAGAAACTTTGATCACACTGTTTAACAATGTCATTGCTGGGACAGCATCCTATTAATGCCCTCTTTGGAGTGGCTGCATGCTGTATATTCCTCCTACAACGACAATACAGATTCAAGTGGTTCCTGGTACTGCTTATAAATTACCGTCAAAGGCATTTAAAAAGTCTGACTGACAGGTATTAATCAGCGCACATGTAGTTTGCTATTTTGCATGCCCTCATAGTAAGAAAATGAGCACATTGCAGTGTGAAACTTTGGGGCTTAATTATTTGAAGCATGTTTAAAGTACCAATTCTATTGTATCCTGTCTCCTGCTTACTTATCTTGTAATGTATTTACCAGTTTACAAGCTCTGAGCTTTATTCTGATCTGTACAGATAATATAAAAAACAACACAACTGAAGAATAAGTTTTGTATTTTAAAAAAGTAGATAAGATATTGAGACTGAGATAAGTGACATTAGCTTAGAAGTGACACAGACTAATGGTTCAAACATTTATAATTAATATTCATTTAACCCTAACACCCTTCCTTCTCAGTAGTTTGAAAATGGACATAATGAGATGTACTCTAGCCATACTTTGGATAGGATGGAAACATTTCTCTTATTAGTTAGTCTGTGTGGTTGATGCATGGTGACTGCATGTTTTTCATATTTTTAATCCATGTTATAAAGAATTTGCATTCATTTTGAAAACTGTTCACACCCAGATTAAGAAGGACAGAACCCTATATCTGTATTTAGAGCATTAGAATACTAACATCAACATAAATCATTGTTGTACCTACATATCCAAATGATGGAAAACAGATGAAAATGGTCGTCAGACAAGTTTGTTAAATGTTTGATTTAAACTATTTGTTTATACAACAGTTTTGGTCCATTTTTCAGCGTCTGGGAGCAAGTTGCTGATTGTATTCCTTACCAGATTTTCATTCCAACCAATCTACTAGTTGGCTGGTTGGACAGATAATCTTTAGATGTGTGGCCATCTTTATGGGTATATTTACTAACGAGCAGGTTATTACAAGTGGAGATGTTGCCCATAGCGACCAATCAAATTCTAGCTCTTATTTTGTAGAAGTTGCTAGATAAATGTTTAGTAGAATATGACTGGTTGTTATGGGCAACATCTCCACTTCTAAAAACCCAATCTTCACTAAATATAACCCTAGGCCTTTGTAAAAGGTGACCCCAACACAAGGGTAAATGGGCTAAGATCTAAATACTCAGCAGTTAGTTTTAGTACATCTGAAGTTTTCACCAAAAAATGTTATGTAAACCACACAAAGTAGTAGAATTTTTTTATTTTAATTCTCCTTTATATGATATAAAAATAGTTTTATATCAGTGGTGCATGCAGGGGGTGGGGGTTCTGAGTACTTATAAACCACCCTGCCCGGCCAAACCATCGACACAGCCATCTCCTTGTAGCCATGGAGATGACCAAGCAACACAGGGGAGCAGCTGCAGCGTGCAGCTCCTCCCAGGTATCTCCCATGGGCCTTTAGAAGTCAGTGATGTTACTTTTTTTAAGTTAAGTATTTTTACTGAAGTTTTAAAACTTATACCCAAAAACAAATATAGTATACAAAGCAATTGGACCAAAACAGAAGTGAAAAACAAATACAGCATATGGTAAGCAAAATCATATATCAAAATGCAAAAAAAAAAACAGGATATGGTATATCGAGTATAGGATATATGCAGCACTACTCAATATAGAAATTCAAAGCAAAAAGAGACTCAAAGGCACCATTCAAGCACATGAATCCAGAAAAAATAGAAGTACTCTGTACTATTTCGAATTGTTGTAATTGTTTGTATAGTTATCCCACTGTTACTATCCTACTGTATACAGAATACTCACATACCAAAACAGAAAATGGCAGAAAATTAAATAAATAAAAACAGGAAATATGGAAAAAGGCAGTCACATGTATCCAAGTATCAAAATTATACAAATATCCCAAAATCAAAAATAAAATAAACCTCCCCATAACCCCCTACCCTGTATAACCTAAGCCCAACTCAGGCTTATTTGGATCCCTAAACCCCCCATTATCCCCCTTCCCTACACTAAACTACCATAATGCCCACCCGCCCCCTTAGTGAAGGACAATAAAAACACATGACTAACCAGGGCAGCTTACTAATAATCTTGAGCTAGATTAAACCAACTCTCCCACTTTATAAACAAAAAATGGTGTTCCTCTCATTTATAACACTTAGTACCAACCTATTAGCATTATTGTAAAGCAATACATTTCAAAAGTATTAAATGCATTAATCCGACCAAGTCTCAACATCCCTCGAAAATGCATGAACAGTGCCATCCCTGACCCCCCGAGAAACAATGAAAAATACATAGAATACATTAACAATGAAATCTGGAATCTCCTGGCCATCCAAGGACACACAAAATAAAACAAAGAGTATTGTGATGGATTCAGTATATTCAACCCAACTGAACAGATCTTCAAAGATATCACACCAGAGTAATAACTAGTGTATGGCTTAAAACGCACAGTCAGTTTGTAATTCAGAGAGCCATCTTTCACTCAGACCCCACTACTAGTTTCTAAGACATGAAATCACTACAGTATCTAAGTCAAGAAATCAGTACAGTACAGTGTAGGAGCACTGCAGTTGGGATAGTGCCAAATGTGCTGACAGTGCCGCAAGTGCAAAGCATAAAATGCACAGTCAATTTTGCCTCACAGACCTCACTACAACAGTAGTTTCTCTGCAATACTCTACTTATGTATGCAGTATTTGATTGGCCTGCCTGTCAGAGCTTACTGTTCTATTGTACTGTATTCTGTAGTACCTTAATGTAGTTGTAACCAGTGGAGCACTGGCCACCCAGTGGTGAAGCTGTGCTTTGCATGCCATGGGTGTTGTCAAGTCTCACTGTGCCTTAATGCGCCACATCATGCTATTCTTATGACGCGACTTAGAGGACTATATGGTGCACTATGAGCAACTATGTAACTGGACGCATCTGTAGGAGCCGAAAATGTATAAAGCTCAGGAGTAGGTACCATCAACAAACAGGATAAATCCAGATAGTGTTTCTCCATAGATAACATGCATATAACTGTTACAGAATATTGGGGTATGGTCAAACTTTTGTCAGTGATGTTACTTTACTGCGTTCCTTGATGTAGCAGTCCCCAGCTCTCTAGCTGGGGTAGAGAGAAATGCAGTAAGAATGAAAGCACATGTGGTAAATCCTAGAATATTCAAACTCCTGGGGGTATATTTACTAAAATGCAGGTTTTTAGAAGTGGAGTTGTTGCCCATAGCAACCAATCAAATTCTACATAATTTATCTAGCACCTTCTAGAAGATAATAGCTAGAATCTGATATGTGCAACATCTCCACTTCTAAAAACCCTCTCTTTAGTAAATATACCCCATACATATAAAATTGACTCACCACAAATAACTACAGAAATTCTCATTCTACTCTTCAAGATGTTCATATAGTAAATCAACTTCCTAAATCCAAACATAGAAAGTGTTACTTGGTACGGTACAAACTGTAAAGAGGTCTAATTTTCAGTTTTACAATTATAAAAGTTACTACCCTCAGCATAGATGAGGTTCCATTAATCGATCCTAAAAAAACAATAAGCCATATGGGAAATATACTAGTTTTTGCTCAAAGGATTTACAAAACAAACATGCTTTGTCTGTAATTAAATTTTTAAAAATGTTTCTACTATAGAATACCAATTGTTCTTTAGGAGCAATTAATAATGGAAGTAGCCTTAGAAATGAAATTCAAGGCTCTCCCTGGAGCCATATTAAGCAAACACAATTGTGTATACTATGGTGGCAATGAACTTGACACATTTAGCAATTTTATTTCAGCAAAAGTACATTGTGCTAATTAACAGTTTAATTAAACACAACATTAAAAGCAAATGTAGGTTGTCTGCTAACAGATAGCTGTCATGTCTCCTTACTGACAATATTTGTCCAACATACTGATACAAATTACATTACAGAGATTGCAGTCTAAACATATCTAACAATGAACTTGCAGCTGTACAACAGATAATTGGCTTTCTATTATCAAAGCGGAAATGTGAGACTGAAGCTGCTGATGCACACAACAATTTGAACAGCCAACTTGGTCACTTTAGACTAAATTAGCCACATATCTGAGTGTCTACAAAATGACAAACAAAGTTATACCCCTTTTACACCAGAGCTAAAACTCGGGTTATTACTGGGTCTACCAGTATAAAAGGGTCCCTGAAAAATTACCCAGGTATCTACCAGGGTCGGACCTAGGATGGACCTGGGTAATGGTGAAGTGTAAACAGCGCAACCCTGGATATCTGACCTGGGTCATGCCTAAAATGAGCTGATCAGTGGTTGTGGAGCAGTTGCCTCCCACTTTTTATGACCTCACAAGTTTAGCCTGGGCAGACCCAGGTTCAGTGTGAACGGGGCTGACCTGAGAATAACCCAGATCGATGGTGCTGTGTAAACGGTGTCTGACCTGGGTCTGACGTGGGTTGGAACCATGTCTGAAAACCCTGGTCGGACCCGGGTTTTTGGTGGAAAAGAGGTATTACTGACATCTGAAATAATGTTTTTGTTAACCAACAACACTATCTATTCAATACTGCCATACACAAGCATATCGCTGCTGAACTAAAACCTCTGACATAAGACTATTGCACACCATGCTTTTAATAATGCCTGCAAGTGGTAACACAGAGACCAGTCCTGCTGTTTGGTCTCTTGGTCTTAGCACTTCTAAAGTTTTTCCACTACATTGAAAATGTTTGTGAATGTTATGAATACCACCATTTGGATTGTCCTGTTCAGGTGAACAGCAGGGCATCCTGGAAAAATTTATTCTGACTTCGAGCGGTACATGTCTACTCACCCCGTATGGGCCTTTTCTGAGTATGCAAAAATGAAACAGAGTAGAGGTTGGCAAAGTCAATGAATGGACATTCCCAGGCCCACTCATCACCTGCAATGGCTATACTGTAATTCCCACCTGGGCCTTGTATTACTCATAACACTAAATCCACAGAGACTGTTACATACACAACTTCAGAAGCAGTGCAGACATAAAAGTGTTATTGCTCCAAAAAAGAACTCTGTTCACTCAAAGCTTTCAACGTCCAGTTCTATGTGCAATATTTTCTGTATCAAGTTGAAATATATAATATCGAAACTGACTGTCACTGTATCTTAGGGCCTGTTTCAGAGTTGTACACTATTTGCATTGCTACTGCGTCTTTGTACAAAGTGGCGATGAGAAATTATGCTAATGCCGCAGGAGGCTTCATGAGTAAATAGACACCTCTTGCCGGCTTCTGTGATCTACCGCTGTGTCCGTGGATGCAGCCATTGAATCACTTGCGTGAACATCAGACATCTGAGCAATTCTCAGGTTCCTCAGGATGGCTGTGTATTTCACCGGTCCAGGCAAGTGAAGCTGAGCTGGAATTGGCCTCTGCACACCCAGAAAATGTTAGCGATGTCGCTGGCCCTTCACCGCCCCTAAACGGCCACAGCATGTCAATCATGCTGCAGCTTAAGGGGCACTGCGAGCAATCTCACAGTACAAGATCTGTACATGCACAGAATAGTTTCTGCCCATGCATCAAAAATCATCGGAGTTGTGTACAACTCTGAATTAGGCTCTTAATCCTTTACTGCTCAGTCTAAAAGAGACGTCCAAATACCAACACAAGGAAGTACGTCAGTACACACTGTACTGTAACCCTAACATGTATTGTATGTTTTACATCATAAGAAAACATAGTGGAAGTCCTGCACAGAATATAGTAGATAATTACTGAAATCAGGTATATGTAGATATTTTAATATTTATGTAGGTGTCCAACTTTATTATTTACACTTAAATTGTTGTTATCTAAAGGTGAGCAAGAAGGAAAGGGGGGAGGGGGTGCAGCCAGACTCTCAAATTATGAGAACAAAGAAGAAGAAAAGGTAATGGCATGATGTGTACATTAGGAACTTGCAATATAATTATTTTCAATAACAGATAATTGTCATCAGAGCCGTAACTAAACTTTCTGGTGCCCTGTGCCAGAAAGAGCATCGGCGCCCCCCTCATTTTTCAAAGGGACTTGATGCACCCAAAAAAGGGGAATGGCCTCATGGGGAAGGGCCAGGGAAGAGATAGGGGAGGCCAGGAGATGCTGGGGATGAAATAAGAGGAAGCTACAAGTGAGGATGATAATAAACAGAAATTTGACAGACCCAAACAGCGCCCCCTGACCTGTGGTGCCCTGTGGCATGGCACCGGCCGCACTACCCTAGCTACGGCCCTGATTGTCATTGGAGGATGTAGTCAGCATCCAAGCGTGTGGGATGCTGTCAGCCTAAATACCTGTGTCAAAATTCTGACAACGGTGGGATCCTGGCACCAGAATCCTGACTGCCAGCATCCTGAAGGTAAGGGTTAGGCACTAGAGGGAGTGTTAGGTTTAGGGTGCTGGGAGGAGGAGGTTAGGTTTAGGCACTAGGAGGGGGGAGGTTAGCGTTTGGCACAGAGGAGGGAGGGTTAGGGGTAAGGGTTGGGCTTAGCTTGTTCCTTATGGGTGTCGGGATTGGGTGCCAGGGTTTAGACTGTCGGAATGCCACTGCCTGTATTCTGACCAGCGGAATCCTGACCGCAGGGATCTAATACCCAACCCGTCATTGGATACCATTTTGTTATATCATAGAAAAAAATTGTATTTCTGATAAAATAATTTTCAACACACAAAAATTTTATATATAATGCAGCAAAATATATTAAAATTGGAATGACATTTATGCAAACATAAGATTTGAAATAAGTGAATTGAAAAACATTTTGCTGCAGGTGTTTTGTGTGTAACGGTAATTATATACTATAATAGTATTTGTTTGAGTGTTTGTTACTGCAAATTAGGATTACTTGAGTAAAGTTGGGGTATATTGCACACAGGAAAATTTCCCCAAAAGTGAGCTATGGGTTTCCTTTTATATAATATTGGAGGATCAGTATCAGCAATTAAAAGAACGTTTATTTACTTGCCCCTTGTAAACATCTTTGTTTATAACAATACAGAGCTATTTTATTGTTGCAATTTATATACTGTGTTTTCTCCCCAAAGTGCAATATGCTCACCAAATTATATTGGAGATAGTAATTTACTTTGCTTATATCTCTGTGATCCCTCCCTCCCTTTCCCCAGGAAGCCTTTTAATATAAAGATGGAAGACAATTTAAAAGTATTCTTTTTTTTATTTAATATGATATTTATAAGTGTTTTATTTAGTATTCCCTAAGATAAATAAAATGGGAATAGGACTGTGTAGAGTGAATCAAATCCCCATATTTGGGCAAACTGTTTTCAGTACCTCCTTGCTGTTGAGTTGAGCAGAGCAGCTCTATATTGCAACATTGTAGCTTAATTAATTGTTATTACTGTTGTATTACTTCTAAGTCATAATTGACATTAAGTTCCTATTCACCATACCTTTTGTCACAAGCGTGGAATTTAGGAGCTGTGTTCCCGGACTGGGCCTTGGATCTGTATTGCTCGGCGCAGACGCTCACTGGAGGAGACTTGGCTTAATGAAGTTTCTCCGCATGAGAGGGTGCAGCGAACTGACAGGAATTTGAGGAATGCGGCAGTAACGTGGTAGCTAGGAAGCTACGTGGAGCGGCTGGATAGCCGTGTGTAGACGTTGGTAGCTGAGTGGCTACGTGGAGCGGCTGGATAGCCGAGGGTAGACGTTGGTAGCTGAGTGGCTACGTGGAGCGGCTGGACAGCCGTGGGTAGACGTTGGTAGCTGAGTGGCTACGTGGAGCGGCTGGATAGCCGTGGGTAGACGTTGGTAGCTGAGTGGCTATGTGGAGCGGCTGGATAGCCGTGGGTAGACGTTGGTAGCTGAGTGGCTACGTGGAGCGGATGGATAGCCGTGGGTAGACGTTGGTAGCTGAGTGGCTACGTGGAGCGGCTGGATAGCCGTGGGTAGACGTTGGTAGCTGAGTGGCTACGTGGAGCGGCTGGATAGCCGTGGGTAGACGTTGGTAGCTGAGTGGCTACGTGGAGCGGCTGGAGTGCAGTGGGAAGGCTTGCTTAGTTAAACAAAGAAACTAGTTGCACTGGCAACTTTTGTGAGCATTGGAGATCCTTTTGTAGTGGACACTGGGAGCTGACAGGCTGAGAGAGAAGGAGAAGGCTCCTCATTGGTGGCCGCACCCATGGACCGGAGGACAGCACTTCCTGGAGGTAGTCAGCGGGGACCAGCGGTCAGCAGGAGCCGGCGTGGGAGCAGCACAGCAGCGGAACCCTCCAGAGGACAACAGCGGAGACTGCCTTGAGAGATGAGGAAGGAGCGTACAGCGCTGGAGCCGGAAGACAGCGCGGGTCAGCGCCCACACAGGTAAGCGACGGGGTCTGATTCTGGGGTCTCCAGGCCAGCGTGTGACACCTTTTACTTTTTTTCTTTCTATGTTTTACATCATCTCATGTAATGTCCTTTTAGTGTATTTACAGTCTCATAGCACCTCATTACAAGCACTTTCGTTAAAAGCAATTCTGTGCTTTCAGTACAGTTCAGTACTTCAGTAATGTTCAGTACTTTCAACAAATTTGTGCAATCACTATTAACAAGAAAACGATATTCTGCAATGTTTCATTGTCATTCTGTAAAGAATCTCCCCTGTATGTGCATAAATCCCATAGAGTCATTCTATGGAGGGCTCCTGCCTATAAGAACTGTCTGTTGTTCCCATAGAACACGGCACATTCACCGGTACTTAGGATACAGCCAGGTCTTAACTTCTGGACAGTAGGGGCTTATACAAAAAGCAGGTGTTCGCATGGTAAAACTGGAGTAGTAGTACCAATGGTAAGTAATGATATAGCAGGGTAATTAACCAGGAAGCAGCGTGCACTGTGGATATTAACATAATACGATTGCATATAAACACAACTACATAAAGAAGTAGCAATTAGAAACAGATATACTGCAAGTTGGTATAGCAATTAACTCAGATACAGATGCAGCAGGCAGTATGGAATTGCAGCATAACATATAATGAAGAATGGAATAACAATATCTTAACCAGCGTGTGTTTGCAGAGTATAATAGCAGCAAGAGATATGGACATATACAGTATTGCAGGATAGAATGACAACAGTACACGACACTAATGCAGATTAGATATGCAGCACAATTAATGTTCTAGGTATACCTGCAACAGGTAATGCAATGAGCCAGAAAAAGAACCAGGAAGTCCAAACAGCAGATACAGGAAAAGGGACCGGATGGCATGACTTCCACAAGAAACTATCTCTGGCAAGGTAGAATGGGTAGCTCCCTTATAACAGAAGTCAGAGCCAATCTTGTGCGAGCAAATGAGACCAGCCTCTGGTAATTACCACTATGAGCAGCTGAGTGCTGCATGTTCACAGAGGCTTCCCAGCTGGAAGCAATCAGCCTAGAACAGACCTTACTGTAGCTGTATTTGCAGGGTAATCCTCTCAGCTCTGGCCAGAACTTGCAGCCGATATGAGTTGTCATGATGGCTCATAACCAGTGGCGATTCCAGAGGTGGGGCTGCAGCTCAGTCCAAAATTCAAATAGGGGAGCCACACCAACTTCCCTTCCAAATGCTGCCAAACAGGACTCACTGTCAGTTGGTGTGCCTCCCCTATTTGAATTTTGGTCAGTGCTGCAGCCCCACCTCTGGAGCCACCACTGCTCATAACACATTCATGGTTTATCTGGTAGTTTGAATTATTGATAAGTGTACTATTGTTTGCATATCTGTGATGTAAAATGCAGTGTGGATCTATAAAAGATAAAATGTCCCTTTGCTACTGGTTATTTAAACACACAGACACTAGACACAATAACACATAAAAACTATATAATTTGCAATTTAATAATGCAGTTGTAGTAGTAGTTTTTGATGTTTGTATTAAACTCTCTTCTTTCTTACAAAACCAATAATGGCTGGTCTACAACCATGACATTTTTGATCAAACATGCTTAGGTTTCCAATTAAATTTATGCCGATTTAATTCCGAGGTTTGCCATTCACAGCAGAGATACACCAATCACATTGGAAGTTGTGTTTGAGGTTTGATGTAGCAAATTTGTCATTCATGCTCCAGATTCACCATTTTCAATAGAAAACTGTTAAAATATATCCATTAAGCTCAAATATGATCAAACATGGTCAAACTTTTTTGCCTCACTAAAATTTAGGTCAAGTTTTTATTTTGTAAGATTTCATGAACTGGTGCTAGAAATATTTAATTAAACAATATCTTTACTGTAGCAGTGTACATATAAAATTATAAATTAGCATTGTAATATAAACAAAAATCTATCACATGTAACAGAATACAAAGGGACATTCAATTGGTTGGATATTTTTCTGCCTATTATGGTAGACAGATACTCCACTTCCATTGGCTGAGCAGAATCTGCCTTCTGTAGTCAAGGACTTGTTCCCGTGGCTTCTGCTGCAAATTCAATCTGTACCTAAGAGTTCAATATTAAGTGAATCACCCTCTCTACTAGGGATTATTGAACTCAGCAACTACTTGGATGTTCATAGCTGCTACACTCAAACTCGGACTGGGACGGGGCCGCCGGGAGTCAGAAAATTCCATGGTGGGCCATTACTGCTTTATAGCAATGCCCTCTATTGCAGGAGGCCGGGACTATGGCAACAATGCTGTTCACTAAAGTAGGATGCAGGCTGTAGTGCAGCTGTTTACAGGACAGTCATAAGGGCTGTTTTGACTGATTCAGCGGCCAGCTACACAGAGAACCGGGCACTGCCGCACTACTGGGTAATTCCCATGAGCCTTGGCAAAGAGATCAGAGGACCATGTGCTGAGCTCTGATTAGAGGAGCCCACCACATTCTTCACTGACCCATGGAGATCAGCAGTAGTGCAGCCTCATGAGAGTGACTCATTGCGAACTGTGCCTGCTCTGCTGGCTAACAGGCATCTTGTGAAAACAGTGTTGCTCCAGTCGGCTGCTGTGTCTCCCACTCCTAGCCCCCCTACTCCAAGTTGCTGTTCCTCCCTCTCCTAGTCCCAGCATCCCTGCTCCTAGTCTGTAATCTCTTTCCCTCTCAATGCAAGCACCCATCCCATCAAGCCTTCTCATAGTCTGCTGGTCTTTACCTTTCTAGTCCCAGCATCTCTACTAACTGTCCTAGGATCCCTGCTCCCAGTCTGCTGTTCCTTCCCTTTCAAGTCCCAGCACACATTCTCCCAGTCTGTTGTCACTTCCTCTCCCAGTCCCAGCAACCCTGCACCCAGTCTCAGTATTCCTTCTCCTAGTCTGTTGTCCATTCCCTTCCCAGTCCCACACCCCTGCTCCCAGTCTGCTGTCACTTATTGTCTCAGTCCCCTGCTCCCAGTTGCAGCATCCCCTCTTCCAGTCTGCTGTCCCTTCCCCACCCAGTCCCAGTCCCCCAGTCTGCTGCTCCTCCCCTTTCCAGCTGCAGCACCCCTTCTCCCAGTCTACTGTTCCTTTCCCTCCTCATCTTAGCACACCTGCTGTGTGTCTTCCTACACCCAGCCGGCCGTTCCTCCCTCTTCCAGTCCCAGTACTCCTGCTTCCAGTCCGGTGTCCCTCCCCCCACTACCTGACCCCATCTCTCAGTCCTGGGATAGACTGGGAGCTCCTCTCTCTTCTCTGCTACTGAGAGGTCTGGTAAGTCTGTATTGGGGGCTGGGGCAATAATTAATGTGTGTTTGTTTTATTGTGGGGGAAGTGTGTGTTTTTCCCCTTGTGGGGTACAATATGTGTTTTTACTAATGTGGGGGACTGATGGTGTGCCTTAGCAATCCTAAAATCTTGTTCAGTAAGCCAAGAGTTTAACAAAGTTAAAAATATTTGCTGTATATACAAATACAGTTCTCTGTTCAGAGTGATGACTACATTGATTTAGATCTACTGGCATTTACAATGTATTCTTATAGAAGTAATGTCTTAGTATTCCGGTTCTCCCTCTATAGTGCCTTTGAGGACACTAACAAGTGTCATTAACCCTTACAAGAGGCTCTAAAGAGATTTAATTTAGACATAATCTTTTAGTTGTGTGGAGTTTACATGATCAGATGACAGGTCCGAAACTAGAAATGTTGTCACCCGGGGCAAGGCAGTAATTTGGAACCCCCCTCTCCTGGTGTCTCTGCAGCAGTCTGTGTCCAGCCCCCTTCCCATATTACTGCAGCAGCCTGTGTCTCTCTCACACTATATCTCTGCAATAGCAGTCTGTGTTTGTGTTACCCCTCTCTCCCACCACTTAACTAGATCTTCTCCTTGTTCCTCCTTAAGGCAGTGGCGGCAGGCTCTTTACACACTGATCTTCAGCGTGCATGACATCACGTCCCTCAGTCAGACTCCATCACCTTCCTCAGCCAGCCCCATCACTTACTTCAGCAAGCACCATCACCTTCCCCAGCCAGCCTCCATCACCTTCATCAGCCAGCCCCCCTCAAATTCCTCAGCCAGCCCCCTCACCTTCCTCAGCCAGCCTCCAAGCCCCATAACCTTCCTCAGCCAGCCCCCAGAACTTTCCTCAGCCAGCTACCATCACCTTCCTCAGCCAGCCCCATACAACCACAGCCTGCCTCAGCACAGGTGGCGACGTGACCTTTGATGTGACTTATGATGTTTCTCCACTGTGTCGCCTATTGTCCGAGCTGCGACTGAGCCTGCAAGAGCACAGTACAGTGTGTACTGTGCATGCATTTCATGCAGAGGGAGCAAGTAGAGAAGCAAGGAGGGGTGCTGCTCTCTCCAAACTGTGGCACTGCACCCCCAATAGGGTGGCACCCTTGTTTTGCTGCACTGTTTGAACATGCCTTGGAGCCAGCCCTGCGGCGCCCCTCAAATCCGTCGCACAGGCCATGTGCTGGACTAGCATCCCCTAATTGCGGCAATGCACATGAACTATAGGTTTAATTGCCCAGAAACTAATAAACCTATATTCAAGAATTTTTGTTTTGCAGCTAAAAATAAAGGTCATTTTGTGCTCATTCCAATCTAAAGTTAAAGTTGCTCAGGGAGGACAGAAACCTCCCGTGGAGCAGAAGGGCATCTGCATGAGAAAGTATTAATCAGGAAACCATGTTCTGTTATCAATAGGAGGTTTTTAAAACAATAATGAAAAAAAAAAATGACGAGATTATCTTCCACTAAATTAAAACAATTGTGTAAAATGTACTATTGTTTTCATTACTTTGCTGCTCTTCTTATGAAAAATAAATAAAACTCCTGCTGACTTTTCTTGACATTAATCCGGTGTGTTTACGTATGAGAGGTCTCACCCTGAGGACATGCGCTGGAGATAAAGCTCAGCCAAGAAATGTATTTATTCGGTCTTGGATCTTTTTTATGTAATCGAAATATATTTCTAAAGTGAAATGTTTAACTAGTTTGAATGATTATGGCAGGGATAAAAAGAAAGATCAACGTGAAGGATATAATTACAGTGTAATATATGTTTTTAAAGGATTTTTGTAATTTTGTATTTTAATTTTTTCCACCTTTTGCTGAAAGCTGTCAGATGAAAACATACCTATGCTGAAAATAAATATTGCAACAGTGTATATGTCTTAAGATAGAGACTACATTATAGTAAATTAATTACTTTTTTTTTACATAATGCTGAAAATTATTGAACACAAACAAAACATTCAAATAATGTGTTTAAAAATACAATCATTTATATTTTGAAATCTATTCTATTACAAAATAACAGCTTCACTGTTACAGAGCCTGAAACTTTTTGTTCTACTCCACCAAAGACATGTGAAGAATTGTGAATGACATTACAAATTGCTATTTATCAGGAGGGAATTTGGTAAATCAAAGCAGTATTATAGCTCAGTTACATTACATCCTGCAGCTAATTATAAGAATAAGTATTTCAGGAGATGAGGGTCCGAATATTAGGGAGTGACTAGTTTAATTGCACAGTTTTATTATGATAACGACATGGCTGCATGTGACAGGAGTCATGATGAGAGGAGGGGAATAATACAAGCAGCAAACCACAGACAAAGATTATGGCTAACATGGGGGGGGTCTATTTACTAAGCCTTGGATAGTGATAAAGTGAACCGACAAAGTACCAACCAAACAGCTTCTGTCATTTTTCAAACAGCCTGTGACATGGCAGTTATAAGCTGATTGGCTGGTACTTTATCTGTTCACTTTATCTCCATCCAAGGCTTAGTAAATATTACTAAGGGTGCGTACACAAGTTCAGATAAAGTGGACAATTTAAACAATAATGATAAGGATCTTATCGTTATAGTTAAAATCGTTCACTTTAATGCCCCCTGCAATGACCAAATGATGGTTGATGCGCGGGCATGAATGGTTGTTAATGACCATCGACCAGAAAAACCAACATACATTGTTGATATTGACCATGTTAGCCGGTTTCCTATAGGGACCTGCGATTGTTAATAACAACCATCCAACACATGCAGAATGGTCAGATAATGTTAGTTATCGTTATCTGATCGTCGTCTAGTCATCGCATGTGTACACAGCTTAAGTCTAAGATCTATTCATTAATCCTCTGAGAGCGATACAGTGGAGAGAGATAAAGGGGTCTATTTACTAAGCAGTGTTAAAAGACAGAGTGAAAAGTGCTAAGGTGCCACCCAATCAGCTCCCAACTGTCATTTTTCAAACACAGCCTGTGAGATGACAGTTGGGAGCTGATTGGCTGGCACCTTATCACTTTATACTCTGTCTCCTAACACTGCTTAGTAAATAGAACCCAAAGTACCAACCAATCAGCTCCTGTCAGTTTACCGGCTGTGTTTGAAAAATGACAGTAAGGTGTTGATTAGGCTTAGTGAACAGACCCCATAAACGTTATATTCCGCATTAATAGTCATATTTATTGTCACGATCCAAGATGTTTATCTAAGGTGTTGATAGGTGTCACCAGTGTGTGATGGAGGTCAGTCCAAAAGATGAATAGATTACCCCAAGAACAGGAGTAGTTAGCAACCCAGCAGTCAGGATGCCGGTGCTCAGAATGCCTACAGCAGTCAGGATCCCGGCTCCAGGATCCCGACCGCTGACATCTCGTTGGTAAGTATTATGGTTAGCCACTAGGGGAAAAGGTTAGGGTTAGGCTGTGGGGGGGAGGGTTATGTTTAAGCTGTGGGGGGGAAGGGTTAGGTATAGAAGTAGGGTTACAGTACTCACCTACAGATGTCTGTATTTGAAACCAATCGGGTTTCCGACATTGGGATTGTGAGCGCCGGGATCCTGTACCCAACGGGTAGAACACAGTATGCCAGTCAACACAGGGTTAATGCAGCAGGTACCCAATGTAGGAATATACAGTATAACAGAACCAGCTGGGAGCAGCTTATTGCAGGTGGTGTGCGGTATCTGGAGCACAAACCTGCACATACACAGTGGTGGTAGTAAAATGTACTGTATAGAGCACTCAGTGGTGGATACCACACCCATGGGTGAGGTAAATACGTAAACACAACAGACATTGAGTGGCATTTGGGCCACATTGGCAGTACCATCATTTTACCTTTGAGTATGCTATTTTCAGTGCCTTATTTTGTCAAGAGCTGAGAAAGAAAAAGTTATAACCAGTGCTTATTGTTCTATTAAAAAAGTTATAGGTGCTCACATAAAGTTACACGGTGTTACAAAATTTATAGTAGCTTCCATACTCTGAACAAGTCTTCAGAAGCTTATTATTATTTATTTCTAAATTAATTCACTGATTTCTTTGGTTTCTGGAACCAATTAAAATAATTTAATATGATACCAGGAAAATATGCCGGAACTGTATAATGTTGAGTACCATTGGAAAAAAACCCTGGTCCTAACCTCAAAGAACCTTCTGATGGTCAGGATATCTTATCAGAAGAATTTACCTCAGAAAGCCTTCACACGGTTTGTGAATATCTGGGATTGTACTCCTGACATAATATGGCCACATAGTAGAGTTTGTCCATGGGGCCTAATGTTATGCTAGGAGACAATTTCTATATTTGATTTCTAAGGAGGCAAAAGGTTTTATTACTCTTCTCATTCCCACAATCTAAAGGAGCCCACACACATAGCGATCTGCACACGTTCCCACGATGTGTGCAATTTCCCCTGAACTCTCCCCCGGCAGTCCTACTCACGATTTGGAGTAAAAAATGTCCAATCTGACTTAAGATCTATCGTGCATCCAGTGCATTGTGTCCCATATAGGCAAATCTGCCCTACAGCACGGCAATCTGAAGATGTGATGTACGATGAGCAGGGCCGCGCATTGGCATCGTGATTGTGAGTGGACACTCACGATTTGGCCATATTTTACACGATTTGTCATCACGATTCGTCGAAATCGGCCAAATCGGGTAAAATATCACTGTGTGTGGGCAGCTTAATTCAAAATATGCAACAGCACAATATTTATTCATATCTCCATTTATAAATCCAAGCAGAAGTAACCTCTAATTATCATTTTTATTTAGTGCAGCAAGCTGAAGAGACTATGTATAAAAGTCATAAACATTCCTCAAAACCACAGGGAGAGCTGACATAAGCAGCATAACAAGTAAACAAGTAAAACGGTGTAAAACATTTCCCTCAGAGAGGGTCAGCAAAAGAGTAAAACATCAAACAGCTAAAGATTAAGATTTTTCTTTTAAATTCTGAAATGTCCAAAATACAGAAATACATTTTCTTAGAAGACCAAATCTCTCTCACACATATCCTTTTTGCTCAATATGGTGCAAGACACATACTGTGATTCCTGGACTTTGGTACTTATTTCCGAATTTAGTATCATAGCTGTTTCCAAAGTCACTTTTAGTGTCCTATGCATTTAGGAGTAATATTTTTGCCACAGATATATTAATATAAAGGGGTCTAAGTACTAAGCCTTGGAGAGATATAAAGTGGAGAGAGATAAATTACCGATCTATCAGCTCCTGCCGTGTTACAGGCTGTGTTTGAAAAATGGCAGTTAGGAGCTGATTGATTGGAACTTTATCTCTCTCCACTTAGTACATAGACCCCCAAAGTCACAGATTAAGCACAACAATATGTGGCGCAATGCATGGGCACAGACCACATGTATCAGTCTTCTGTCACTTGCTGTTTTACACAGATAAGCGTTTCATTAGAAGCAAGGTCCAGTGTTCAATATATATGTGTATGACAGGACACATGGCAGAATAGAGTAGAGACAACTCTCTCTCTCTATATATCTTTATATACTGTGTATATCTTTATATACTGTGTATATATATATATATATATACACACACACACATACACACATGCTATGTATATACAGTGTATATATATATATATATATATATATATATATATATATGCACACATAGACACACAGTATATACAGAATTATATATATTACAGTGAAAGAAGTTCAAATATAGATTTCACACATCTGAGACTAAAGGCTACTTCTGACCGTATGAAATCTACAATATATTTGTTTACTTTTAAAAGCAGAAATTTCATATGAAAAAAGAACATGCAGTTTAAAATGATATCTGATGTTTTGCAGTTTTATCACTCGTAATTCAAGTTGCTTAGGGGCTAGTGATGGAAGGAGAAAATGTATGTTACAAAAACTTTTCAGGGCTAAAGACATCTTGAAAAACATGTTTTATCTCTGCAGTAAAGACAGTTTTTCGGGGCAAAAAACCTGCAGTAGGATCTACTGACAATGTTACTAAGCAGACAGACAAATCTTACATTCTGCCACTTTTTTTTTAATTAAGGTTTAATGGCTCTTTACTGCATTGTAATTTCAGTGCTGGAGTTCTATTTCCAAGTATACAGTACTACTCTATATATGCAAATACAACTAAACCCTATAAGAGATGAGAAGAGTCATTGCTAATTGGTCAGCCAACAGATATCACTGAGCATAGATAGTGGGAAAAGCATCACTATGGACAGAACCTGGTAGTATAAGTAAAGCATGATCACAAACTATCAGGAGAAATTGGGAAGTGAAGTTTACAATAAGCTGATTTTAGCCTGTGACCATCTTAAACCCTGAGGTTGAGTGTGGAGTGGCCCCTTTAAGAAATTGTGAGTGAAAGTTTTGTAGGTGTTTTAGTTATTTGATTGATGAATTTGTCAGGCTTTATCAGAGGGTGTCAGCTTGTAGCACTTCCTCTGGTCTTCTTCCCTGTCACTCTTATTAATTCTGGTTCTCATGTGACATTTATATGGTGGCTGAAAGAATGGATGTTTGGATGAAATTGTTGTATCACATTACTTGGGTAGGCTCTCCTCACAAATGTGTGTTGTTATATTGGGAGAGTTGAACACCAATGATTGTGTATAGTATGTGTGTTGTTATATTGTATGTCTTTGTTCTTTGCCCACTCCCATAACAACATCATAACCTCATTTAATAACAATGTCAAAATAAACTTGACTAATTTTAAATGACAGCTGTCATGTGTCATTATTTATTTATGAGTGTATTGGACGTGGCATATGGCGAGTCACTTCAGTCTCTGCCCCCTGCTCTGCCCTGTTTCCATTCTGTAGAGCCTCTCTCCTTCTGATCTCATTCCCTTCCCCCACCACTCCATCCTGACCCCCCTTCCTCCAGCTCCGACCCGCCCCACCCTCCCATACATACTCCACTCACAGTAGCTGGTCTTCTTCTTGGTTTGTCCAGTCTCCCTCACAATGGGAGCCATTGGTGCACATGTCCAGGCTTATGTAGATGTGTTAAGAAATTGATTGGAGGGTTAATGAGACACTTCAACCATTAGAGAGTCTATGCACATTTCCATTATATTCATGTTATAAAGCATTGTCTCTTCTCGCATAGCATGACCTAGAGTTAGAGTTTGCTATGCTAGCAGGATTAATAGGTAACCAAATACTTGAAAACAGTTTCCATATATGGAAAAAAAATATATAAATAAAAATACACGGAGTAGTTGAAGTTCACAAGCTTTTTCAATGACTCCATATTCAACTGCTATTTATTTTATCTCAGCTGCTGCTTCTGAAAGCACAATTTATCTGAACCAGCTTGAAAAGATGCTTGTACCACTTAACTCTGATGCTTATGCCTCCTTTCCCCACCTCAAAACAGTTCCAAGGGGACATGAAATGTGAATGGCACAAGTTATGTGACCCCAACCAAACACACCTAGGGGCAGATTCAAGTAAGCACAATTGCTGCTGGAATGAGATTCTGTGGCTACATGTGTTAGTAGCTGATTTCTTCTCGTAGTCTAAGATGTAACACAAACCACCATTTATGAAAACTAGATGCTTGCTTTTATTTCCTAAAATTCAAAAAAATGACAAATTGAACCTGACTGGATGCTGTAGTAGTCACTGTTTTCCATTGTAGAAATCTACAATTCCTAATTTTGTTGTTTTCAGGATGTGTTTTTTTCCATAGCAAATATTACACAGGACTCTTTATTAAATGGGGGTTTTCTACAGATTAATCATGTGCGTATTGCCCATGACTTGACCAGAAAAGTGGTAAGTTAAGCTCTTTCCGCTGCCCCTCCGATTTCTTTTTGGAAAAAAAAATTGTGGCCATAACAGATTTTCTGTAGCAGTAAACTTGTCACAAACCAGGTTTTGTAGCATTATTAATTGATAATCATTAACTGACATTGTAGGGTCCAGCTAAGAAATTCCATCGTATGTCCCTAATCATCAATCTCAATTAATAAACCTAATATCAATGTAGACTACATAATTGTTTTATTTAATTTACCTCTTTAATATATCTACACATATTTGAAAGGCTTCTTTGTTTGTGGCATCTTCGTGATGCTCACAAGTGATGTGAAATGCACATTGAAGTCCGAGTTTATCCTTCTTATTCCACCTCAGCTCTCTCTTGGTTTGAAAGTTTGTGAGTAACTTCTATCTGACCTTCAAATATAAACTGTTACATTCAGACTTAAACTCTTGCTTCATTACTAGAGCCCTTCCTCTCCAGTACACTTCCAATAAACAGCAGGTGCTAAAGATAGTGACAGCCGTAGTGTGACAAGTGCAAGGCAAGCTGAGTACAGAGACGTAGGCTCTGGGAATTTCTTCCAGCAAATGATGTATTAGAGAGCAAGATCCTGAGTTCCAGGACCCAACAAGATGCAGAGATGTGTCTGTGATACCACTATGTGTACAGATCACAGGGGCAGCCAAGCCAGGTGCTGTCAGCCTCCCTAGTCGGTGAGCTGAAAATATATAACCATGGATGTTCGCTCTAAAACACTTCCAGAGAGGTGAATTCCATTGGTAATAAAAAGACTTGTGACAGATGATGAGAGAACAACCGTTCTCAAAAACAATAATAAACTGAAGCGAGCAAAGGTATAACATGTATGAGAACAGGGTCAGAAGGTGGAACACTAATAAATTCCCTAATGGAGGAACTTGACCATTTGATGTAGCTGAACATATATATATATATATATATATACACACACTACACACATATATATATATATATATATAAATATATATATATATATATTTATATAGTGTATAGTGTGTAATGTTCCAGAATATATACTACGTGTGATGCATTCATCTATTTCAGGCAATGAATGTGCCTCTAGGGTTACTTTCATCTTTTCTAATTGAGTATGAGGTGTATATGTCAGATGGAGCCCAGAAAGGAAAATAAAATAAAAAATAGTGCTCTCTGTGCAAAGAAGAGATTTAAAGTGGCTTCTTTGTATATTCCCACTCACCTATTGCATGGTGTGATAAACCATTAAACACCCTTCAATAATGGTTCCTGTCATCAGTTTCTAAAGGTTGGTATATGGATCTCAAATCAGGGAAGTGAGAAAATAAAGTTCTGTCTGAAACCATTAAGTGTACAACTTGGAAACTGAACTGTATGAGATTCACAATAAAAGGGAACATTATGTTATGCTGTATAGAATCTATATCCACCATTGGCCAAAAGATTTAGAAATTATTTTTACTTTGAAAATGGTACATAAAAAATATGTTATAGACTTAAAATAAATACTTAATTAAATTAAATACACTCACTATTTGTAAATTGCTACAGTAGCATTGAAAATGATTCTAGGGTTTCCAGCAGCAAAAGCCATTCAGAAGGAGCCCAATCTGAATTTCTCGTCTGGTGCTTTTATGGCTGATCAGAAATCTGCTCCAAAAATTATAATAGTCACCATTCTACACAACAGACCTGGTGCACGTGCTATTACTTGCATGCACAGATTGCTACCAAACTATTACTGTGTCCTTTAAAGTGCCCAGACACAATTAGAGGTCGCTTATAGATTAGCGTGGTGTACGGTATTCGGTCATAGAGGAACTTAAATAGGTGGAATAAAATCTAAAAGATATATTCAATTGGCACTTGGTCCAAGATGCTGGTTCGAATACAACCATTGGTGCAACTACACATTGACCATATTATGTTGTCATTATCCAAATGTATTTATTGCCTGTCCTTACTGATATCTAGCAAATTGATATAATTTCGTAAAAGATATTTCAGACATAAAGGCTGTGATTTATAGCCAATTAAGCCTGAAGAGACTTAATTAGCTATCAAAATCATATATTGGAGCAAATTTATTGTGCTATTCTGCCAATTTGAGGTGATGATACATGTACTTCTGAACTGCAGTATTCACTGAAAGTGTAGTAAATTAATAACCGATAGGTGCTCCAACTTCAGCTACCACCAAGTGGATATACATAAAGAATGAGAAAGGAGAAAAAATCCTCAATATATTTATAAATGTTCTTCTTTATTCATTTCAAAACACATCACATTAAAACAGCTAAAATACAGGAAAATCATAATTGTATTTTCTCACCAGTTTCTTTTTTTTATTTTCTAGGCAGCTGGATTTAATAAAAGGTAGCTCCATAAACAGCATACTAACTTTGATATATACCTGTTTAATTTAAGAAACTACAGCAGTGATGATTATGTTTTTGTGCTGTGAAATTCCATTTACAATTAATTACTTAATGAAAGTTAAAAACAAACGAATGAAGTAGGGGAGAAGTTTTCACAGAGAACTAGATACTGTATGATGCCTCTTATTTTTATTATTTTACTCTTTTGATTAACTGTATGGCAGCTAAACTCACAGTATAAGGCCATTGTTTGTATAGGTTTCAAGAATCCTATATTTGCCTTATTTAACCAAAATGATTTGCAATGAGATGCGGTTTTAAGATCCAAACGTCAGGATTTACTATTCAGCAGTTTGGTGGCTGAAAATAAACTGCATCCAATGTATTGTTGTTTTAAACCTCTAAACCATATACAGTTTGGCCCAATCTGCATGGTAAAACCAGATAAGAAAGATCTAGTTTTACTGTAGTAATTGCATTGTGCAGGAGCCTAGTACTACTCAGCATCAGGCCCCTGCACTTAGAAATGAGTGGCCAAACTGTGTACAACTGAATACCTCCTGGTATTCCTGGCTAGTGGGTACAAGGGAAAAATATTAAAATCTAGTACAAGCATGAGTGGCACAACAGACTATAAGGGCTCTATTTACTACAATCCGCATATTGAATGCGGATTGTAGTGTGATATTACCGAGTGAATTCGCATTGCGAATTCAGGCAATATCACAGGGATTTACTATAAATCCCTTGCAGGGACAGAGCTTGCGATAAAGCTCTGTCCCTGCGGATCCCATCCGCACTCTAGTCGCGGTATTTTCGGAAAAAATACCGCGACTAAGAGCCCGCGCATGCGCCGACCGACCACCGCTACTACCCCCCCACCGACGCTAAGCCCCGCCCCCTGCGCTAAGCCCCGCCCCACGCGATCGCGGACCCCGCGACCCCCCCTCCCCCCCCCCGTGAACCCCCCTCCCTTCATTGCACTTACCTGCATCCTCCTGGCCTCCGGTGGTCTTCTCCGGGCTTCCCGATCAGGTGATCTCCCATACTGCACTGGGGCCCGATCACCTGATGACCAGGCCCCAGTGCACTTTGGGAGACCAGCTGACCGGAGAGGAGCCATCACCGGAGGCCCGATCACCGGTCCCTGGATTCAGGTAAGTAAAAAAAAAAATGTTTAATTTTTTTTTTTTTTTTACAGCAATCAGCTTGCGGTCTATTTAGACCACATAGCTGATTACTGGTACTGGCTCCCGCCTCTGCTCTCCCCCTTAGAGCAGAGTGGGAGCCCGGTAACCGGGGGAGACCCTGGATAACGCCACCTCCAGGTGGCGTTATTATCACAGGGCTTCCCCCGGTATATTTTTACAATTTATTTTTAGTAACTTGCACACAGATCACATTTCCCATTACAATTATGGGAAATGCGATCTGCTTTACTAAAAATAAGTGATACTGGGGGTTGGAGTAGAATTTTACTAATTCTACTCCAATTGCCCTGTAATAAATACAGGTGAAACTAAAATAATGTGAAAAAGGTGTGAAAACACCCTTTTTCACTTTATTTTAGTAAAAATAATGTTAATAAATAGAGCCCAGAGTGAGAAAAAGCACTGGACAATTGATAGTGGTTAATCCATTTGCACTCAAATTATCTAGTTCTAGGTCTGCTATGGTATGAGGTATCAAGTCTAGTACCCAGTGCTCGCTTGTATTATTTCTGGCATTAGTATGTAGATGTACTTGTGTGTATGGTGAAATGTAATAAACATTCAATCAATAACTGAAAAAATTTAACTAATTTATCTGAATACTCGAGAATAATCTCAACCCATGCCATTTTAGAAATGACTAACAGGAATATTTACCAATGTTATTTTTTGGTGAAATTCTCCAAAAAAACAGCCATTTTTGGGTGGACCCTGCAAAAGCTTATTTGCTAGATGTAACATGAAGGGACGGCAGCAGATAACTGCCACGGTCCCTCTATATCTTACCGCAAAGGGAGCCTCAATAGTTTTGTATGGGAGTGCTTACTTCACACATTTACCAAGCTCCAGAATACAGAGCATTCCTGAGCTTGGCCCTGTCAACTCAGATGGCGCGAGCTGTTGTAGCTTATGGGCTACATTGTGCAAAAGATACTGGGAGAGGGTCCCAAAACTAAAGATGTGTGCAGACCACCCATGTGTTGTTTTTGGTTCTAAATCTTTGTTTTAATTTTGGTTTTGGCAAGACCATCTTCAAATGTTTTGGTTACAGATCTAGATTTCTTTATAAATTGATAAAAACAGTGAAAATCATGTAATTCTGACCTGTAATTGTTCCTACAGTATTATTAACATCAATAACAGAAATTTCCAGTCAATTTTGATCAACACACAGTTCACAATATTGTTTTCACCAATATTGGCCAAATGCTACAGCAAGCTGGCTGGCTAAACTAAGCTACAGAGCAGTGACACAAACACATGGCAGTTTAGAATAATATAGCACATCTATTAAACATTGGCAGACAGGGTCGCAGTTTAATAAACTATACAGCACAGTTTCTAGGGGTGGGCAAGCCATGCAATCGCACAGGGCGCCCCGCCGCCGACCCCTGCTGGCAAGGACCGGGAGGTCTATACTAATCTCCCGAGTTCTGCCACAAATTAGTTTGGCCGTGGGTGGCAGACTTTATAACTGTGACACAGCTGCCTGCACTGTACCATTAAGGAAGGGGGGGCTGCGGCTCCTTAGGAGCTGGTCCGTGCTGTGGCTGCTGGTCTGGATGTTGTGACATCATGTGGCTGTGGCGGGAAGGGAATCTATACACTACCAGTGCCAATGCTGAGGAGGAGAGTGGAGATCCAGAGTCTGGACTTGATGATTTTAAGGAAATCACTGCAGCGGCAGGTGGAATCCATCGGCAGGCCAGACTCCCAGTCCCAAGCCATAGTAAGGTAAGTGCTTTGAGGTGGGGAGAGGAGACCAGTTTTGTAATGGGAAAAGGCTGCTGTGATGGGAGAGGGGAGCTGTGCTGTGTTTTGAGGGTAATGGGGTGATGTGCTGTGAGGGGTACTGTGCAGTGAGGGGCGAGGGGTGCTAGGAGGCTGGCTTATTGGCCCAAATGGGGGAGGCTTGCAGATTAGCATAAAGGAGGGATGCTGGATGATTGGCACAAAAGAGGGATGGTGGCTGATGGGCACATAGGGGGACACTGGCTGATGAGAACACATGGGGACACTGGACCTCATTCAGAGGCGCTTGCAAAAAGCGAGCGCTCACTCTGAATGAGGGCGGATGCTTTTTATTTTAAACCGGGCCTCCTGGCCGCTCGCTAAGCTGTGGGTGACCAGGTGATGGTTGTGATTATCGGGACCATCGGGCTTGCGACGAGACCCTTGTGGTAGGGTCTCATCTGCCGCAAGCCCCAGTGAGCTTCCTGCTCAAATAGAGCAGGAAGCTCACTAGTGACATCACGAGTGATGTCAGTAGGGCTGCCCAGGAATGCCTCTGTTTGTCCAGCCACCCCCCCTCCCTGCCTACAAAACGGGGCAAGCTATTGATCAACATCGATAGCCACCCCGTTTGTAGCGAGCCCTGGAGCGAGTGAATTTCTCACTTGCTACAGGGCTTGTGCACACCCTCGGCGTGTGTGCAGTGCCCCACCTTCAACCCGGTTGTGAGCGCATAGCACTTGCGAGCAGGTCTGAAGGAGGTCCACTGTCTTTTTGATACACAGGAGGACACTGGCTAATTGACACAGAGGGTGAGGCTGAGGGACACAAGGGAGAGACACAGGAGCCAGGAGAGTAGAAAGGCAGGAGGCTGAAGAGACACAAGAGGCAGGAGGCTGAAGGGGATACATGGGGCAGTAGGTGACATAATGTAGGGCAAGAGTCTTGTTGAACCTCTTTTGTAGGATGATGACATTGGTAATTTTCCTACACAAACAAGCATCTTCTGGACCATGTGATCTCCTACATGAATAATGAATACCAACTGAAGACACTGTCTGCCCAGGGAGGATCAGTTTCTTCAGAGGTGTGATTATATGATTACTGGGGGCTGGCTGGAGCCTGGAAAGACACTGGGGGCTGGCTGGAGGTAGGGCCAGATTTCCTGCAAGGGAAGGCCATGTCCTCTATTTTAGCGAATGCCCCCTCGACCTTGTAAATTCCTGGGGGGGGGCACATTTTGGCTTTTTGCACTGGAAGCCAGATTGTCTAGAAACGGCCCTTGTCCTTTAGAAAGTTCAGATCTGAAAACCAAATCTTACTGGTTATTTGGCCATCATGTGTTTTGGAGATCCAATAGGAAACCAGAACCGCTCATCTCTGCAAAAGAGCAACGGCACAGACATATGACAATATAAAAGAGTATAGCACGCCTATGAAATATAGAAGCACAAAAGTGGCAGACAGGATGGCAGGGGCAGCTAATCAAGAACTAATAACCTAAAATTAACAGCCTGGTAGAAAAAACAGCATGTGGTCCCCCCAATTTTCCAATAACCAGCACCGGGCTGAACCAAATGGTGGGATAATGCTATAGCAGGAAGCACACAGTGTCAGCTCAGGGCTAGAATTCCTCTGAAAGTTGGAACCCTAAAAAAAAATGTGGTTCTCTCTCCCGGGGAACAACCAACTATTATGCACCCTCTTTGCTTTGGGTATGTGGATATTAATAAAATAATAGTAACATAAAAGTCAATAATATTGTTCTTTTACAGGTAGACTATAGGTCACGGCAAGCCAACCTTGGCTTCATATTGATCTGTTCAATATTCCACAGGACAAATCCCACATGAAATAAGGAGCAACATACCCGGAAGGCCCGGTCATGGGCGAAATGTCGACTGCACTATGATTTTATACCACTTTTGAATAATAAAGTGTATTTATGAAAGTCTCTGGTGAGTGCACTCTCTAATTTTCTTTTGGAGTTACATACATATATATCTCTGGTATATTTTGCAGATAAACTCATCAGTGGAATCCTCACAATGCATATTTATTAGTAAAGTATTTATTAGTCGATTTGAAGAAATCTGTGGAAAGTATGGACGCATGGGATGGACAGGATGGTGTAAACATTACGTTGTATTTAGTGCTTGACAGCCTTGTTCCACAGGCTCCCCATGTTGTAATTCAGAATACTGCACATAAATTCTATTTAGCTAATCTTCAAATCAGACAGCGGCAAAGCTCACACAAGAATCAATCTGCCAGTCAAAAGCAAATGGGTGTTTGTTTTCCAGAAATAAAGATCAGTGCAGCCATCATCTGTATGTATGTATTCACAGAGGAAGGCTTCTTTTTTATCTATTACAGTATTCTGTTTAATTTATTTTGAAATGTATTGGTTGGATTCAGGTCAGATGAAATGTGTAAACGTGGCTCCTAATCCCACATCTGCAGCAGGGATTTAAAGTCTGTCTTATTTTCTTTAAAGACAATTAGTAATGTGATTATTCCATGATTGCACTGGGATTGGACACCACGCTGAAGGCATTACCTAATGACATTTACAGGTGAAGCTCATTGATGCATTTGGTTTAGCAGTTATGATATTTGTAAACCTGCAATAGCAAAAGAAAACAAACCCCAGAGCACAGAAGCAAAATACTAAAAAAAATAAAAAAAAGGAAATAAAAAATAAAGAACTGCATGCAGCAGGATATGTTTTAAGGATTACCTTGTTTAATCACAGATGTCAATGAAAAGGACAGAATTTAGGGACTGATTCAGGGATGTATGCTAATGCCGTCATAGTTTGTTGTGCAAAAATATGCAAATATCACAGCCGCCAGGATTTGTAATGAGACACGCACCAGTGGCTTCACGAAATCAAGTGACTGTGTACAAAGACGCAGCTCAGTCGCAGATCAGTCAATTATCAGACTTCTGAGTCCCGCAGAATGGCTGCGGAAACTGAGGTGCCGGAGCCAATTTTCACTGCGAACGGGATCACAGAAGCAGACAGGAACACCTCCCAGAAACAGAAATAAAACTTGACGCATGTGCAGATTACCAGTAGTTGCTCAAACTGCATAAACATCAATATTGTGCCCATCTCTGAGCTCTAAGGGAAACTAACATGAATTATTTGTATTTCTTATTTCATGACAGAGGAAAGCACAATACTAATAAGAGATCTGTTCTGGGTCACTGTCAGGAAAGCAAAATCATTATCTACCGATCATACCATCAGACAGATAATTAGTGTTAGGGAATGTAGCTGAAGGAAAACAACAAAGAAATGGCACAGCAAATTGCGCTGACCTCCATACTGTGCCACCTGTGCTGCCTACAGATGACAATGCTGTGCTGTATGCAGTACTGAAAAGATCAGAATAAAATTGTGTCAGCGTCATTTACTGTGGTCTCCTTCGTGCAAATGATCAATTACTCCTAAAGCATTGTTGCCTACTTTCAGCTCGCGGTTGGCATGACACTCCAATGATGCTCCGTTGGGGGCAGAGCATGGGGCATGACAGTGTGATTGCGTCATCGTGGCCCGGCCACCTCTTCACAATGCCAAAATTAACAGCATTGTGAAACAGGGGACGGGGCCACGATGATGCGATTCAGCGTGAATCACGTCACCAGACCCGCCGCTGTGGGGGCTTCTAGTGTAACTGCGGGGGGGGGGTTCGGCGGATACCGAGTTGGGAGGGTAGGTAACCCTGTCCTAAAACCATGCTATTTCTCCTATCAGTTTTCTCACAGTGGGGCTGACTTAGAGTTGAACGCAGACGTGGCCACAGATGTATCTTTTTCTGCAGTTGCATCTGCATCTTTATACTAATGCCACTAGGAAGTTCTAGTATACATCCGTGCGTCTGAATGTGAAAAGACTCAGACGCCCACTGTCAGCATCTGTAGACACTGAAATAATGCTTGGTGCATCATTAGATGCACCACCGGCCGCACCACCAAAACTTTCACCAGCCCTATGGCAAATCCAGTGTCGGAGTGAGGCCTCTTATGTGACTGGTGCAGCATCTCTGTAGGCAACTATCTGCGTCATGACCGCGACACGCCTCTGACACTTGCATAATATGAGACATCTCCGATGAATACTGGTGGTACTGTAATACTGGCTGTATACACATTTGTATTACTGCAAGAAAAGTACCACTGGTTGAAGATTATATGAATTAAGAAAGCCCCTTGTCTCATATTGTTATTGACATTGCTCTCATTTGTAAAGTATTGGTGAATATACTGGTGCACAGGGCCACCAAGGCATCAGGCCAAGCCCAGTGCTAATGAGAATATTGGTCAGTGCACTCTACAAGTTCATACTTCTGTTCATACATACTGTATAGTTGCACTTCCAGCAAGATAAACACATATTTCAAATAGGATTTAATTCAGGGACATTAACAGGTACATGGCAAAACATGACCGTAATTGAAAATAATCTCAAACTGACATTTTCTGTAAACGAAAATGGGAGCATTCATTTTTATTTATTTATTTTGCCTTTTCGAACATTATGTGACTTTGGCTACTGTAAGTGGCTAGTACTGGGAACAGGATGAGCACAACCATTTAAATGCAAAGCTCCTAAAATGAACATCTGTTTTGTGAAAGTCATCTCAAGACTTTGCAATTATGCTCCCCTCTGTTTAATTTGGTGGAGCGAATTAGAGGAACAATTAGCCTGTGATAAAAGCACAGATCACATTTCAGAAAGGAAGCAGAAAAAAGGTTTTCAAAAGCTAATACAATGTAAAATTATGACAGTGCTATCATGTAAAAGATCAAAGGCAATGAGTCTGCCCAGATTCGATGGCAGCAGGAGAAAATCTATGCAAATTATATGAGGCCAAATCATAGTAGTACAAGGCTCTCTGCCAGCTCTGAAAAGAGTTAAACAGAAAAAAAAAAAAAGTATAAATTAACATGGTTAGTTTTTAACCTTAAATGGGCTGTACCTGGATTTCCAATAATTCATTAATGGTATGCAATACTATGTAGAAACAGACTTGTTGGGTTTAACTACAGTACCCACCAGTGAATAATATAATTTAATGTCATCAGCTAGTATACACTGAAACACAGGGGCGTTTCAAGAAAGGAGGGGGCCCGTGTGCAGTCTCCGATACGGGCCCCCTCCTCTCCGCCCGGCGGCCGGCAGTGCACTGAGCTGTGCGCGGCCAGTGCCGGAGTTATAGACTCTGGGCACTAAAGTGTGCTCAGAGTCTATAGTGTATGCACAGGTCACTGGGAAAATGGCCGTGGCAGCCATTTTTCCTTTACTGCACAAGCGCAAATGGAGGGAAAATGGCCGCTGTGGCCATTTTCCAGTACCGGACCCCAGCGCAGACGTGGGACTCCGGAGAGGTAAGTAATATTATGGGTGCAGGGTGTGCGGTGCGGGGCCCCCCTGGACCCAGGGGCCCGTGTTCCCCGCACCCATTATAGATACACCCCTGCTGAAACAGTTGGCATATCAGGTCATAGAGAGCTTTCTGTGACATATATAACTTGCATGACCCTTGCAACTAACAATGCAAAACTGAGGTTGTTCAGTCTTTCATATGTGTTAAATGATAGGACTAGTTGTTGATGGTCAAGTTAAGTTATGGCCGTGTATGGTGGAACACGTCAGACATGAGATTGAGCTTGGAACACAACAGGGCTATATTAAAATGAGATGGGGTCAGAATCCCGACCGCTGGGATTGCGGTGGTCAGAATGCAGAAGCTGGAATCCCGACACTTATCAGAATACTGGTGCTCGCATCCCGACCGCCGGGATACTGAAGGTAAATACTAGGGTTAGAGTGAGGGTTAGGCACTAGAGGGGGGGGGGGGGGGACTATGGTTAGGCTGCGGGGATATTAGGTTTAGGCAGCAGGGAGGGAGGGTTGGGGTAGAGTTAAGGGTTAGGTTAAGAGTACTTACCTTTAGGTGTCAGCATTGTAACCTGGTCGGGATGCCAGTGGCGGGATTCTGACTTCTGGGATCCCGAGCACCAGTATCCCGTTCCCATCCTGTACAAAACTCAGGCAGTGGTGACCATGAGGAGGGAGAATTGCAATACTGGGCTTTAGCACAGTCACACCTCACAGGATTCATCATATATTGAGGACATTGGGACAGATGTACTAAGGTCTGGAAAGTGAAATCGAAGAGTATTAAAGTACCAATCAATCAGCTCCTGTCATTTTTCAAACACAGCCTGTGACATGACAGTTAGGAGCTGAGAGGCTAGTAGTTTATCACTTTCCAGAGCTTAGTACAACTCCCCCATTGTCTGTTGAGATAGATACAGTAGATAAATACCATAGATAAATAGGTATGTAGCCAGCCACATTGTCAGAGAAAACACTACTGGAAAAGGCAATCTCTGAATGTCTGTCAGCTTGTGTAGAAATACAGACTCGCTTTCATATTGGTAATTTGTGTACTTAAGTAATAGAGTCACTGCCAAACAGATGAAATACCAACCATGGTCAAAGAATTTAAAATAAATTATTGTCATAATTGAAAATGCCTCTGTCCTGAAATAAAAGATCTCTTAACAGCTGGCACAATAACTGCTTACACATTTGTAAGCCATAGATAATTAGTTTAATTAGCTCAGGAAAAAAATACACATAATATAAAATCTAACAATTTAAAAACTGCAATTAACATGTATCGTACAAGGAAGTCAAATCCCTAGTGAGCTGTAGCATTAGTCTGAGACTTAGATAAAGATGTTTACAGGCTTTCAAAGAATTCTTCTAGGCTGAAAATATGAACAAACAAAGTACATGCCGTTTGCCTATCGGCTCTTAATAAAGAACTTTTATTTTTGACATATGGGAGCAGTTCCAAAATGAGCTTTATAATCTGTCTCTCTAAGGTAAACAAATACACAAAATGCTGCAAGGGCCAATATAATTATCCAAAATTGTGTTACTAAAGAAAAAAATCAAAAATTATTCTGCGGCTTATTTGTAAAATTAGCATAATGTACGACACTTAAGATAAATAGAGGTAATAAAGGTGATTGTTATATGTTTTTCTTCATTTCTAACCCTCACTTTATGATATGGTGCTTTGCATATTGTGGTGATTCAAAACAGTAAACTTATTAGCAACATCAAGACTTATCCATTTATAGATCATATGTGTTTCGGTGCCGGATCTACTAGCAGTAACCAAAGTCTGTTGTAATAAATTAATTACTGTAGAGCAGTTGTCAGGGAACAGGGGTAAATTACCACAAATGGGGTAAAAATGAAATTCCTGGGGGTAATGGACGGACAGCTGGGCATGCATATGAATCATTCTATAATCTAGAATGATTCATATGCACGCCCGGCTGTGCCGCAGGGAGGCTCTAAGCCAGACGCCCGCTGAGATGTTATTACCAGCGGGCACCCGGCTCCTTCCCTGCAGCGCCGCATTAGCCGGAGGCTGGAGTTCTCTTCTGAACTCCAGCTTCTGCCTCTCTACATGCGCACTATGGGAGAGACATCATGACGTCTCTCCCACAGTTCCAAGGAGCAGCTGGGCGGACAGGACGGCGGCAGATGCAGGTGCGGGGATTAAGGTAAGTGTTTTTTTTGTACAAGCGGCACTACAGGGGCATTATATGGGGCACTACTACAGGGGCATTATATGGGGGCACTACTACAGGGGCATAACTATGGGGATACTACTACAGGGGCATTATATGGGGCACTACTATATGATTTCCTTCCTTTCAAATCAAGGGGGTAACACGTCGGCGTATCTAAATATATTTTGGGGTAAAAGGTAAAAAAGTTCCCTGACCCCTGCTGTAAAGCAAGGGAAGGTCTGCTAGATACTGTATCTGGCCAGTAAACGTGAATAAACAGCCAGTGTTGTCTCTCCACTGGGTGACACCCGGTGTGGGCTTCCAATGTCTATCCCTAAATGCGCCTGTAAAGAGGGGCCTGGACTCGCTGTATGGGTGCGTGGCCATGTGGCCCAAATGCCCTCCCCCATTTTAGTCTCTCTGCCCCCGTGATTAGTGTATAAACAGTGCCGGCTCCCTCACTGTGTCAGGAGCCGAGCACTGCACGTAATGCTACAGTGCAGCACCCCCTTTTGTACATGCTTTAATTTAACAAAACAGCAGAACAAAATGTGATTTTTTTTTAGAAACCTTACTCATACGGCACATCACCTTCCGGAGTGCATATACAAATACAGGAGTACAGTGCAAACACAACAGGATTTGGGGGCTGATTGAAAGATGCTAGTAAAACAAAGAACCTGGGCAAACCATGTTACAATACAAAGAGTGAAAATACATTTATTTTTTATTTGCATGCAGGGTAAATACTGGATGCTTATGCATATAGCCCACAACTGCAGGGCAGCTTTATTTTTACCCTGCAATTTATAATTAAACTAGGATAGGCCCATTCCAAATCAAATTCTGCACATTGGCAACATGAATTTGCCAAGCTGCAAAACTCTTTTTCTTTGCTCCCAACTGTGATTTTTCCCATGATGTGCACAATATTACAATCCAAAAAAGCAGAATAAAGCAAACTTTTCGCCGTATTCAATTGCAAATAGTTTTCAAGTACGTGAAAACGCAATGCAATGTAATAGGGAAAAAAGTTTTGCCTATGAATAGGTGTCGGGAAAAATTGCTAAATCGCTATTTTGGGGTGTAAATGTGGGGAAACCACTCTGCACCATTGGGACATTCGTAAAAAACCGTAAAAAAAAAAAACTACAAAAAATTAGGAACACCCCAAAAAAGAACTTCGAAAAAGGGGGCAAAATAGTGCAAAGTGGTGGTACAAACTTAAAAACTAGCGAAGTAGACTTTTGGGGGGTCTGCAAGTATGGGGGAGGTGTTGTTTTGATTGCAGGTGCTTGCTGAGGGTGCGATTTTAAAGTTTTTTAAAACAACAATTTAGTGACTTTAAATCATGCTTGCACCCATTTTCAAGTACCCCAAATTTGACAGGACTACTTATTATCAGCCAAAAAATATGCTAAATGCTATTCTTCAAGCAATTGACAGCACTTAAGTACCCCAAATAGCTTCAGTAGGGCTATTCTGGGACTTCTATATAGGTCCAAAATGTTAGTGCATCTTTTGGGGGGTGTCAGGCTGGTTTCCCCATATTTGACAGCACTTTCCACCTGTTTAAATTTCACCGGGTTGCGTTTTCGCGTGGTTTGGAATTGAATAAGGTGAATAGCGGGTGCGCGCACAAAAAGTTTTTATGACCAAACACGCGATGTAGGCGAAAAGTCCTGCAGACAGAAAAGTGTCACAGGGTCAAAACTAATTAAATACGAGTCCAAGTTTATTTTCTTCAGTCAGACAACAGGTTCTCAAACTCTTTTCTCAGGACCCCAAACAGTGCATGGTTTACAGGTATCCTCACAGAATCACAAGTGAAATAAACAGCTTCACCTTTGATTCTTTTAAAATGTGTCAGTAATGCTGGGCATACACTATACAATTATCTGTCAGATAGCTGTCCAATCTGGCTGGTTGGAATAAAAACCTGGTAATGTATGGGAGCAAATGACAGTCGATCATATGGTTTTAAAAACTGGAAAACGGACAAAAATCAATTGCTCAAATTCGTTAAATTCGTGTGTTTTAACCAAGTTGTCTGAACAACCATTTTTGTCCATTTTCCAGTGTTTGTGAGCAAATGGTCGATTGTCTTTTGCTCCCAGACATTACCATATTTTCATTACAACCAGCCAGATTGGACAGCTATCTGACAGATAATTGTATAGTGTATGCCCAGCATAAGGAATACTGCTTTTATACCAAAATTCTGGATCTGACCCGGAGGTTGGAATAGGGTTCCAATCTGGATCAGACCTGGAATTCCCCTGGCGCTGACCTAGGATATACCTGAGTTGGCGCCGTTCACACCAGTGCCGGGTCTGCAGAGACCCAACTTTTCCGGCATTGAAGTGGACGCTTGGAGATGACGTCATCTCCAAGCACCACTGAATCCGGACAATCGGCAGGCATGTGGTACGACGTCACTGTGACCTGGATCGCGCAGTTTACACTGCAGGGTTTCACAGTTTATTCCTGTGTTAAACCCTGTAAATTACCTGGGTTGGATTGCCTGGTTAATCCACCCAGGAATCCAACCCTGTCCCCATTTACACCAAAGAGCTAGCTGGGTTAACCCTGCAATAACCCAAGTTTTAGCTCTGTTGTAAAAGGGGTATAATAAATACACCTGTGCACCTGCTGGGTGACCAGCAAAACGTGAACTGTTTGGGGTCCTGAGGATAGAGATTGAGAACAAACAATAGACTTATTAAGGATGCAATGATACAAACCAATAGGCATTTAAATATAAGACACCAAAACACTGGTCCCCTGCTATTTTTGGCTTGCATATACTAAACAATGGGCAATGGTCGGTCCATTAGTAGTAGTTGAACTGAGATCGTAAAAGTCATAGTTTTTGATATACCTATCACTAAAGGATTTAAGAAAACAATGTTCTGACTACAAAGCATAAAAAATAATTTACTTTTTATTTACTGCACTTACATTTTTCTGCCTCGTCCTACTTTCCACACTGAAAAGTTAATCAAGTTGGATTTTCAATGAGAATATATGCAGACGCCTATGTAAATGTACAGAAAGTGCTTGGTGTGCATGTTTTGCACACCCTCATGCAATATACTGTAATAAAAAGATTTTCATTGACTAACAAAAAACTTTTTAGAAGACTCAGCTTCTTGTTTCACTTACCTCTCTGAGTTGCTTAATAGTAAAATGATGTTAAACACAAAAGTTTAATGACAGCTACTTTAATTAGGAGTGTGATCCAAATTAACTCCTTCAAATAGTACAATCAACTTTGCTCTTTTATGTGGTGCAGTGCTCAGTACCGATGTGTCCAATTTAGACCTGTACATAAACCTGATTGTTTACGCACAACTCCAATATTTAATGATTGGCACATACACTAGATCTATGCTGTGCATGTGCTGATCACTGAAGTTCCTCCTAAGCCACAACAGGGGGCGGGGTGCCTGCATTTCCAGAAAATGAGGGCATGTTGGCTCCATTTGCTGTGAGTGCTGAGGCCACTGTCTGTGTCTGCAGATGCTGATTTATAGGTCTCGCAAGCGGGCAGGAAGTGGCCATTCTGAGTAAGCTTAGGCTTACTCAGATGGCCGATGCTAAAACATCACAACTGATGGTTATGATGTAGATCTGATCCTGTCTCTTCGGAGACAAGCATCAGATCTGAGATGCTGGCAGGAGGAGCCTTTCCTTCAGACGCCTCCTGCAGGCAAGAGCATATTTTTGCACAGCAGCTCCACCCACACATGCAGCTGCTGTGCAAAAGTGTCCAGGCCCGATAACTTTAGTGCAGCCATTGGATTGAAACAAAGGTGGAAGAATTGTCAGGGAAAAGAAAAAGTAAGGGGTTACAAATCTGCTTTGTATCTGTATCAAAGGGACACATAGAAGTATTAAGGTATTATTGTTAGTGAATTTTGTACTATTGTGGGTATGGAGGGCTCAATACAAATCCCACTTCTATGTGATGCTGAATACAGTAAATGGGATTAAATACACCTTTAAATTAGTTCTCTGATTTATAGCATCCCTTCAGATGTAACATATATTTCTGTAAAGCCGAACCAAAATCCGAGACAGCTCATTTTATAACTTTTTATTGATCATATTTTATAGAGTTATGAAGCCAAAGCAAGTCAGCAAAGAGTAAGTTCACCCATGTGTAACATCAGGGGAATGTACCTTCTATTGCAAGATTAACTCTTTGCAGCGGCAAGGGAGATGCTTAATCATAAAGGAACATTTTCTACCTTGTTTGTGCTTTCCAAAAAATATTTTTTTATTTAAATTAGATTTTTCAGAAGGCTGCGGTGTGTCTGTCATTTAATAAAAGATTAATTTTAAAACACTGGGCTTATTATACAGGGAAAAGAGACAATTTTTTATCTCCTACTGAGTGATTAGGTGGTCTCATTAAAATGGACTTATATTGCTACAAAATAATGGAACAGATGATTTTAAAGGTTGTTCTTTTTAGTTTTAGCTCAACAATGTCCCTGTTTTGCACAATGCAACTTATATTGCTGCATATAATGAATACAATTCTATATATGCTATTACTTTATGTTTAGAAGGCACGTGCACAATGCCAGTCCCCTCTCACTTAGTATGCTAGAGATGTAGATGTTCTTGTCTGTATTGTTATATATATATATATATATATATATATATATATATGACCCTGCTTCTGGAGAGATAATGATATAAATTATTGACCTACTGATTATATATATGTATAGAGAGAGAGAGAGAGAGAGAGAGAGAGAGAGATATATATATATATATATATATATATAAATATATACTGAGGCAAAGATAGCCTTTCAATTAAATGAATCAATGTGTACTATGTCCTTATTAGGAAAATAAACTCAGTATGATTTATTAGTGCCTCCCTCTTGAGCCACCAAAGGTTTCCAATATAGAGAAAAAAATGTCCAAAGTGCTCTGGAATTATATTTGATCACCAAAAAATCATCCAAAGCAGAGAAGGCCCAATGGCCACTTCTTAGTAGATATCAGAATAGTTTTATTCTTGATGAAATTGTATACAAATATAAAATAGCTTACATCGCATTTAAAAAGGTGTCATAATATCCATCATAGAAAGACTACTCGCCTGGTCGCCCGGTTGAATAGTCTATGTCCCTGAGGGAGGGGGGACAAGGTAGTCCATGATCCCACGGAGGGGGAGGCCCACCTGTGCCGGGTTCTGCGCATGCCTATTGGCGCAATGTTGACTTTAAGTCTTAAACCGTTTTCAATGTTAAAGTTGAGTTGAGATTTGTCCTTTTAAGAAATTGTGAATGACATTTGTAGGTACAGTAGTTAGGTTTTATGGCTTAGTGATGAGGAATTCTGGGCCTGATTCAGATATGAACGCACAGGAAGTGCCATTTGTCGGTGGTCGACGGGGGAGTGGTCGGGCAAATGCAGACGTGTCTGTGTGTTTGAACGGCGTTTCCGGGGCGTGCATAATTAAGCCCTTGTGGCCACGGACGCAGCCTGAGGTCTAGTTGCACAGAGGAAGTCTCGCTGGAAGGTCAGGTCAACCACTGTTGTGCACATGGGTCCAATGGTTCTCGATGTTACCGATATTTCCGCTGTCTTGCCAGGTATAGAGGATGCAAGTAAAGGGAAGTAAGTGGTATTATGTAGTACTGGGCACCTGCTTATTATGCGATTGCCGTGCGTATGCATTCATTAGCGCAATCTCTCAGCGGCTGGGTGCGTGTGTCTGCATCCGTTCGTTCCTTGCTGAATCAGGCCCTCTATTGTGTGTGAGGGGCTGTGTTTCATGAGTAGTTAACAGATTGCAACATTCCCCTGGTCTTCTGGAAATTCCCTCCCTTTCACCTCTTTTTTTCTGTTGCCGTTCTGTCATTTCTTAGCAACAGACAGAATATATGTGGTATTTTGTATATTAGTTGGGTGTGCTCTCCTCACAAATTATTATGATTTAAGGCAAAACTAGACTCTGCCCATCTTGGTGTTCTTGAACGCCAATGATTAAATTATTGTATATATATTGTTGTCTTGTTTTGTTTTCATTCTTTTGCCCAGCTCCAGTTGTTATTTGTCATAATATATCTAGTTAAGGTTTTGGTTGTAAGTATTTATTAAAGGGATTTAAAAATAAACTTTGAACAGAGCACTCACCTGTAGTGGTAGATGCCAGAAGGTAATTGACAGGTGAAGAAGAGTTACAAGCAGCAAGGTATCACCCACTATAGCCTCAGTTAACAAAAGCTACAGGTTCCCAAGGTACCTGGACAAATAATGATTTCAGAACCTACCAAACAAGGGGCTTTGGAGCAACAACAAGGGGAGAAGAGGGAGAGAGAAGAGGAAGAAATGATGGAGAATGGCAGAGCAAATGGTAAATGGTAGGCATATTAATTGCTGGGCCTGCTGGAGAGGAAGCACCCTACAGTACTGTATGTAAAAGTTCTCTAAATACAGGCTGACAAGCAGAAAGAGTACACATAGGGGCTATGTAGATATGCTTGATTGTGTTTAAAGAGGCCAGATGGAGGAGGGTAGAGGAATTCTAACATGGGCTGGGTACTTTAAAGGTACTGCATGTTCATATAATTGTTTCAAAAATGCAAAGTGGCACACAGACACAGGTATGTCACTGCATCATTTGTAAGTGCCTGAGGGCTATTGCACATAAATGGTGATGATAAAAAGATTTTAGACAGAACACATGCTACGGGACAAAAGTTATGAGCATAACAAAGCAAGTTGCATCATTAACTTTCATCCTCACAGTCTAGTGGGTATCTGGCCATCAAGGCTGCCAATATATCAGGAAAAAGCTGAAAGAGCTAGTGCTAGTTATCACACCATCAGTTATAATTACCAGTCCCAGAGGAAGTTAATCAGTCAGTATCTTATAGAGTTCATGCTGCAAGAGGAACAATGGGAGCCGAGTGATCCAAGAAGTGTCCGAGGTGTTCCAGTTATCTGATGCTTAAACTATTTGAGTTTTTTCCAAGTTCCTGCTACTGCCAATGCCACTACATCATCTGCATTAGCCTATAGTGAGGACTGCCACTGGGGGAAATTCCAAACCTTTAATTTGTACAGTACATGGGAGGAAATCATGCTCCCACATGAATTTCCTCCAAATCAAACTCGTACTGTTGTAACCCATGCTAAGCTATGTCTTCCTTTAAATCAATCATATCTGTCCATTCCTTGGTGCCAATTTTCCACCCTCAACATCCTACATTGCCCACCCATTACTCCAATACCCACCTTCCTCTTTGTCCTTTATTTCAAACACCCATTTAACTTCCAAGCATACACAAGGAAATCTCCCTAAAATATCCTCATAATTCTTCTCCTCCTTTCCTATCTACCCATATAAGTTTTATCCCACAAGACTCTTGATATCATGTCCTCCTATAATCATCTACTACCTCCACTTGTCACATTCTTTCCTATCTTGTTTTTAATCATCTCTCATGAAACATACTCCCACCTTTCCCATCTCTTTAACCTGCCACACCCTTCCACCACTGTCCCCTCATCTTTCAAGCAAGACATTTTCTAATACATCCTTAAGAAACCTCCACTTGACCTCCACTATGTCTAAGTACCACCTAATCTCTTTCAACTTCTATGCCTCCCACCTCTTAGAGGACTGTCTGACTCACCGCATTCCTTTCTGCCCACTCCCTTCTTGACACTCTTCAAGCTTGTTTCAGTCCCATCCACTCCACAGAAACTGCACTTACCAAGGTAACCAATGACTTGCTTACTGCTAAAGTCAATAGTTACTTCGCATTCTCATCCTCTCAGATCAGTATGCCACTGCTGACACTCTCAATCACTTCCTTATTCTGCTGACACTCCCAATCACTTCCTTATACTGCTGACACTCTCAATCACTTCCTTATTCTGCTGACATTCCCAATCACTTCCTTATTCTGCTGACACTCCCAATCACTTCCTTATACTGCTGACATTCCCAATCACTTCCTTATACTGCTGACACTCCCAATCACTTCCTTATACCGCTGAAACTCCCAATCACTTCCTTATACTGCTGACACTCTCAATCACTTCCTTATACTGCTGACACTCCCAATCACTTCCTTATACTGCTGACACTCCCAATCACTTCCTTATACTGCTGACACACCCAATCACTTCCTTATTCTGCTGACATTCCCAATCACTTCCTTATACTGCTGACACTCCCAATCACTTCCTTATTCTGCTGACACTCCCAATCACTTCCTTATACTGCTCACACTCCCAATCACTTCCTTATACCGCTGAAACTCCCAATCACTTCCTTATACTGCTGACACTCCCAATCACTTCCTTATACTGCTTACACTCTCAATCACTTCCTTATTCTGCTGACACTCCCAATCACTTCCTTATTCTGCTGACACTCCCAATCACTTCCTTATACTGCTGACACTCCCAATCACTTCCTTATACTGCTGACACTCATAGTTTGCTTCTCACCTCCATAACCATTTCTGTCTATACCTTTGATTCTACATCAATCTAGCCTTCCTTCCTTTACCTGTTGGTTACCTGAAGGGTCCATTTTTTCCCACTTTCCAGGGCCACTAAATCTCCCTCATTCTCTCTATCTAGTCTGTTGACAACATTACTTTCTCTATTCTCCATCAAGTAAATTGCCTTGCTGTAATCTTTTACTCCTCCCTCTCTTTTACCCATCATATAAAAAATCTCTCACACTCATGCCATTTCAAGGACCACCTGTTGCTACCAAGACTCTCATCCATGCTCTCATCTCCTTTCTTGACTACTGTAACCTCCTGATGTCTGGTCTAGTCTGTTCTCACCTTTCCCATCTTTGATCTATTCTGGTCTCCTGACCAGTTCACTTTCCTTTCTAGACACTCACTCCAGCTTCCTCCTTTGCAAATTGCTTCAATGCTCTTCCCCCACTTAGAATTAGTTTAAAGCCCTCATCCTCGCATATAAAGCCATTAATCACATCACCCCCTCCTGAAACTCCTGGCTACTTGCTAATGTATAGATTACAGAAGGGTGCTTAGCATCTCAGCATGAACCCTTTATCATTTGTTTAATTAAGTTTCAAATTGTGAGAAATGTATTGCCTTCCACCACATGGCAGCGTATCCAGTAAAATCATTGTGCTCCTTTAGGTAACATATTGTATCTGTAAACATGGAAAAGCAACTCTATTATGAATATGACGGTTTATCTTAATAATTAACCTACTGGAACAACTGTTTGGACACAGCAAGGAAGACATGATATTAGTTTAAAGTCATTGTTCTTTAATTATTGGTTATCATTTTACCATCCTCGCAGTTACCACGGTAGGTGACAGACTCCTACTTTAATTACATGTTCAGCTGAAAAGGACAGTCACTTGTTTTATACTGAAGTGAAATCTTCTATGTTTAGGTCCATCTCAGCATGTTCCACCCACGATTGCAATCGGTTCTGTCAAGGCAAGACTGACATTTGAAAGACCATTCGTAATCCTTATAATATGTGCAATGTAGCGGTTGGAGGATAAGGTAGATTTCATACTGTTTATTACATGCTGTATATAAAAAAACTTTTAAACTAAGAAAAGAAATCCAAGTTAAAAGGCTTAGGATTTAGTACAATACAAAAAGTAAAGCAGATTAAGGCAAAGCACATAGTGAAGTCTCATGGTACGGTCATATACAGAGTTTGTGGACTTGTTTATATTTCATGAGAATGCAGAGCTAATCAGATTAAAGAAGAGACTTATCTTGTTCCTCGTCCTAAAGAACACAGATTGCAATCCATAAACAACTGCAGACTGGGGAAAACACTAAGCAGTCTGTTAACAAAAGAAGGTTTGGTTACTTGAACTTCATCTGAAAGTCGAAATCTTGTTCTGGGTATAAAATTTAGCAAAAGTGATTTAAATATATTTTTCCAATTGCACTATTGCAAATAGATAGCACTAAAGAGATAAATGCTATTTAAAATATACAGTTGCCATTATGAATCATCATTTTGAGAAAGACTGACAATATATTTACAGGACTGCTGGTATCACAGTTAATTCTGATGTCAAACTTTGTTAATAAGATTACTTTAAAAAATGGTTATATATGGCGAGTTTGCACACTGTGCTGTGTGCAATGTGACACATAGCACCACTAAGCCAAAACGTCTGCAATGTGACACATAGCACCACTAAGCCAAAACGTCTGCAATGTGAATTCATGCTGCAGCTAAAATAGGAATCCTGATCTCTTGCCAGAGGCCCGTATATATCAAATTACTATATAAATAATATAATGTGCTGCTGTGCAAGATTCACACACTGTTTGTGCTACATGAATTGTTACACATTCAATCTATAATGTTTAATCCAGATTATTACATTTAAAGTCACTGGGTAGTATGATGTGCAGATGCAGGGAGTGTAACTAATTATGGTTCCTAGCATCTACTTTTGACAGACATATGTGCACAACTGCAAAGTCATTATATCTATCTGGCCAGTGTTTTATGCTACCTGCTGTAATCACTCTGCATAATTTTCCCATGCACTACTGTACTGCTCTGGATACAGTCATCCTATCCACTGCCTGTGCTTTTATTGGCAACTGATAATTTTAGTACATTACACAGTATCCCCATACACAAAAGAGGGACAGGGCGCGCACCCGAAAAGGGGGTGTGGCTTTCTGGAAAAGGGGCGGAGTCCACTGAAAACTGGGTGGAGCCTTGTGGCTTCCCCCGTTTTCGGCACTTTGGGGGCATGCCCAGCACTCTCTGAGACGCTGGGCAGCCCCCAGGCTCTCCCTAGAAGAGTGAAAAGATGCTGTGCGCATGTGCACGGCATCTGTTCTCCTCCTGCTCTCCCCAACTTCCCCCCCACCGCGGGACACTGCAGCCCGTGGGCAGGACAGCAGGACAGTCCCAGAAAAATGGGACTTTCCCGCTGGAAGCGGGACAGTTGGGAGGTATGCATACACTATAACAGCAATGACCACCAGCACATTTCCCTGACGCTCACACAGAATACCGAAACAATGAACACATACTGTGACTAGTGTACATCAGAATCCATTCTTTGGTTGGCAGTGCAAACTACAGAGTCCATTTCCTGCTGGTCAGTGTACAATACAGAGTCGAGAGCTGCTATCAGTCAATAATAGACTTTTTATACCTTCTATCACTCCTTTTATAAAGTGGGAGCAGGAAGGTCATCCAAAGCAGGTTTAAGCTTTATGTCCTCAATACACAGTTCAACTGTGCTCAAGACAATTGTCTCCTCTTCCTCTGCCCTACAATTAAAACAATTTTCCACAGTACTGATGCGTAACTGTACATTTCGCCTTCATTTTGTGATTAAACAAATTAGTAATAAATTGGTTTCAAATTCAATATAATTGTATTGCTTATCCATGTAATAGCTTTGTGAGTACAGTTCTTCACAGATTTTTACAGAAAATGTGAGCCTTAAATATTTTTCAGGGAGTGTAAAACCACAACGTTTGTGACCTGGCAAAGCTCATAGGCCCATAATAGAGAAATGGAAACAAGTTTTTAATAACAGTCAAAAAGAGCATTGTAGCTTTTGTGCTGTGATTAATGCTGTAACAGTAAATTTTGTCAAATACAAAATTTACTGTAGTTGGCTGAAGTTCCATTTTGTTATATTTTCATTGCCTCATACAGTATAGCAGAAGACATGTTTACAGACACAATGTATGTATAGTATTGGAATATATCTTTACAACCTTAATGTACAGAAACTTAGCCACGTTGGTTAAAAGTGAAACAGAAAATTGTCCCACCTGCTTTGGCAGAAACTCAGCTATTGAAATCTGTGGCAGCATCGCTGATTGACTAAAAGTGTACAACTCTTAGCCAATCAGTGCATCACCATAGTCTAGCGCAGCGACCCATGTGGGAACTGTTTGATGTCGACATAGTGACAAGGAGACGCAGCACATCCAATGACAAGGTAAGTATGAAGTGAGAGTGTGTGTAATAAAGTGTAACAACATTTGGTGTGTGTCCCCTGTGGTTTTTGTAATATTTTCTTTACAGTGGAACTATAGGTGCCAGCAGGCACTTATGGCTTGCTGGGACCGGAAGTTCCATTGTAAAGAACAATATTAAATCCAGGGGTGCTGGTTGATCCTCCGAAGGAACCACATTTTATTTTTGGGGTGACCAGTTTACAGCTGGTTTTACATTATGGTAGTGGGATTCCACTCTGTGTGTCTCCCTGCTATAGTATACCGCCCCCCCCCCCTGCTGGTTCAGCACAGTGCTGGTTGCTGGAAAATAGGGGGGACCCCATGTCGTTTTTTTTGCAGTCAATTTTCCAGTACCTAACCGGGTTCAGAAGTCCAGGGTTAGGTACCTTTATTTACACTTTTAAACACCATATCTTGCACAGAATATACTTATTTATTTTTGGCAAACACAATGCTCACAGGCAGGTCTATTTATTAAGTGCTGCAATTTTGGTGCGATTTCAACAAACACAATTCTTAGTAAATTTGTGATTTGTGTTTGAGTCCATGTAAATGATACAATGTTTGGTCCGATGGTATATTGTGTCAAATTGGTGTGTTAAGTCATATTTCACCTGCGAGTTGCAGTCAAATTGGCCTTTAGTAAATCTGCAATTTGCAAAATCACACCAAGATCACAGAAAAACACCAAAGTGGGCTCCCAGCATTGGTCGACAGTGCTAATATACTGCAGGAAAAATTATGGTATACCTTCCCTACTGTCATATCCCAGCGAGGGATGAAATGCGAAATGCCGGGCATCTAGATGTACACGCCTGACATTTCCCCGATGCCAGGAGACAGGCGCCCGGCATCTCGATCGAAGGGATGCCGGGCACCACGAGCGGACAGCCACGGGGGGGGTTAGGTTTAGGGCACCCTGGGGGGACTTAGGATTAGGCACCACCCCCCAGGAGGGTAAGGGTTAGGCTAGGGGGAGGGAGGGTTAGGGTTAGGCACCCCCGGGGAGGGAGGGTTAGGCACCCCCCCAGGGGACTTAGGTTTAGGCAGTGGGTAAGGGTGGGGTTGGCACTTACAGGGGGGATTAGGGTTAGGCACTTGGGGGGGAGGTTAGGGTTAGGCACCCCTAAGGAGGGTTAGGTTTAGGGGGTTAGATTAGTTAGTACTTACCTATCCACGATTGGGATTTCCAGAGCTGTCGGGCTTCCGCTGCCGGGAACTCTGCATTTGTCGGGCTGTCACTGCCGGCAATCGGACTGCCAGCCATGGGGCTAGTGGTATTTCATACCGATTAGGGGGTGATTCTGAGTTGGAAGCAAAGCAAAATAGAACAAGTAGCTTTGCAGCCTGGTAAAGTCATGCTGCACAGCAGTTGGGGCAGGTTTAAAATGTGCAGAGATTTAAATTTAAGAAGGAAAGAAGGGTGTGTCCAGACTGAAATCTAAATTGCAATGTAAAACTAAAGCTGTCCAGCATTTCTGGGCTACTGTACATGCAAAAGCATACAGGATTTATTGGGGGTGGATCAAGGGGTGGCTGGCAGGACTATTGCCAAGGGCAGTTCAAAGGGCAGGCTGTCAGGACTATTGCCCAGGGCACTGCGACCTGCCTCTGACTAGTAGCACCCAACAGCCGCCAGGCACTAGGACCCAGCGGCTCTCATCTGAGGCATGTCCTCTGACGTGCACCTTCTGCACATGTGCGGCTCACAGCCGCGTCTTTCCCTCACACTGCACCACTGAGAAAGAGGAGCAGGCAGTACCTCCAAAAAGAAGGTAAGTTGTAGGAGCTGGAGAATTAGTTGGACTGATGGGGGGAGGATTGAATGACTGGAGGCACGAGGATGGACAGACAGGAGACTGCCCACCCTCCAGGTTTGATACTCCTTATTTGATGTGGGATTTATCCTGTGGAAGGCCAGGTTATGGCCAAAGGTAGATTGCACTATGATGTTGTACTGCTGTTGAAGAATAAAGTCTGTTAATAAAAGTCCCTGGTTAGTGCCTGTGTTCCCTGGTTTCTTTTGTATTTTTATTATATATATATATATATATATATTTTACTGTATACACACCCACATATAGATATGCACACACTACATCCACCTCATGCTCTGATGCTGCCAGCTGAATTCTAATGTGTCTTCAAAAAGACCCCTGCAAGAGTCAAAACATCGACTAACCTGATGGACCTGAATTTGATCTAACAAATATTTTATTTTATTGGATTTGGTGAGTGCTCCCAGTGTCTATTTGACCACCATGCAAATATTTCCTGGAACCCTATTTCGGATGCTTTAGAGGAGCACATCTGTTTAATCTGTCTCTGATGAGAGTCATGACCTATCGGATGCAGGGCCGTAACTAGGTTAGTGCAGCCGGTACCATCGCACAGGGCACCACAGGTCAGGGGGCGCTGGTTGGGTCTGTCAAATTTCTATTTATTATCATTCTTGCTTGTAGCTTCCTCTTATTTCATCCCCAGCATCTCCTGGCCTCTCCTATCTCTTCCCTGGCCCTTCCCCAAGAGGCCATTCCCCTTTTTTGGGTGCATTATGTCCCTTTGAAAAATGAGGGGGCGCCAATGCTCTTTCTGGCACAGGGCACCAAAAAGTCTAGTTACGGCTCTGATGGGATGTGTATATGGGGAGGCATGTGCAGCCTCTGAACCCCCCCCCCCCTTCCCTCTCCCTTCTTTCACCATTTTCCTGGGGATATTCGCAGTGCTCATACACAGATTTCTAGAAACATGGTGCCTGCGACGCCAAAGGAGAGGGGCAAATGTTTTGAATGGGCGTGGTGTGGGCATGGTATTTACCCTGCATGTATATATATATATTTTTTTTATTATTATTGTTATTATTTTATCTCCATTACCCCCCCTTGCATTGCAAAAAGGTTTGTTAAAGTAATTTCCTTTTTTTGCTTTGCTCCCAACTTAGAATCAGCCCCTATGTTAGAGATGTATATCTCTGCCCAGCAAAAACATTAGCATACCAGACGCTAATTAGCATACCAAGCACTCTGCTGGTCAGGTACTCTACATATATAGCAATGCAAGGGTGGTGGGGAAATATTTATATAGTTTGCATTCAAATTCTATTACTGTCAACTTTATTAAGTAACGTCTGCCCTAACAGTGACAGGTTCAAATATTGTATAAGGATATTATTTTTTTATCATATCTTTATAAAGTATAATTTACCTGTAGAAATATAAGTAATTCATATTTCAATTCAATAGAAAACATTTTCATGACAGTTTCTAAAACTATAGCCACAGTAATAACACAGAAAAGAAAGGCAGCTAAAGCATTTGGAATAGATTTTATTTGCTTTAGCTAATATTTCCCATAAATATAGTATCCAGCAACCTTAATTAGTTGGCATCAATTCATTAATTTGACTGCTGTCATAGAAGACGACAGTGAAATATAGAGAAACACTAGTCTTTTGGAGGAGCGCTGTGCCTTGCCTGGAACAGTTTGCTGAAGTAATGATGCGTTCAATACGAATGTACAGACAATTTCAGCATCAAATCACTGAGACAAAGCAAAGCTGCCTGTTACCTTCCAATTAATATGCCTTTCCACAAATCATAGCAGTGCTCCAGACCACTGCAATGTAACACTGAAGATAAGCAGGGATCATCTGCATGACAGCAAAGCAGGTATGATATATTGGTATTCAAAGGGCACATGGCGGAGCTTAATGTAACAGCAGGGGTTTCAGCACTGCGGATTGCTGCATAACCAGAACAAATATTAAACTTTACATAAAACATCTAGGGTATGATGTCTTAAAAGGAAAATTTGGCTAAAAATCTGAAAGCTGACGTTTTCTGGAGTTTGGCCACATTTTCCATATGTACCAAGCTCCGGAATGCCATGCATTCCGAAACTTCAACCCGGTGGGCAATGCCATCTTTAGGTGGCATTGCCCAATATCAGCCTATGGCTTTCTTTTTGCTTCCTGCACTGAAAGGTATCCAATCGGATCCCTCCCAGTGTCGCTTGCGACGCGTACGTCATACGACACATGCGTAAACGGACTTCTGGATCATAAACTCAAAAGTCCAAACATTGCGAAGGACAGCTCTTATCGGGAGAGCTGTCCTTTGTGCATTTCTAGGTACTTACCGGTGTGATTAACGTCGGTATGTACCTGATAAGTGGATGGATGTAACGCATTTGCAATGTGATGCTTAGCACATCCTGCCCCTAGACTTTTAAATTTAATTCTAAAAATGTTAATAAAAATTTTCGTTCTCTTTTGCAGCTGTTAGGTGTGATCCATTATGCCTGATGCTAATAATGCACTGAGCTTAGGTTTTGTGCCAGATAGTACATGGCTAATACAGTACCACATCTCTTAGTACACTTATTGTATGATGCAATATTCATTTACCAAGATGAGACATTTCTACCCATCAGAAATCTCAGAACACATACATACTGTATGGATATTAACATGGTTATGGCAATCTGTCTGATGTTTTGGTGTCAATTTAGATTTGGCTTTTCATGGCCTATTTGGCAATACAGCTTATATGGTTTGAAACTGAACTATCCTAGCACCAGTCATCAATACTTTCCTTATTTTCATTAATTTTAAAAACAAGTCCGAACCATTGGGCTTTTATTTCCTATATTAACATGTATATTGTTTTGTGTAAGATATGGCTAAATAATAACACTGCTCTTACTCCCTACTCAGTGGAGCACAGGTAAACTGTTAGTACAGAACTGGATCATCCATAAGGAAACGTAAAATCCTATCAGGTGCCCAGTGGACAATGAGGGTCCCAGATCACTTTTACTAATCTTAATACATAATTTGTTTTATTGATAAAAGGAGAGGAAGAAGTGATCCTGCCACACCCAAAAACAAACAAGTATCTTGCCTATGGGCACTCACCCATTGTGTGATGGAATATTTTTGGGAGAATACCTGGACTTGAAGATTTTTATATTATATGCTGTTTTCAGTTCATCGATTTCGGCAAGAAGTGTGTTCTACAGGTCTCCGCATATTACAGTAACTGTGTTGATGAAGTGTCACAATTTGAACAACTGTGGAAGTGGAATTTAAAAGCCAGGTCTGTTTTCATTACAAGGTGCTCGGAAGAGTGGCTGAGATTGCTTAATCAACTGAAATACAATATTGTACAAGATCTTTTCAATACACTACACCAGTGATTTTCAACCCTTTTCAACTCGCAGAACACCAAACACCGGCACACATCCGCCCCGATGGAAAAAAAGAACGGACATGGACTCCCACAGAGAAGCAAACACACACATTGGCCACCACAGCAAAAAAATAAACACAACGGCCGCCGCAGTAATAACACAATGTCCCCGACTGTAATTGTCCCCCACAGTAATTATACTCACATTGGCACCCACAGTAATATATCAAACGCATTGTCCCCCACAGTAATGAAACACATTGGCCCCCACAGTAATATATCAAACGCATTGGCCCCCACAGTAATAAAAAATTGTCCCCGACTGTAATTGTCCCCCACAGTAATTACACTCGCATTGGCCCCCACAATATAGTAATTACAGACACATTGGCCCCGACAGTAATTACACACATAGTCCCCCACAATAATGACACATATTGGCACCCACAGTAATAAAATAAATAAAATACACTGGCCTCTACTTTGAAGGAACTCAGTTTTTATCTCCCTCCCTCAAAGGTGGGAGTTTATGCAGAGGGAGTACCAGAGAGCCTGACTGTCTCTGTCATGGAGCAGTGAGGACTCGGAGCAAGGAGCAGCAGTAGGCAGGTTGGAAGGCGACGTGACATGTGTGACCTATGAGTCATAAGTTACGGGTCAGGTTGCGTCTGGGCCACCCGCAATACACTTGGGAACTTGGAATCGCGGCACAATTGGGAACTGCTCGCGGCACAATTGGGAACCGCTCGTGGCACAGTGGTTGAAAAACACTACACTATACAATAACTGTCCATTTAGGATTATTTTCATATTTAAAAACAATCAAGAACATATCAAAGCACAGTTTGAGATATATATATTAATACACAACTATATACATTCACATATATACATACAAATATACACAAATGCATGTACATACATATACCTACACATACATTATATATACGCCCACATAGGATCCCATGCACCCTGAATAAAGGGCCCTGAAATGTATTTATGTTATGAAATACAATAATGTTTGATTCAGTGGCGTCCCTCCTCGCGGTGACACCCTGTGTGGGGAGAGATGCCATGTGCCGATGAAAAGGGGGCATGGCCGCATGGAAGGGGCGTGGCCTCGAAGCCCAAACCCTGGCCTGTGGTTATCATTGGGCTGGTAAGGGGTGGCGGAGGTGCGGAGTGCCAGCTCCCTCACTTAATGCTACAGTGCAGCACCCGGCTCCTGTCACTAAGGGGGAGCCTGCACCTTGGTGTGACACCCGGGTGCAGCCCACACCCCTCTTGTGATGCTACTGGTTTGATTACCAATCTGAGGAGTGCCACCTCTTCAGTTTTAGGATACTGCTCTACTTTAAATAAATACGGAAGAACTAAAGTGGGCACTCACTCAATGTTCACAAGAAACAGTTAATTGAGCATTCACCTACCACCAAAAACAATGAACTCTCAAAAAGGTAAACACATAAGGCAATCTTACCAAGTGGAGAACATGACACTGAAAAGTTGTCCCGAACCATGTCATTTTTGGTGGAATGTGAATCTTCAATAACTATATCATTGTATATATATATATATATATATATATATATATATATATATATATATATATATATATATATATTAGGGGTGAGCGGGTTCGGATTTCTGAAATCCGAACCCCCCCGAGCCCCCCGATCCGAGGCCGATCCGAGTCAGGCTCGACTTTTCCTGCCTGACTCGGATCTGAAATCGAGGTAAAACGTCATCATCCCGCCTTCCGGGTCTCGCGGGTTTTGGATCCTATATAAGGTACCCGCGTCGGCGCCATTTTCTCACTCGGCTGTGGACAGTGAAGAGGGAGGGTGGGAGTTAGGGCTGGCTGGGCTGTGTAGTGTAGTGTAGTGTAGAGTAGTGTTGTGCTGTGCTGTGCTGTGCTGCGCTGTGCTGCTGTTGTCCATAGGGGCTGTGTCCACTACTTCAAAGTCTATAGGGGCTGGCTGTGTTGTGCTGTGCTGCTGTTGTTAATAGGGGCTGTGTCCACTACTTCAAAGTCCATAGGGGCTGTCTGGACTGTGTTGTGCAGTCAGTTGTCCATAGGGGCTGTGTCCACTCCAAAGTCCTGTGCAGTGTCCCAGTCCTAAAGGGGTGCTGTAGTGTTGTCCAGGGGGTGCTCTGTCCATCAGGGGTGCTCCCCCCAAGTGCTATAAAAAAAAATATTTTTTCTGTGTTTGTGAATTGTGTGCACAGTAGCAGCACGTGCATCAACAAAGTAGTGCCAAGCTTGCGCCTGTGTCATAAGTAAAGGGCCGGCTGGCTTGACCGTTAAAGGGTGCTGTAACCCCCAAAGTACACTCCAAACCAAATAAAAAAATATTTTCTGTGTTTGTGAATTGTGTGCGCAGTAGTCGCACGTGCATCAACAAAGTAGTGCCAAGCGTGCGCCTGTGTCATAAGTAAAGGGCCGGCTGGCTTGACCGTTAAAGGGTGCTGTAACCTCCAAAGTACACTCCAAACCAAATAAAAAAATATTTTCTGTGTTTGTGAATTGTGTGCGCAGTAGCCGCACGTGCATCAACAAAGGAGCAGCGCCAAGCGTGCGCCTGTGTCCCATAAGTAAAGAGCCGGCTGGCTCATTTCTTAAAGGGTGGTGTAACCCACAAAGTGCACTACTCTCCAGCAAAAATAAAAAAATATTTTCTGTGTTTGTGTGCGCCTTAGCCACACGTATATATCAAATCGATATAACATAAATGGAGGACCAAACTTTCTCCGATAAAAATAAAATAGAGAAAGATCAAGAACCACTTCCTCCTAGTGCTGAAGCTGCTGCCACTAGTCATGACATAGACGATAACATGCCATCAACGTCGTCTGCCAAGGCCGATGCCCAATGTCATAGTAGAAGCCACATACAATCCCAAATGACAAAGTTCAGGAAAATGACCTTAAAAAAAACATTTAAATCATCTGAAGAGAAACATAAACTTGCCAATATGCCATTTATGACACGGAGTGGCATGGAAAGGCTAACGTCTTTCCCTATGTTCATGACTAGTGGTTCAGCTTCACATGACGATGGAAGCCCTCCTCCCACTAAAAAAAATCAAACGAGTTAAGCTGGCAAAAGCACAGCGAAGATCTGTGTGTTCTAAGAAGATATCACAAATCCCCAAGGAGAGTCCAAGTGTGGTGGCGGTTGCAATGCCTGACCTTCCCAGCACTGGAGGGGAAGAGGTGGCTCATTCCACCATTTGCATGCCCCCTGCAAGTGCTGATAGGAGCACCCACAGTCCACTTGCTGATATGCAAATTGAAGATGTCACTGTTGAAGTACAACAGGATGAGGATACTGGTGTAGCTGGCGCTGAGGAGGAAGTTGGCGAGGAGGATTCTGATGGTGATGTGGTTTGTTTAAATCAGGCTCCGGGGGAGACAGTTGTTGTCCGTGGGATGAAAAAGCCCATCACGCTCATGCCTGGGCAGAAGACCAAACATTCCACCTCTTTGGTCTGGCAATATTTCTATCCAAATCCGGACAACAACTGTCTTGCCATATGTACCATATGTAAAGGTGGAATAAGTAGGGGTAGGGACGTTAACCACCTAGGAACATCCTCACTTATACGGCACCTGCAGCGTGTTCATAATAAGTTACTGTCAAGTTGAGAAACTTTGGCTAAGACCGTAAGCAGTCCAGGGACACCTAAATCCCGTTGTCCTGTTGTATCCAAGCGCCTGCAAACCACACTGTCAACTCCCTCGTCGTCAATTTCCTCCTTAGTCAGGATTGGAAGTAGTCCTGCAGGCCATGTCACTGGCATGACTGACTCTCCTGTCCGGGATTCCTTCGGAGGATCCTGCATTGCTACGCCTACTGCTGCCACTGCTGCTGTTGCTGCTGCTGGGAGTCGTTCATCATCCCAGAGAGGGAGTAGGAACACCACTACTTTTACTAAACAATTGACCCTCCAACAGTCCTTAGCGAGGAGGATGAAGTACGACAGCAGTCATCCTGAAGCAAAACGTATAACTGAGGCCTTGACTGCTATGTTGGTGTTAGACGTGCGTCCGGTATCCGCCATAAGTGCAGTGGGATTTAGACAATTGATGGAGGTAGTGTGTCCCCGGTTCCAAATCCCGTCTAGATTCCACTTCACTAGGCAGGCGATACCGAGACTGTACAGAAACGTCAGAAAAAGTGTCCTCAGTGTCCTGAAAAATGCTGTTGTACCCAATGTCCACTTAACCACGGACATGTGGACAAGTGGAACAGGGCAGACTAAGGACTATATGACTGTGACAGCCCACTGGGTAGATGTATCACCTTAAGCAGCAACAGCAGCAGCGTCACCAGTAGCAGCATCTCAGAAACGCCAGCTCGTTCCAAGGCAGGCTATGCTGTGTATCACCGTTTTGAGTAAGAGGCACACCGCCGACAACCTCTTAGAGAAACTGAGGGAAATCATCGCCCAGCGGCTTACCCCACTTAGACTCTCCTGGGGATTTGTGATATCTGACAATGCCACCAACATTGTGCGGGCATTACATCTGGGCAAATTCCAGCACATCCCATGTTTTGCTCATACAATACACTTGGTGGTGCAGAATTTTCTGAAAAGCGACAGGGGCGTGCAGGAGATGCTTTGGGTGGCCCGAAAAATTTCTGGCCACTTTCGCCATTCAGCGACTGCGTGCCAAAGACTGGAGCGCCAGCAAACACTCTTGAACCTGCCCCGCCATCACCTGAAGCAAGAGGTTGTGACGCGGTGGAACTCAACCCTCTATATGCTTCAGAGGATGGATGAGCAGCAAAAGGCCATTCAAGCCTATACATCCACCTATGACATAGGCAAAGGAGGGGGTATGCACCTGACTCAAGCGCAGTGGAGAATGATTTCTGTGTTGTACAAGGTTCTCCAGCCCTTCGAACTTGCCACACGTGAAGTCAGTTCAGACACTGCCAGCTTGAGTCAGGTCATTCCCCTCATCAGGCTTTTGCAGAAGCAGCTGGAGAAAGTGAAGGAGGAGCTAAGACGGAGCGATTCCGCTCGGCATGTGTGACTTGTGGATGAAGACCTTCATTCGCTTTGCCAAGATTCCAGGGTGGTCAATCTGTTGAAATCAGACCACTACATTTTGGCCACCGTGCTTGATCCTAGGTTTAAAGCCTATGTGGTGTCTCTCTTTCCGGCCGACACAAGCCTGCAGAGGTGCAAAGACCTGCTGGTGAACACACTGTCAGCTGAAGCGGAATGTGACACGTCAACAGCTCCTTCTTCATTTTCTCCCGCAACTGGGGCTGCCAGGAATTAACTGAGCTATCCTAAGCAACCAGCTGGCGGTGATGCAGGGCAGGCAGGACCAAGTTTGGACATCTGGTCCGGACTGAAGGACCTGGCAACAATTTCCGAAAGAGTGTTTAGTGCAGCCGGGAACCTTGTCAGCGAAAGGCGTAGGAGGATGCTTCCACAAAATATGGAGAAGATGATGTTCATCAAAATGAATTATCAACTCTTCCAGGGAGACCAGCCTCCTGAACGTACAGAGGGACCTGTGGTGGTGGATTCCAGTGGGGACGAGTTAATACTCTGTGAGGGTGAGGATGTACACAACACTGAAGAGGGTGAGGAATCAGTGGATGAGGAGGATGAGGACGACATCTTGCCTCTGTAGAGCCAGTTTGTGCAGGGACAGATTAATTGCCAGCTTGTTTTGTGGGGGCCCAAACGAACCAATCATTTCAGCCACAGTCGTGTGGCAGACCCTGGCGCTGAAATGATTGCTTTGTTAAAGTGTGCATGTCCTGTTTATACAACATAAGGGTGGGTGGGAGGGCCCAAGGACAATTCCATCTTGCACCTCTTTTTTTTCTTTGCATTATGTACAGTTTGGGGCCTAGTTTTTCAAACTGCCATCCTGTCTGCCACTGCAGTATCACTCCTAGATGGGTCACGTGTTTGTGCCGCCCACTCGTGTCGCTTAGCATAGTCATCCAGCTACCTCGGTGCAACCTTTTGGACATAAAAACACTATTGTGAGGTGTGAGGTGTTCAGAATAGACTGGAAATGAGTGGAAATTAAAGTTATTGAGGTTAATAATAGCATAGGAGCAGAAAAACCAACACATTCTGTGATTTTATGCTTTTTTTAAAAAAAATACAGATCCAAAACACAAAACCCAGAACCCAAAACACGGAAGGGTGGTTTTGGCAAAACCAATCCAGATCCAAAACACGAAGAAAGAATCAGATCCAAAACCAAAACACGAAAAGTGGCCGGTGCACACCCCTAATATATTTATATAATATATATATATATATATATATATATATATATATATATATATTATATATCTATATTTGTATGTCCACATACTCTTATGTTGAAATCGTGCTAATAGTGAGTACCTAGGACACTATTTGCATACTAAGATGGTGTGTCTTCTGACAAAATCACCAGGTACGAAGAAACACATTAGAAAGTCCTGTGGCATCCATTGGTACCTGTTCCTGTATATGCTCCCGCTATATTAATAGAGAGCATCTATATATCTAAAGTCGCGACAAGCTGGGGTGTCCTGTAGCTCTCTGTGATATGAACACCCCCCGCCGGCTCCACTCGTTACCAAACTGTAATCTAACTCCATTATCGGGACACAGCTTCTTTTCCAAGACAGTCTGCCTGCCGCGGTCACAATCGGCCGATGTGATCCACATGCAGATGCTGCCGGAACATTGGCTAGCACCTTCAGCCGAGAGAACCCGGCGCTGACTCTGACATTATGAGAGCGGCTATTAATAAAAGCCACCTATGGAACTAACCGGCGGGTGAGTCTCTCAATCAATTACACACTGACTATACGGAGACTTTTGTGGAATCTTTTAACCACTATACAACATTCAAGTGGCTTTACTATTGAAAATTACACCAGTGTACCCTGAATTAAGGAGTTACTATTACACAAAGGGGCATAAGTATTAAAGCTTGATGTGAGATAAAATTGTGAAATATATATCACCAACCAATTGGCTCCAAACTATTATTTCTGCAAAATGTAAGTTAGAAGCTGATTGGTTGGTGACATTTTATCTCACATCAAGCTTTGATACATATGCCCCTAAATACACTACCTAAACAGTAGGTAACAGAAGGAACCAAAGTGTTTACAACAATATATTTTGTTGCAAACTTCACTCAGCCAGTACTCTTGATGTGAATAGTGGATTGCTTTAAAAAAAATTATGCACCTAGAGTGCTAAATATTTGTGGATGTTGCTTCAAGAGTAATAGGTATCTACATATATGTAAATTGTATTAGATTATAATTATTTGTTAGGTATTGCTTTAAAGTAATATATTTTATGTGTTTTATTAAAGTGTGATCTTATTTTTTCATACACGTATGGTCTTTTTTATTTTTTCTTGCATTGCTGGACATAGTATTGTACACATTGGGGACCAAGCGCTGCTGTGTACATATTTTGTAGTTTGTCCATTTATTATAGATGGCGGCAACCATCTAGTGGCAGCTGCTGGTCAATTATCTAAACCTGGTCTTTTTTTGCACAGCGCCAAGGGTAATTATGTGTGTAAATCATAAAGGTGATTGCAGAATGCAATACATTTCACCTTACTATATAAACAAGAAATTACATTGCAAGGTATTGCATCTAGTCACAGTGCAACCCATATTCCTGACAATACTTCAAATTATGTAATTTGCAGTTACATCCCTCCTTTGGCACATACTCCATAAATTAGGTTTTCCATAAGTCCTTGAGAGTAATAATACTTCAGAGAATTGCTAAGTCAGCCTATCGGATTAATGTAACTGCTTCAATTTGGGCAAGGACTGTAAATGTCATGCAATTTCTGATCGCTTCAGCTAAAGAAATTATTTACTCTTTGGATAAATGATGATTAGATTGTATGAAAACTTCAACCGAATGTAGAGTTGCAAACATTCCGAGATTTGCTAGTCTTAGTTGCTGAGCTACGTACATCACACACAAAATTGTTTCAACTTTGGGGGATGATAAATGCAAGATACAAGTTTACTCAATGCAGCATTTTAAATACTGCTATTTAATAAATGTTGAAATGGAATGAATTATATTCAACATGAAAAAAAAAATAGTATGCAGGTGGTCAATATTGAAATATAGGGACATTTTCATTAACAAATCTTTAAAACTTTGGGCTGTCTGGAATTTAATGGTCAGTTGCCAACTAAAATAAGACAAATTTGATGTGCAAAGAAAGCGTAGGGGGAAATTCAATTGCATGCAAAAGTGATAAGTTTTCATGAGTGTTAACATATTGCCAGTTAATTTCACTTATCGCCTGTTATCGGGTGTTAACGAATCGTGCAATCCACTTAGAAACCTGTTTAACCTGATAATTCTTGTTGGTTTTTCATGTGTTAAGTATAGGTGAAAATGGGGAAATCTGCCTGTACCTCTAAAAAAGACAAACTAATATTGGATAACAGTATACAAGTCTATTAGTGGCCATGCTAAAATTATTTAGGGTTCTTAACTTGGGTCCAATGGCTGTCTTTAGCACTTTTTTAAAACATTGAAAATATTATAGAAGGCAAGAGATTTGCAAAATAAATGCTCTACTTAAATTAGGGGTGCATAACAATGTATGTAAGTTTATATTTGTGTCATTTTAAACCACTTTTAAAAAACCTTCATAAACACCTCTAACACCCACCTGCAAACTTAAAAACACCTGTCCCATTCATACAGCACCCCCATATACCTTTCCCACTTCAACTCACCAATTTTCCTGCATTTGGTAAATTTTCAACCTAAAAATTACATGACATTATTTGCCAAATTAAGATTATTAAGAAAAAATAAGTGGCTAATTAATCATTAGGGAGAGTGTCCCAGTAGTTCTGAACTAAGGGCCTGATTCAGACACACTCGCGAGCGCTATGCCCTCGCAAGCAGGTCGATGGTGGCCCAGTGCGCATGCGCATGACAGAGCCGGCTCCGTCGTGCGAATGCGCGAGACCCAGATAGCGACGGGCAAACTGTCACTATCAAATGGGGCATACTGTCGATGTTGAGTGACAGCACGCCCCATTTGGTTGGCAGGCCGGGGGAGTGGCTGCCCAAAACGGCTACCCCACTGACATCACAAGTGATGTCAGTGGGAGAGATTTCGGCTCTGTGAGAGACAAAATCTCTCTGGGGCTTGCGGCCATGAGACCCTACCACAAGGGTCTCGACGCAAGCCTGATGGTTTTGACCATCGCGACCATCTTCCTGGCTGCTCGCTATAGCTGTGGGTGGTCACCCACAGCTATACGAGCGGCCAGGAGGCAGCTCTAAAAAACAAAAAGGCCGGCCCTGATTCAGAGCAAACGCTCTGTCAGAGCGTCCGGCTCTGAATCAGGGCCTCAAGCCCTGATTCAGTAAGGATCTCTATTCTGCTTATACGCACGCAACACAGTTGCTAATATCAGCGGTGATATGTAAATGATTGCATTTATATTGCAATCGCAGTCTAACTTAAGGACGCCCACTTCCCCTTACTCACATTTGCATACTTGGGCAACATAGCAAAATAATCGGTAACATTGAGTAAAATCGGACCCATACGCACAGTTAAGGCAGGTCAGAATTTCTAACTTCAGCGCACGCTATAAGGCCTCATGCTGTGTATGGTATCGCAGTGGATAATTTATGCACACTCATGCAACGGTGTTGAAATGCACTGGCACACCTACGTTTTGCGGACCACCCCCTCACCACCCACAAATGGCACTTCCTGTCAATCACTCTGCGATGGGTCTGCGTGGTCGCTGTGTTTGTAGTCCTAATCGCAGTGGCCGGTTCTCGCAATGCATACCCACGTGCAGTACGTAACAATTGGCCGATTGCGTGCGTATAAGCAACTGCGATCCTTGCTGAATCAGGCCCTAAGTCCCGACATTTTTATATTTAAATATAGATTTTCCCCAACTTTTCACCTACTCAGGAGGTAGTGAAAAAATTTGCGTTAAATCCTTAGGAGAATTATCGTGTGTTAACTTCACCTGCTATTGAATTGGGCGATACCAAGAATCCTAAATACCTCACTCTATTTTTAGAGATTAATATTAGGTATATTTAAATTTTTACCATATATAATTTTTGGGGAGGGAGCAATAATACGGTGTGCACCTTCCCCGCCTGGATTTACACCTGGCTGAGGGGCCCCTATTTCAGCGTGCAGCTTAATGGTGCTCAGGCTGGCTCTCTACGGCCCTGTCAGTGACATTAGTGTTCAAGTGAAAAACTATAAAAAATACAGAACTAAGCCTGAACATACTGGCACATGCTCAAAACCACTTGTATATGTAAATCTACAAAAAGGGTTTGAGAACCACTTAGAAACAAGCTTTTCCCTGGTTCATATCAATAATCATAGTACCAGAATGTACAGTAAGCTTTGGCGGGATAAGACTTCATATACTCTGTTGACTCTTCAGTCCATCTTCTAGTACTTTATATAACCTGCATTTCTTCATGCTTCTGTGATATCTCCATTATTCACATCTAATCTAAGAACAACATCACGTTCTATGAGAAAAATACACCTTGGTAACAAACAGTTTCCACAGTTATAAGATTTTTTTTTTTTTTTAAAGTGGTGTTTTCAAAGAATATATATACCTGTATCTACAGTTCAGCTTGCGTAAGCCAGAGCTTTCCTTACAAAGAGGAATTGCATATGCAATATGTATGAGAAGTGGTGTTATTGCTTTCTGTGCATTACATTCATTTAAAGTCAGTGTGCCTTTATAACTTCATCTAAGCATAGCATCTAGATGTGTGCAACTCCGTTACTTTTTATTTGTACGTCATCAGTGTAAACCAACTGGGAAAAGCAGATAAATGAAATGATCATCTTGATGCAACTGATGGACTGTCACTGTAGAGTATTTTGTATGTACTATCAAAACCTGAATAAAGTGTAAGCTTCTTTTTCTCAAAGTGGATTGCTTATTAGTATTACTAAAGTTTTCTTTTTTTGCAAGTTATAAAAATACATCTTGTCTGTAATTTGGAACAAAAAGAAAAAAAAATTCAAAAAAGTTAAGATAAAAAAAAGTTTAGATTCAAAGCAATCCCCACACACACAAAAATAAAAAACATGCATTAAAAATGCCGTAAAAGCTCATCATACTTCATATGTGCAATAAACTGCTCATACAAAAATATGCAAACACCTTAAATTGAAATGTGCTAAAAGGCAGATTACCCTCAAGGCAAGCTAGGCTTATGCCAGGGCCAACTTGTCTGCTTCTCCGATATTCTAATCCTTTTTCTTGTCCAATGTGAACTGAATTAAGTGGGTGTATAAGCCATGGCAGATGGGCTGACCAACTGCGGCCCAAGAATTATATAAGAATTAATACAGGTCTGCCATAATGAATCTGTTCTTAATTATCTGTGTATGGCAATAGGAGACTGCATAAAGGAGAATGGGAGGCAGTGGTGAATCTACATTTTTGGGGCCCTGAAGCTTGAACTGTTATGGGGGCCCCTTTGCAACCAGCAACAATGGGGCAACATCCAACAAGGGGCCTGATTCAGCATGGATCACTATTGCGATAGCGTACACAGACAGCTGATTGTTGCGTACTGCGCATGCACTGCAGTGCGTTAGCGTGACAACAGCATTGCGATCGCACTGCGATCACATAAACAACTGAAAGCCATTGCAGAGTGAGCACCAGGTAGTCAGAATTTGGGGGTGGTGACGGGTGGTTGGAGAAACGCAGGCTTGCCAGTCCGTTTGAACGCCATTTCAGGGGCAAGCATAAATTAGCCACTGCGATGACATACGCAGCTTGAGTTCTCAGTTCTCACTGCGTGCAATGAGGATAGCAATTTCTAAATAAGGTCTGACCTGTTGTATCTGTGCGTGAGGGTCCGTTGTTATTTGATGGCACCGATGAATATGCAGGAATGCAAGGTATTACAGATATGAGATAGCGGTAGTGGGCGTGTCTATGCTGGTCGTGCAATGGCTTTGTGATTGCATTCATTAGCATATTTTTGCAGCAGACCTGCATGCATAATCTTAGCAGCGATCGAAATAGCGACCTTGTGGCCCAAACGGCGGGTATTTAGAAACCCCCCCCGGAGAGTGAGAGACTGTAGATATATACAGTAGATAGATGTAGAAACCTCACAGAGAGTCAGAATCTGAGAGTGAGAGGCTGTAGATAGATAGATAGATAGATAGATAGATAGCTGTAGAAAACTCCCAGACAGAGACTGTAGATAGATCGATAGATGTAGAAAACCCCAGAGAGAGACATTGTAGGTAGGTAGATAGATGTAGAAAATTCCCAGAGAGTGAAACTCTGTAGATATAGATAGATGTACAAACCCCCAGAAAGCGAGAGACTCTAGATGGATAGATGTAGAAATAAACCCCCCAGAAAGAGAAACAGGAGATATATAGATAGATAGATAGATAGATAGATAGATAGATAGATAGATAGATAGATAGATAGATAGATGTAGAAACACCCCAGAGAGAGAGAGAGAGACTATAGATAGATCACATAAAAAACCAAAACTTACTCACTTTTTCTGTAGGATCCCAGCTACTGATCCTCCTGAGTGGGATCTCTGGAATCCCTGAGTCAGGTCTCTCCCCCATGCTGCCTGCTTCCACCTCTGAGCTGTATGCCATCCCTTGGTTAGCTCAGCTTTCATCTTGTGAGCAGCACTGCAGGGCCAACTTCTGGCAGTTGAGACTGCACAAATGGAGATAGAAGCATCAAGTGGCACCTGGAAGTACTGCACTCAGCAGTTAGACTGACAGCAGCTCTCTATTCTGCGCCCGGCGGGCTCATAAGAGCCATCCTCTGGTTGGAGCTGTATATAGAGTGTTTGCTGGCCAGTACTGATTGGGAGGTGGGGGGGGTTAGTTCTGTGTACTCAGAAACACCCTTACAATCACTACTGTAGAGCATATTCTAACATCAATATTAAGTACTTCAACCCATTGGCTTATGATTAAGCAGATGTCTTGCATCTGGTTTGCCCACATGGTCAGCACTGTGGAGTGAATAGGCCACTTCTGTGGACTCCTAAAGCAATTTTGAAGAAAAAAAACTTTATATTTATTGTATGACCATTGCATCAAAAAAGCAAGAGAGTAGGACTGAATGATTGTGCAGCGTCCAGGAAAGCTGAAGAAAGAATCTTCGAAAATAGAGATGGATAGTAAAGCGACACTAAGTGTAGGAAAGTCACTGGTAAGAGCTACAAAATGAAAAGCAGCACTGTGTACTGTGATAGAGTGTTTAATACACTGGGTCACACCGACACAGGACTGTAGGAAAATGGGATGACGTTTCCCCAAAACACTGGGAAGAGACATACAGTATGAGCCAGCAGACTAGGGCCTCTATTTATTAACATTATTTTTACTAAAATAAAGTGAAAAGGGGTGTTTTCACACCCTTTTCACATTATTTTAGTATCACCTACAGTTACTATAGGGCAATTGGAGTAGAATTCGTAAAATTCTACTCCAAACCCTAAGTATAACTTATTTTTAGTAATCAGATCGCATTTCCCATAATTGTAATAGGAAATGTGATCCGACCAGAGTTACTAAAAATAAATTGTAAAAAAATACCGGGGAAAGCCCTGTGATAATAACGCCACCTGGAGGTGGCATTATCCAGGGTCTCCCCCGGTTACCGGACTCCTATCCTGCTCTAAAAGGCAGAGCAGAGCCCGGAGCCGGCCCCAGTAATCAGCTGTGTGGTCTAAACAGACCGCAAGCTGATCACTACAAAAAAAAAGTTAAAAAAAAATTAACTTACCTGACTCCAGGGACCGGTGGTCGGGGCTCCGGTGATGACTGCCCTCCAGTCAGCTGGTCTCCCATGCTGCACAGCGGCCTGGTCATCAGGTGATCGGGTCCCAGTGCAGTATGGGATATCAGCTGAACGGAGGCATGGAAGACATCACCGAAGCACCGATGGCGACAGGTAAGTGCTATTAAGTGGGTGGCGGTGGGGGGTCCGCAATTGTGGGGAGCGGGGCTTAGTGTCGGGGCAGGGCTTAGCACCAGGGGGGGGAAGCAGCGACGGCCGGTCGGCGCATGCGGGGGGCACTTTTTGCAAATATACAGTGACTAGTGTGCGGAGGGGATTCGCAGGGACACAGCTTACTCGCAAACTCTGTCCCTGCAAGGTATTTGTAGTAAATCCCTGTGATATTGCCTGAATTTTCAGTCGGTAATATCACACTACAATCTGCATTACAAATGCGGATTGTAGTAAATAGAGCCCTATGAGTGATAGACATTCTTGCCAACATTTAATTATGTGTATTAGTGCATTCAGACACAGGAGCTGGGGCAGAAATTTTGCAGCAGACATGCTCTGCTTTTTTGGCAAATCCAGATAGGACAAAGTGCTAAACATAGGTATTATTCAGCTGTCTGTAAAGGAATTGGGAGTTGATATTCATATTAAACTTTAGCATTTAGCAGGCCTTTAGTCAAATGTCAATGCAATAATAAACATTGTATTTTACTGTCATGCTTCATATAGAATATATTTTAATTTTGGGATTTATTTGCCCTTTGGACTTTAACAAAAATGCCTATGGTCTCCCATGAAGAAAGCCAAACTTAGCAACAAGCAAACAGAATTATACAAGATAAGACCTCAGCATTGCCCACACTGGATGGATTTATTAGAATGTTTCAAATATGTCCCAAGTGGTATTCACAAAAGCAGTAGAAGGAACACGTTAATAAATACACATAACTGTTGCTCTATACTATTTACATTCTGTTTTCTTCAAGGTCAGTAAGAAAGCCACAATTAATTATACCCTCACCAATCTCTTAGAAGTCTAGTTCAATATGAGAGGGAAGCACTGTTGTGTTATTACCCAGACAGTAGCTGTCCCAGCTTGCCGGCTGGAAATGCATGTCCCTGTCATCTATTTTCACATCGTTTTCCATTCAAAGAAAGAATCTTAGTGACTTTCTCGAAAAACAAATTGTTGTGTGTGGAATAAAACAGGAGTACAGCATTATTAATTCAGAAGCATGGCAATATGAGGTAACAGTCACATCTACAAATCTATAGTATACTGTACATGGGCCTGAGTACTTTAAGTGCCTTTAGCCATGAAGTGAAAATTCACTGATCATAAGCTGACATGCACTGAATGTAGGTTTTAAGCCTGAACAGGCTTGTTGTGTAAATACTAGTTAGGGCGGTCTATAGGACTAGGGTCTTTAGATCTTTAGATTGTGTATAAAAGCTGTCTGTGTTAAATATGTGATTACCTCATCTGTAGCCAATGTGTCCCGATGTACAGCATCTACTGATAATCCACATGGGCATCTGATTGATTATATGGCTCCTCAAACTGTAATAATTAAGGCCTCATTTATCAACAAGTTTTATCTTACACAATGAATTTTAAAACTCATTGCATATGATAAATGGTGCTCCAGCCAATCAGCACCCAACTGTCATTTTTCAAACAGATGAGTTAGGAGCCGATTGGCTGGAGCACCATTATCATACGCAACAAGTTTTAAAACTCGTTGCATACATAAAACTCGTCGATAAATGGGCTCCAAAATTTGAGATTGAAGCAAAGTAAATAAAATCCACTTTTGTTTATTACTGTTTTGGCTTGCTAATTCCTTGTGACACATTAGGGTATATTTACTAAAGTGCGGGTTTTTAGAAATGGAGATGTTTCCCATAGCAACCAATCAGAGTCTACTTAACATTTATCTAGCTCCTTCTAGAAGATAATAGCTAGAGTCTGATTGATTGCTATGGGCAACATCTCCACTTCTAAAAACCAGCACTTTAGTAAATATACCCCGTTATGTCAATTTGGAACTAAAGAACAATACTTATTGTGACCACTGGTAAAACAATAACCACTTTACTGCACAAAACACACAAGCTTAATATACGGTAAGTGAAATGGAACAGTGTTTGATTTACTGTGATATGTATATTTTTGAAAGGTGATTTTAGAAACACAGTAAAACAAAAAAAGTAAAAGAAATACACTTAAAAAAGTCAAGAAAAGTAAAAAGATAAGTTACAAAAAATAATAGTTTTTTTGTGCTGTACCCCAGTGTATCCCTAATACAAGTACCGTGATGCTGCAGGCCATACCCCAGTGTATCCATACAAGTAATGTGACACTGCAGGCCATACCCCGGTGTATCCATATAATTACTGTAATGCTGCAGGCCGTCCCCAGTGTGTATCACTAACACACAAGTACTCTGACGCTGCAGGCCATACCCCAGTGTATCCATACAAGTACCGTGACACTGCAGGCCGTACCCCGGTGTATCCATATACTTACTGTGATGCTGCAGGCCGTTCCCCAGTGTGTATCCCTAACACACAAGTACTGTGATGCTGCAGGCCATACCCCAGTGTATCCATACAAGTACTGTGACACTGCAGGCCGTACCCCGGTGTATCCATATAAATACTGTGATGCTGCAGGCCGTACCCCAGTGTGTATCCCTAACACACAAGTACTGTGATGCTACTGGCTGTACCCCATTTTGTATCCATAACACAAGTATTGTGATGCCTCAGGCTGTACCCCAAACTGCCATACTGTCTACCACTGTAGTGCCAATCTGTTTCCTAGATGTGCCATGTTGGAAGCTGAACTGCCACATGTTTGTGTCACTCACTGATGTCACTTAGCTTAGTCAGCCAGCTAGCTCGTGCAACTTTTTGGCCTAAACTGGATAAAATCAATATTATGAGCTGTGAGGTGGTCAAAACTGACTGGAAATTAATGTAATTGAGGTTAATAATACTGTAGGAACAAAAACAGACCCAAATTATGTGATTTTAGTGGTTTGTATGACTGTTTAGAAAAAAATACAGATACAAAACCAAAACACGCAAGGGCGATTTTGGCAAATCCAGATCCAAAACACGAAGGAGATACACATCCAAAATCAAAGCGCACTTCTCTAATTAAAATGAAGTTATATGCCTAGAAAATATAAAAATAATTTCTGGACTGGCAAGTACAAGCCAAAATATTTCAAATGACTGTTACACAAGAGAAAGAAAAATATACCTGTCACTTGTATTAGCAGCCAAAGTATTTGTAAAGAAGTTTTACATTGTACATATTAAACATTTATTGCTTGATCGTATTATTTACTAGAATATTACGACAACAGAGTGCATTTGCATTGTGTGTTTATTTATTTGTTTTAATAGGGTTTGTTCACAGGCCTCATTGAACATGCTATGCCATCACCGGTTATTATTAAGCCTGCGCTACACTCGGAACAGCAGCATGTAATGTGCTTCATAATCATGAAAAGTCAAATAGTGAAACACTATCAAATCAATAACATGGCAGCTCTGTTTTTCCACAAGGTGATTACACGTTCTCAGTAATGCAGTGCATGCTTTCAGTAATGTGCCTTTTGTTTGCCTGTTTATTACCTAGTAACTCCTACAGTACAGTGTGGATTTTTTACTTCAATTATTTCGGAGAGTAAAGACCATACCTTCTACATCTGCAGAAAGCTACAAGAAGCAGAAAGCAGACCTCTCCAAAACTATACATTAGATATCAAATAAGGCCAAATAAAGTTTTCAATATACTGTATACTGTATGTGCAATAATAAATGTTTTATTTGTTTTTACTTTTTCCATCATTTGATGCTGCGTCGTCCACAGAGGGAGCAGGCTGGAGCTCACTAATGAGCTCCGTTTGCCGGCTCCCCCCGCAGCATGTGATGGGAGAGACGTCACACGTCATGACGTCTCTCCCATCCTGGAGAAGAGCGGGCCGGGACTCGGAGCAGACAGCGGCGGTCGCGTCAGGAGCGGGGATCAGGTAAGTTGAATTTTTTTTTTCTTTGTGTTTGTGTGTGTAAGCCTGGCACTACGGGGGGAGGGGCAATGAAATAGGGGGTGGCCGCAACTAGGGACACTTTATGGGGGGGTGCCTGCTACTGGGGGGCACTGGATAGGAGTGGCCACTACTGGGGGCAATTTATGGGGGGGTGCCCGCTACTGGGGGCACTGTATAGGAGTGGCCACTACTGGGAGCAATTTATGGGGATGGCCACTACTGGGAGCACTGTATAGGGGTGGCCACTACTGTGGGCAATTAAGGGGGTGGGTGGCCACTACTGGGGGCACTGTGTAGGGGTGGCCAATACTAGGGGCAATTATGGGGCGTGGCCACTACTGGTTGGGGGAACTGTATTGGGAGGGACTACTACTGTGGGCACTGTATAGGGGGGGGACTACTACTGGGGTCTACTATGGAGGGGCACTGTATGGGGGGACTACTACTGGGGGCACTGTATAGGGGGGGCTACTACTGGGGGCAATGCAGCATAGGGGGGATTACTACTGGGGGATTACTATTGGGGGCACTGCATATGGGGCGCCAGTCCATTACATTGCCAGGGGCGCTTGGATCACTAGATACACCCCTGTTTCCAGTCAATTTTAACCACCTCACAGCTCACAAAATTGTTCATCAATATTGGCCAAAGGCTGGGTTGCTAAAAAAAAAGCAACAGAGCAGTAGCACAAATACTGTACACAGCAGTTTAAAAGAATGTAGCACATCTAGGAAACATTGCAGAAGAGGAGTGGCTGACAGGATGGCAGTTTAATAAACTATATGACCCCATAGCAAGAATGTTTTCATTGATCAAGAACTAGATCAAAAGATCGAGGGCAGTAGAGGAAATGGAGGTGGAGTATGTATGACTATTAAGCTGTTTCTCCATTCACTGAAAAAAATAAAGGGTAGAATTTCACCTGGTCACTACCTCTTGCTTCAGTTGGTGGCATGACAAACTGAACTGTTCTTGTAGCTGCTGCAATCTTCTACATGCTGTTGCTGAATGCTAAAAATGTCCAGAAAAGTTTTGGGCCACAGACAGCATCTCCTGGACACACATTTCATTTTTTTAACAGAATTTTGAACCACCACGTTTATTGTGTGGGCAAAACATGTGAGGTGTTTAAATTCACCCAGTTGTAATGCTCTCACAATGTTACTTGCGTTATCAGAAATTATAAATCCCGAGTTGAGTCCTAGCGGGGTAAGCCTATTTGCTATGACATCCCTGAGCTTTTCTAACAGGTTGACACTGATATGCCTCTTATACCCCTTTTACACCAGAGCTAAAACCCGGGTTATTGAAGGGTTAACCCAGGCAGCTCCCTGGTGTAAAAGGGGAGAGGGTTGGATCGCCGTGTCGAGTGACCCGGCAATCCAACCCAGGTAAATAGCAGGGTTTAACACTGGTGTAGCCCATGAAACCCTGCTGTGAGAACAGCGCACTCCGGGTCACGATGACCTGGAGTGCGCTGCAAGCTGGCCGATTGGTTCGGCTTCAGTGGCGCTTGGAGATGACGTCATCTGTGCCTGAACATACAACACAGTGCATCACAGCACTCCTAGTAATGACACCGTAATGATGATATTTATTAACACAGTGCCTGAACACACAATTTTATTGTAATATTTCTTAACACAGTGCCCAAACACACAACACAGTGCCAAACAGCACTGCTAGTAATGGCACCCTAATGACGTTTTTTGAACAAAGTGCCTGAACACACAACACAGTGCCTCACAGCGCTCCTAGTAATGACATTATTTTTTAACACCGTGCCTTACAACGCTTCTAGAAATCATCCTAATGATGTTATTTTTTAACACAAAGCCTCAACACACAACAATGTAATTCTAATATTTTTTACACATGTATACAGCATTTTATTTATTTATTTTTTTAACACAGTGCCTAGCCCTGAGTACATAACACAGAACACAGTGCTGCAGCCCACAATCCACATTGCCTCTATAGTTTTTTTGTTTTTGTTTTTTAACAATACAGTGCCCTTTTAATGCATTGTTAAACAAAACATAAAGCAATTAGGAGCACAGTGCCTGCCTGTAGCCATGAACAAACAACACAGTGCCCTGCAGTGCTCATATGGCATTTATTTTAATCACACAATGCCTCTTTAACACAATGATACATTTTGTGTTTTTTTAAACACAGTGCATGGCTGTAAAACACACAACAAAGTGTCTCACTGTGCTGCAGCCCATAGTCCACACCCTCTCCCTCTGATATTGTGTTTCAAATGGTGCCCAATCACAAGGGAGGGACTTTTATGCAATCAAAAAATAAATGCAAGATCCAACATTGGGAAGATAATGAAATACAAAATCACATGAAATCCGGTGCCAGGAAAGTTTTGACTTGTTTTGGTATCTGAGGTTGGTGGGAAGACCTGAACCTGCACATCTCTATTTTATATACCTGCATGCCAGCATAATTCACAGAAATACAATTTTAATAGTGCATTACACCGAAGAAAACCCTGGTTTTGTAAGAGCTAATACCTTTAATTTTTTTCAATTTAATGATTCTTCATTTTCATTTAATTTTGTATAAATATTTGCATTTGGTAGATTCAGTAATGACAAATGTTAGGACTGGGGTACGTCTTGTAGGAGTTAGATTATTAAGCTCTGTTTGATTCTCTCTATAATTCCACAAAATGCAGTTGGAACATTAGGAGTTTAATTTGAAACTTCACAGTGTCTGCAATACGTTTACACTGCACTGCACTTCAGATCATGAATATTTAACAAAGATTTCATTTCCTAATATGGTAAATTTAAATTGACCTTAGCTATGCTGTTTATGTCCATTTTGAAAGGCAACACAGGGATGAGGTTGTTTAAACATTTTGTCAATAGTCCAGTCTCTTGATGAACCAATTTTGTATATGGAGTAATCATTTCAAAACATAAAAAGGAGTAGCATATTGAGAGGAGAGCTTCAAGGGAACAAACTTATATGGTACCAAAACAATTTGCAGTGCATCTGGTCCTTATAGTATAGCATAGCTGTAAGCAGGGCCGCCATCAGGGGGGACTGCTGGGCCTCCTGTCCCGGGCCCGGAGAGAGAGGGAGCCCGGGTGGCAGCGGCGAGGAAGAGCATCGGTGCTGCGGCATTTGATCTACTATGGAGCCGACCGCAAGCCAATCACAGCTCGCGGAACAGCAGCCAATCATTTAAAGAGGATCTTCTGGTAGGATTCGTCACTTGCCTATTCAGCCTTGAAAAAGACCCGAGTGCGGGTAGAAACGCGTTGGCGTGGTTAAGTGACTATCTGGAAGCAGACATTGTCGGGCAGATTGCGGACCAGAGAGGGAGCCCCGGGACTCCAACACGATCCGTTGTATCATCTTGCTAATTAGAACTTGTAACTGGGAAGTTACTCACAGTTCTAAAAGCCCTGCCGGTAATTAGTCTCCATTCCAGTGACAGGATTTTTTTGTTTGAAATTGTTTTTATCTGTTTTTTGTATTAAATGGTATTACACTATATTTTTCTCTTTTCTCATCCTTTTCATGGTATTTCATCGATGCTTATGAGAAATACATCATCATTGGAGAGGATGATTTAACCATTGGAAGCAATTGACTATTGGGAGGAACACATATATGACTCTTTCTCATTAAAGGAACGTAACCAGTTATTTATATTGGTCTGATATTATAGCAAGCGCCAGGGGGAAGGTTGTTCTGTTTCTCTTTTTTCCAGCCAACCAGCCTGTGTTCCCTGTTCTAGTTCAGCCAGTCTTCCCTGCGGCACCCCTATGTCTAGAAAGCCTACCAGCCTTTTCTGGCCTGCCTCTCCTCTAGTCCAGTCTGCCTTCCCGGACCTTTGCCCCCCCCAGACCAAACCAGTCTTCCCTGCCCCTTGCCACCTCAATCCACTCTTCCTAGCCAAGTGCCCCTGCTTTTTTTGCCTTCCCTGCCCTGGTCCCCTCTATTAATATCCAGTCTTCTCCACCTTGTTCCCCCCCTCCACAATGTCTAACCATCCCTGATTTACACACCAATTGATGCACCACCCCCGTAGTAGCTCTACCCACATTATCCACAACTCCACCCAAGTCTGCCCTATACCCCGGGGGGGCCCTGCCTATTTTGTCAGTACCGGACCCCAAAATTTCTGATGGTAACCCTGGCTGTAAGCTCTATTATTCAATAAACAAATAAAAAAGGACTTCTTTTAACAAGTTAGCAGTCAGTCTATAATAAAAAAAACAACAACATTAACTGTATGCACAATGCTACAGTATGGGCTCTATTTATCAGATTTGATTACCAGCGTCCATAAGTTCTACTTCTTACCTGTCTGGCGATGTGTGGTATTCTCTTCCTGCTCCGAAGTCTCCTCTTCTCAGCTGCTGGCAGCCTAACACTGCAAGTGAAGGGCTTATATGAAACACGCATGCTTGCAGCCACCCACAGATATGCGTTTTGTGAACGTCGCTAAGTGCCGCAGATAAATAGCACACAGCAGTACTGTAAATGAGCTATTTCCAGTTTTGCTGAACAAAATGCTATGCACTGCTTAATAAATAATAGAGCCCTATATATTGTCAGGGCCGTAGAGAACTGTGCTGGTCCCGGGTACTTTTTGGGGCGTGGCCTAATGTAATGAGGTGTGGCCGCTCGCCCTTTTAAAAATAAAACTAAAACAAATGTAATTTTCTGTGCCGTAAAGGGGTGTAGTGCGATCCACAGGGGGATGCAGTGTGCCCTTTAGCCGGTGGCAAATCAAGAATAGCGGTGAAATCAGTGTGATCGCTACCCCCACACACATCCAGAGCAGACTGCAGCTGGTGATCAGCAGCAGCCTCCCTAAACCAACCGCAGCCCAGCATACAGCAGCGAGTGCTGGACTAGTGACACACATGCTGCTGCCTCTGGCACGTATGGGAAGGTAGGGGGAGACAGACCCGGGCCCTCGCTGGGCCTCTCAATCAATCTTGGGTAATTAGTACCCACTCCCCCCTTCTTGCCACCCATGTATATTGTATATGGCAAAAGTTGCATACATGAAGCATTTTACAACATTAACCACTCTCCTAGAGGGGAGCTGTACCAAACCTTCAAAAGAAATATAGTGGAGACATTTTTCATAGCAACTAATAAGTGTCTAGCTATCATTTATCTAGCACAGTCTATAAAATGACAGATAGAAGCTGATTGGCTGCTGTGGGCAACTTCACTTTATGGGCAGGATGCATCACATTTTTAATTAAATGCATCCCGCCACTGATCGCATGCATATAGGTGTTAGTAGTAGCATGTAGATTTAAGCAAAGTACAGCTCTTCCAATAGTAACTGTCCTTTGCAGTGTGCAATCTTCCGGGTTAATTACCCGTGAGTCCTCCTGCGCATGCTCAGCCATCCGCAAGTGAATTCGCGAGCTGCTGGGGATCCTTGGGAATGCTCCAAAAAGAAGTCCATAGGCTTATCGGGAACAAGCTCTAAAAGTTTTGCTTTCCATAGCTTGATGCATATGGGAAGTGCATTGAAACCATTGAAATATGCATTTTCAAATGTTTACCTGCATTTTTTGTGTTGATGCATCCTATCCTGTCTCTCTCAAAAGTTTGATACATATAGTCCATACCTGTAAACTCTCCCTAAATGTCAGGGAGACTCCCTGAAATTGTAGCAATCTCCCAGACTCCCTGAAGAGTCTAGCAATCTCCCTGTTTGCACCGTACCTCCATTATGTAGCCGTTATATACTTGCTCTCATATGTAGCTGTACACGCCCACTTTACCGCCACGCTCACAGGTCTTGCTTTCACAATCTCCCTGAAATGCTTATTTCAAAAGTAGGCAAGTATGATCTTGTCACAGTGGCTTATCTATATTGGGTGCACTGTACACTGCACACAGGCCCCTGGGTCAATGGGGGCCCACACTACACACCCTGCACCCATATATAATATTCACCTACTTGGAGTCCCATGTCAATGCTGCACAAATCATTGGGTACATGACATGGCAGCCATTTTCCTGTAGATTTGCACATGCACAGAAGAGAATTCAAAGGAAGATGGCATGGGTGCCATGTACCCCTGATCTGCAAATGTGTAGTTGACTATCACTCTGAGTCTACACGCTTGTGCCACCTTCAGGAGAGGAGGGGGCCCATTTAGAGACGGTAGATGGGCCCCCTCCTCTCTTAAGCTGCCCCAATCTAGTCACCTACAGGCCAATGCAGAATAACTTATGCCTGTTTGCAAAGCATATCATGCATATTCTCACACTGCGCATGCTGTGGAACTCAGTGTATGCAAGTATGGCCAGTTCAGAGTTGTGCGCATTTCAATCACATCTCCACTTGTAAGTGAAGAGGCATTATTGGGCTGTAATGAGGCATTCTGACAAATTCAGGGCATGATGATGGAACTGCGGGCTGTGTATAGTTGTCTGCAAGGGTAAACATGTATGTCTCCAGACACATATTTTGCACCAAGCAGTAGGCTGGTGAAAGTGCACACATTTGATGACCAGCATCAAAACAAGGCAATGTGATAAGTGCGGCCCACTTACATATGGGCAAATATACCATTTTGTTCCATGCATGCAAAGCAGGAGCATTTGCAGCTAAGTTGCAATCAGGTCAGGCCCCTAGTCTCTCAGAATACTGGGAGACCTCCCAAAATGGATGACCTCCGCTGTGCCTCACACACTACAAATGAGATGATGTGGGCTAGCATAGATAGGCTAGCCAGTATGTGTATACAATAGTAAGTACATTTTCATCATTCTTTTATTTATTTTTAGAAATATAATGAAGTCCAAAATGCTTTTGTTCAAGTTTGATTGAGTTTTTTTTTTTTTGATACAGTAGATCACGATTTTAGGATCTATTCATCAAGCCCCACAATACAATGAAAGATTTATTGCAGCGATAGCAATTGATTTTACTTTGCTCTGTTTAATCACCTGAAATGATTGGGTCCCCATGGTTCTCGATGAATCATATTTATCAGGCAGTAATTTTATGGTTGTGCTTCTTGTGTTGCAGTAAAATAAAAATCTTACTTTCAGCCTTTCCTATACAGCCTTTGATGGCAGACCACCCACACACAACCCCCGTCTGGTGGCATTCTCTGCAATGTGCTATAGGTTCCACCAGGTGGTGCTGAACTTGCCCATAAACAGCACTAGATATGCCTACTGGGGGAAATAGATTGACATAGACATGTTGCTTGGTTTGCACAGAACTTGCCCCATTTGGCAGCAAAACTTATCTGCAATGTTTTTTATTCAAAAGACGGAAGCATGCTATAGCATCAACTTTTACACAATGTAGCAGCAGATGTTATGTCCTAATTTGATCAACAGAAATTCAAGCCACTCATTTCTAAAATAGGTTGCAATGTTCTTTAAACATTTTTAATAAGTATACTTATTTAAAAAATAATTTGAATTCTCAGCATATCCAAGGCTCAGTGAATGAACTACACCTTTAGTACAGCCATGTTCCCATTGTATGCAAGTAATAACATAATGCCGATACCTATCATGGAGCAGATGTTTCTGGCTGAATTAGATAGAGGTAAATTAGTTCATAATAAGGTGTATACAGAGAAAGGACCTCTATAAACCCATGGAGAGACTAATTATTCGTACAAGGATAGAATTTATTCATTGTAGTATCTTCTCACTAGAACAGTTATTTCAATTAAAATCATATAGATTTTGAACCGCATGATAATTTGTTGAATCAGTGGCTGTGACATATTATCTCTACGTAATGAGCAGCCCAGAACGAATCTAATGTAAATGCTTTGCAGATGTGTTTATCAGGGGATATACAAGGACAAGGGGACAACATGACTTACAGGTTTTTATTATTAAAAAGAAAAACAAGTGTATGTGTAACCAAGGCAAGGAAAAACAAAGCTGCAGTTTGACTTTAGATAGTATACCAGCCAGCTATTGATTGTGCAGCTCTTTGCACTGCAAGCATAGCCTTGCAGAAATGATGTCAACTGCTTAGGAGATGAATAAAATTCTTCAGAACACTCTGGGCCTGATTCAGCAAGGATTGCAGTAGCAAAGACGCACGCAATTGGTCGATCAATTCGCATTGCGCATGCATCGCACTGTGCGAGCGAACTAGCTATTGCGATGGGAAATGCATTTGCAGAGACGATGCAGACCCCGAGCACATTGAGTGACAGGAAGTGCCGTTTGTGGGTGGTGACTTTGGGTGAACGCAGGTGTGCCAGTGCATTGGGACGGCGCTGTAGGGGCGTGCATAAATTATACACTGCAATACCATATGCAGCATGAGAGCTCATAGCGTGTACTGATGTTAGCAATTCCTGAGTGAGGTGTGACCTGCCTTATCTGTGCGTATGGGTCCGATGTTACCGATTATTTTGCTATGTTGCCCAAGTATATGGATGTGTGTATGGGGAAGTGGACGTCCTTATGGTAAGCTGTGATCGCAATGTGAGTGCAAACATTTGCATTTCCCCACTAATATTAGCAACTGCGGTGCGTACGTTCTAGCAGAATAGCGATCCTTGCTGAATCAGGCCCTCAGTTTATACTAGAGATGTTTGCACACCCCGGTGTTTTGGTTTTTGGTTCTAATTCATCATCATATTTTGGTTCGGTTTTGTATTCCTTAAAAATCAATAAAAAAGAAAAAACCAGCTAAAATCACGTATTTTGGACCAGTTTTCAGTTTCTAAATCAAAAGTTCCGAACTGACCACAGACCCGGCTCCGGCCGGGACTCTGTTCCATTTGGAACCCCAAAGTGATTCCGAACTGGGACTCAATTCGACCCGGAACCCCTAAGTTCGGGTGTGTTCGTATTTAAGGAAAACCAAACTGCACATCTCTAGTTTACAGTATACAAATTGTATACATGTTTTTTTGGTGGCTGAACAATTCGCAAAATATTCCAAAGAAAAAAACTTTGGTACAGTTAATAAATGTTCATACTGTAATAAACAGCTTTTATGTAGAACTGATTGCACACAAACATACAGATACAGCCCTAAGAAGTTATTTGTGCATATGTTGAGTTACACAAACACACTAATTATATTTGGGGAATTTGGTAATTGGATCACTGTAAATGATAGAAGACATTTTGGAAAGGTCTGTACAGTGCAAAGTTTTGGGCTATACTGTGCTTTTTTATGCATAGTTTTGGGCTATACTGTGCCTTTTCTATACATAGTCTTGTGCTATACTGTGCCTTTTTATGCATAGTTTTGTGTTGTACTGTGCCTTTTTTATACATAGTTTTGTGTTGTACTGTGCCTTTTTTATACATAGTCTTGTTCTATACTGTGCCTTTTTTATGCATAGTTTTGTGCTATACTGTGCCTTTTTATGCAGTTTTGTGCTATACTGTGCCTTTTTATTTCATAATTCCAAAATGTTGTCATCAATTACTGCAATATTTTATAAGTAAAATATCAGCATGTTACTTAAGTTAAATGTGTTATGTTTAAGGCATTTGAAGAGAGTGTTAAATACAAATTTATTGTGTAGATCAAACCTCGTTTTAGTAGTTTAATTCTGCTGAGACTCTTTGGCAATCAATGCATCCAGGTCCATTTGTGGCGATTATGCCACCCACAGACTTTTCCTTTAAGTACTGTAAGTGCAAAACACTAACAGAACATTTTATTGTACAATGGGGGAAATTAAGCTCTTAGGCCAGTCAAAGGACTGATATAGACTTCTGCAGATCAAACGTTAAACCAAGAGTGCAAGTGTTTGGCCCTGATGGAAAATGCACAGCTTGTCTGTATCTGTTCCTGTTTGAACAACAGTTATACAATACTGCAATTTTTACATATAATCTGCTTCACAAAATCCACAGCTAAAACTTCTTCTGGCCTCCTACTCATGGGGCCTGATACAGAGTTGTGCGCTTTCCCATAGCAGCTGTGTCTTTGGACAAAGCTGCTGTGCAAAATATGCTAATGTTTGCAGGAGGCATCTGAAGGAAAAAGATGCCACTTGCCAGCATCTCAGATCCAATGCCAGCGTCCGAAAATACAGGAATGGATCAACATCTCAACAATCTGTCACAATTTATGCAGCATCGTTCATCATTACTCAGAGTGGCCACCTCCTGCTCGCTTGCGAGGCCAGTAAATCTGCATTGAAAGACACAGACACTGGCCTCAGTACTTCCAAAAAATGAGGCAGACGCATCCCCATTTTCTGGAAAACACAGACAGCACCACCCCCACCCCAAATGACCGCAGCCTATCAATCAGTGTGTGGTTTAGGGGCACTGCATGCAATGACGCAACACCCGTTCTTCACATGAGCAGAATGGGTTATGTGCATGCCCCTCCACCATCAGAGATGTACTCAAACCAATGGCCCTTGGACGCCAATAAAGTATCTGCTGTGCCTCACACCTCGAGTGATTCAATGCACAAAATGCTCAAAAAAATTGGGTTCAACAAGCACGTTGGCGAATAACCCAAAAAATAGATATCTAAGGTGCACAACTGACATAAAAACAACTGCCAGTAATCACTTTAAATTAACAAGAGCAGAGGCCGCTGCTCCCTGAAAGGGATTACTGTGTACCTAAACAAAGTCAAATTAAGAACAAAATAGGGAGCACTAATTTAGTCAGAAAAAAAAAAATATTTAATTTAAACAAAAAATTTTCAACAGATTTTATAGTTAAAAAAAAATGTGCACAAAGAAATCACAGTCATCTATGATAATAGAACTAGCAAAGCACTACTATAAAGGGCATACATTTAATGAGTGTACTATATATTGTAGCCACAACTGATATAAACCTTTTGAATTAGGATAAATGTGATTAAACTTGATTAGATATAGAAGTAAATCCTGAGAAAATCAGTCCCCCTGGTCTGGCAACAGAGATCCCAAATGCTGGTTCCTAGGAAGTGAAATATGGAGCTGGAGTTTGTACTGTATGAATTTATTTAAGCACAGATACATTTTAAACACAGAAAACTTTGTACACCTGTTGTGTGACTAGTAGTACTGTGTACCATAGAATAGCAAAAATAGTTTGTAATACTGCAAAGATAAGACACCTCTTCATAATGTTACAACTTTATCTTTCCAGCCTGTGCGAATAGCCATGGTGTATCAGCAGGACTTGTCAGCATGTAAACCACTTGTAGTTAGGGCCTGATTCTGAGCCACAAGCTAAATGCCAATGTTCACATAGTCGGCCGATGTTTTACTGTGCATGCTTCCTGAGTGTTACTGCACGGAGACGCCTTTACACATTTGGGTGCAGGGAGTGTGGATTTTAATTGATGTACCTGGGAAGTAAGAGGGGGGTGGTTAAGCAGTAGTGGGCATGTCGCTGACAGAAGTTGCATCCACAGGCGCAAAGCTGTTCACACAGGAGTCTATGGGCCTGATTCAGAGCCGCTCGTAAGCGGCCGCTCGTTCGCGCCGAGCGATGTTTGCCCAACTGCGCATGCGTACGGATCGTTATACGCATGCGCGAACCAGTCAGTGCGGCTGAAATTTGTTTGTTCGCTAAATAGCGAATGCCTGCTATTTTGAGTGACAGAATGAGGCGTATGTGGGTAGTAGCAGGGGAAGGTGCTTGAAAACGGGGAGTGAAGATCCGAACGCAGGCGTGCTTAAAGGTCAAAACGGTAGTTTTATGGGTGTGCATAATTAAAACAGCAGCATCATTGACCACGTCACTGGGTTATTTTATAGCCAGAACTGCACGCAAGATTGTGGTAGCAAAAACCAACCACAAGAATTGCGAGCAGTTCATACGCTGGTCGATGTACTCGATTAATCTAATAAATAGCGGACATGACATAGGATGCGAGCGGCCAGGGGGCGTATTTTTCCAAAAAACGACCGCAAGTTTTGTTCGCTCATTCAGACCTAGAGGCGTGAACAGACCGCAAAGAGCGAATGGTTCATTTAAATAGCCACCCCTATTTTCTGGACAAGTGAGCGCTAATTGCGTCCGGCTTTGAATCAGGCCCAATGTTTGGACGGAGAAACTGAACCTGCCATAGGACTGGTGAAAGTTTCAATGGTGTTTCCGATGGTGTGTTTAAAGATGCACAGAGACAGATTTCCTCAGGTGCAAGGTACTGCAAGTGTGTGTCTCAGTGTTAAAGAAATCGACTACAGCATTAGTGTAAGATGCAGATGCAGCAAAAGTACTAACATATGCGAGATCATGTTTCATTGCATGCAAAGACATACTATTGTATATGTACCTGTTTGAACTGATCAGCTGAATGCCTCTGAATCCCTCCAAATGATGTTAATACTATATTATATTGCATTATTATAGTGATATTAAGAATTGTGTACTGTGATTGTAACATTTACTACTACACCTGTGAAGCCACTTTTCATGGGATAAACCCGGCACATATAAAATGATTCTTTCCAGGAGTAAAAGAGGTGTATATACTATCTATGCCAGTTGAAGGCATCTTCTATATACACCTATCTCTGCAAGCTAACTTATGTAAATATGCTCATGAGCCATTTCTTATAGTGATCAGCATCAACAGGATGTTAACTATATGTCAAATGCACACTGGCGTCACTAGGGGGGTGCGGGCCGAACTGGGTGACACCATCCGAGGGGGTGACACCAAAATAGCAGAGCTGCTCTGCCATTTTGGTGTCACCCCGTGGGATGAAGTCACCATGACATGGAGACAGGCAGGGTGAGATTGTGGGCTTCCCCAGCAGCTGCAGGAGCGCTGGGGAAGCCCACTGTGTGCAGAGAACGGGAGGCGGTAACGCCCCAATATCGACACACATACGGGGCGTGGCTACACCCCTTCCCATGAAGCCACGGCCCCTTTCGAGCATGCGCCAAGGTGCGCACAGCATTTAAGTGACGCCTCTGCTAATGCATTAATATCACAAAGTTACGCATCTCTCCGCATTATATGTACAGTATGTGGTTTCTTAATAGGGAAGAGAATGATTTCCTTATAACATTTTAACATCCCCACCCCTCCCCCACCCCACGCACACACCCAGAGGTAACTAATTCTAATCTAAACTTTTTAATATGATACATTATTCTAAAAATTTAACACTACAGTTGTATAACAATAATACATGTTTTTTATATAAAAGTAATAAAGCCACATTTAAGTGTTTAGAACTTCCAGGCAAGCTAAGTAATTAGCATTTTAACGATATAACGTTTAAACATTCTGTTGATAAACATCTGCAATGTATATGTTAATGTATTGCAACTATTTAATATGATAAAGAATTATGTTAGATGTTTTATGATAATTACAGATATGACAAAGGTTTATTATCTTAGCTATTTTAAGTTCCTGTCACACTTCAGCTTTAATTAGGGAAGCTGCTACCATAACTCATTAGCATCTAAACAGCCTACATCTATGGACTTCATTTGGTTTCGAGATCAAGCAGCCACATTGAAAAATAATTACATGTGAACCATGTAGCTCAATAGAACACCTTGTATTGTTCACAAACAAAACAGAAGTAATGTCATACGTCATTGTGGTATAGATTCATTAGACCACAGTGTGCTTCAGGAGTCCACTACGCAAATTTGCATAACTAAAATTTTGAGCGACAAGTAAATCCTAGCAACCAATCGGAAGGGGAGGAAATCTGAAGTGCAAGATATTTCATACATTTGAAAGTTTTATGTATCCAGTGCTTTACTATATTACTTGTTGCACAGTACTTTACATGAGGGTTATTTACTCTGACACGCTTTTCCTATGGGAAAAGGGAAATGTATTTTTAAAACACTTATGTTCTACAAATTCAGTTTAAGTTAAGGGTAAAATGAGAATTACTAATATAGACTAATTTAATAACATTATGCAAATAACACAACTATGTTCTGTAGCCAATAGCAACCAGCCAGACAGTACATTTCAATGATGTTATATGCTTTGAATTCATACTGCGATCATCTGCTTGGTTGCAATAAATAACAGGCTATTTGTGCTTTAGATGTCTTTCTTTTTTATATAAAATAAGACTTCTTGTTCTCTATTAATTTTTTGTGTGAGTTAATAAGTGCATGCATACACGAGTAACAATCATTTGCCAACAACACAGCCACTTTTTGGTGTAATGTGGGTTTTTGTTTTGCTTTACAATTAGGACTTCCTGCCCACCTCCTGTCCCTTTATGTACTTGTGACTCCAGACAGTAAACATGTCCCCATCAGTGTTACCTGGCAGACGAGTGCTGACAACACTATTCATGTGCAGGCAGCTACTGCAGTTCACAAAACAACTGGTGTTGCACAAACTGGCTATATATCTCCATTAACCTTTTCGTCAAACTCGAAAAATAAATAAATTGTTGGAATTTTTAAAAATTGTTGAGCGAAAAAAAAGGTGCAAGTAAATAGAGAATGAGGTGCCCAAAAGTGGGCCAATCACTGGTGAAAGTGTTCTAGGGTCTGGAAACAAATGGTTACAACCAGTGGTCGAAGTGGGGAGGTATATGGCGGCATGATATACCGCCACTTCCCGTCTCCACTTCATCTTAGCCACAGAAGAGAGACTGTACCAGTGCTGGCATCCAGTATAGGATCCCAGTGCTGGAACAGCGACGGCAATGTGTAGAGATGTGCCCGACAGGGGCACATCTCGATCGGTGGCGGTGGCATGTAGCCGGGACAGAGCATTGGGTCCCGGCTACACTAAATAAGCATGCTCTGGCCGCCAGCCAATCCGTGTGTATTACTGACACAAACTATAAAAAGTATTGGTTTACTGAGGTGGGCTTGGAAGCAATATTGAGTGGACGCAGGTGTTTAGAGCTCCTGGCTTCCTCTTACGATATACGGGCCCCCCCCAGGCTAATTTCACCCAGACCGTGCCCAGTCTGCTCCCACGGTCACCCACCTACTTTGTGGCTCATTCCTGGTGCCCTACACAGCCCTACTGCAGCAGTACAGACCACAGCCTACCTCCTGTGCTGAATCACTGGGACGACAGACTGGACGCGGCCTTACAGGCCAGCGCTCCTGTGTCCCCCTAACGATGGTCCTTCCGGTTGAGCGGCAATACCACCCCTGGCTCCCGGTGTCTGCACGAGGTGAGAAATCCTCTACGGCCCTCTCTCCAGGGTGTTGCGGCCTCCTCCAGAGGATCAGGAGCCCGGATGTGCTCCTCTCTCACTGCTCCCCAGGCTGCCTTTTGTTACCATGCCTGCATTGGAGGATCAATTTACTTGGACTAGAGACCTCTTCCATCTGCAGGTCTGTTCTAAGTAATTAGTGTACTCCTCAGCCAACCTAGGTAGGATTGTTAAGGCCCTGGTATATTATACATAACTATAACTGCTCTGTCAGTGCACCACCATTTTCCTTTTGAGCTTCTTTATATTATATATGGGCAATATCTCAATATAAGAGGCCAACCGGGGCTCACGGGCCACCAGCCAATGAGATGCTGCCAAATGCAGTGTCTCATTGGCTAATAGCAGCGCAGGATTAACTGAAACCAAGAAGACACGATACTCCCGGGCCCCGGTGGCTCCATTCCAGCATCACAGGTCAGTGGGAATTAGAGAGAGGGAATGGTGTGAGAGAGGGGCAGACAGAGAGAAGCAGGCAGTTAGTATTGTAGGGGGAGAAAGGGAATTGATTAGTGAGAAGGGCAGGGCGTGAGAGGGGAACAGGCAGGGAGACGTGTGCGGGAGGTGAGAACTACAATGGGGTGAAATGGAAGATGGGGCCGAAGGGGGGGGAGAAAATTCAATCTCCATACCCCCACCTCTAAATTCCCACTTCGAGCACTGGTTACAATTACAACCCATACCTGCTTTTCTGCATCCCTGTCCAGGACAATTTTGTAATGTGTAGCCCATAGACTACAATGGCTAATGAATATCTGCTGCAGTCCCCCCTTCTTGAATCCTGGGGGTACAGACATTGTCTTGGGAATACCCGCAATATCCCTTTGATAAAAAATGTCCCTAAGTCTGCTTTTTGCCTCATTCCATACATTCTGTTATTTATTATTTTATTTGTTTGTTCTGAACCTTCAAATGTGTAAACCTGGCTAAGAAGACCAACTAAATGTATCTGAAACATTTGGTAAATCCAATGGCAAATATACAGTATATGCTCATAGTATGAAAACAAATTACTGTTCATATCCTGAGGTTAGCTATAATTACAGTAGCTCAAGAGGCATTACAAGCTTTAATAAGCATGACTACAATTAAAAGTCCATATAATGGCTGGCACACATGGCAAGCAGTGATTTTGTTTCTCGTATGATCGCTGAATACATAGTAACATGAAAAGATAAGACTATTCTGGAACATAGTCATTGTATTATGAATTGCCCCCAGACAAAAAACCCAAGCAGCTCACTGCATGGAACACAATGTCTACCAACTAAAACATTTCATTATTTTGATTCTCTCAAAATGTTCTAGTAATATGTTTGCCAAGAACAGAATTATGTTATGCTTGCAATAATAGTTTCCTATTTTAGTGGATAGGAAAATAACATTTGGTATAACTTGTTATTAATACAGGGTTAGAACAAAATAAAGTGGCAAGATGATCTCTCCTTGCCTTACAGCATTCTACATAAGTATCACCACCCGGCCTAGTATCCTGCAGTAACCTCCACTCCTGCAGAGACTGCAAGCGTTAGTGCTATCCTACCGCTTCCCTCCCTTGTACCTATTTTGGCCCTTCTATCAGTCACCTTGTTCCTCACATACCACACTTTATCAGGAGGCCTAAAGTAATGTGTCATGTGCACCTATTCATTCATTTATTCTGGGTGAGTGGGGAGGCCACCAGATAAGGTGGTATTAAAATGTGAGAGAAATCAGTTGGATATTTGAGGCACCTGAAACAAACAAGAGCCTCAGGTGGAATATCCATGATTGCAGCCATAGCACAGTATTTGTGACCAACAACAATCATAGGAGTAGTAGAAGTAGTAGTAGTAATAGAAGTATTAGTATTAATTATAACAAGGAATATGAGATGAGTTGGGTACGGAAATCAGGATCAGAATCCCAATGCCGGCATCCTGATATGGTTAGGATACCGACACCTGGCAGTAATTATCCGAAATGTACCACTACCCTTAACACTCTCCCCAGTCTAAACCTAACCCTAAACCCCCCCCTAACCACAATACTTATCATCGGAATGGCGGTGGTCTGGCTTCTGACTGGTGTCTAGATGTCGACACTGGCATTCCGAGTGCTGGCATCCCAACTGTCAGGATCTCAGCTGCATCCCAATGAGACTATAGCACTCTGCTGCTAAGCTGCACATTTAAAGTGCCTTTTAGTATATTAGCTTTCTCAAAATGATATTGAAGCATTTACTCAGGAAATGTTTGAGTGCTGGAGCTTTTATCTGCTTTGTGCTTTAGATGATGTGATGTCCTTATCATAAAACTTCAAATTCAATTTTGTTGCCATTATTATGGTTCATACTCATCCTCAACTACTGCACTTATGTTTACTCTCCATAATCCAGTCATATTCTGCTTCCGGCTCAATAATATAGTCATGGTGGACAGTGCTATTAGATATATGTAATGTTATTTCACAATAGCCAAAGCAAAGTTCTGCCTGAAAAAGGGATGCAGCCCCAGAAATATTAAAGAATTTGGTTATTTTAGAATAAACCTAATACTTACTTACTGCAGAGCTTATTGCTCATCTAACTGATTTGTGGCTATAGAACAGATTACATTGGAGCCATGGGTGGAGTTTCTGCAATACACCTGCACCAATTGTTATAAATGTGAAGCTGATGGAAAATGAGGCATGTGCTTAGGGCACTGCTAACTCTTGTTGTTTGTTATTGAGTGTTTCTCATTTATATTTTTTCATGTGAGTTTGGCAAAAATACATATGAAAAACTAAACAACCTAAAGATAAGTAAACTTATTTTATTGAAGCATGCAGTCAGCAGCACAAACACCCTGTAAAGGAGTCTTACATAACTGTATTGGCTACTATCAAGCTCTAGAATCCCAGCAGATGTAATAAATTACAACCGCCTTACAAAATATCAATATTCAAAATGATAGTTCAGGCAAAGTTACACAATCCATTTCACGGATACTTTCATTTTAAATGACAACGACAAACTTCTGGGTATTTGGCATTGGCATGGTTGGGACTTTCTTTGAAAAGATACCTGGGAGTCATGCATCAGTTCCTGGCCACTGAATCGAACCCTTTCATTATATAACCCTTGTTTTTACTAGCCACCCTGCCGCTTTCAGCCAATTTGCTGAGTAAATGCTACTATATAATACGTTGTGGTTGTCCCACAAAAGAGAAGCTGGCATCAGTGACATTGACTTGTTGCCAAATGAACAAACAGCATTACCGTGTGCATCACAGTACGCATTAAAGTCTGTCTTACTTTGAAGTACAATACAGTAATAGTTGTCAACTCAAGCATGCAATGCAACTCAGCAAAACACCTAGTAGGTTCCCAGCAAATTGCTATGTCAGCAGTGAAAAGAATTTATGGAACAGCAAAGTGTGAAAAATGCAGTCAAATAGCATAACTTGTATGATTACTTGAGCCCTAAACCATTACAGTAAATGACTGGGCGTATTGTTACAGTGACAATGCGGTGTGATTATAAGTAAACAGAGACGGGAGGAGGGGGTGTCCTTCGTTGAACTCTCACTATAGCAGATGTCAAAATTTTCAAACCATACCAGGGGTAAACTCCATTTTACGTTATTACAGTTGTAAAAGACCCCACAGATCTATCGGACATAACACCTATCCTATCTATATTTGTTATATGCACTCTACTCATAGTGGGGAGCATGATGTTGTAAATCATGAATCATGTCATTGCAAAGCAGGGTCAGGACCATAACCCACTTTAGAAGATTGGGAAATGAACTCTGGGAGGGTAGCCTATTATGCAGGAGGCCACATTCTGGGAGAGTAGTCTGGTCTGACTCTACTACACTCTCCTGCCTTCTCTAGTTTCAGCTGTGTCATGCTACTCCAAATCTGATGTCAGCAAGATGGAATGGACCAGTTAAAGACAGAGATAGGCTTTATATAGATAGATGAAACAATAAATAAAAATCAGATGACAAAAATTATACCACAGCAGCAAGGTTAAGATCTATTAGACTTAAAAAGTATTCCAATATAGGGGGTGATTCAAGGTCCCACGCTTTTGCTATTGCAGCTGATACCATGATAGCAGCTGCGATAGCACTATTATGGTAATGCAGCAGGATGCATCACACTCCCTGCATGCATTACTGCTTCAAACTGTCTCCATAGACGTAGCAGCGGAACATCTGCGTGATCCAATTGCTGGCTTGAGTGACCACGGGGTCACTCAAGCTGGCGAATGCAGATGCACAAAAGAGGCCAGGAAATGCCTGTCAGCGGGTGGAGGTCCTGGCCTCTTACCCCCCCCCCCCCCCAATATCTGCGACACTCCTCTGTTTGGGGAAACTGAGAACATCACTGCCCTCTCCCTGCCCAGAAATGGCAGCAAACTGTCAATCACCAACAGTCTGCTGCTGCTCTGAGTGCGAACACGCAGAACCCATACTGCACATGCGCAGTACGGGTCTTCTGCCTGCGCAGACTGGGGACAATCTTAACCACTCTATAATGTCTGTTTAATAAATGTCAAAAAGGCCTATTACTGGAAAAGATTCATTAGGCTTTGTTGGCAAAAGCTTCCTTGTACAAAGCCTGAGAATGCATACTCAACAAGAATCTGTGCAGCAGCAATACCACCACAATCCTTGTTCTATCACTGCCTTCAGTTAACGTCATTTTGACCTGTTTGCATGCAATCTAAAACCTGAGTTTGTTTTTTTAAATCAGTTCCAAACCGCGGGAAGATCCGAACCTGGGACTCGGTACCTCAAAGTGATTCCGAACTCCGACTTGGCTTGACTCAGAACCCCTAAATTCAGTTGTTTTCTGAGAATCTCTACCTAACATAGATCTGCATTGTTGACATGGTCCTTTAATGAATGGGGACCATTCATTGCTTAGAAATAGAAAAGTTTGATCAGTGAAGCCTTGAAGTGCCATGACAGCCAGGAGTGTTGTTAAAATGGCCCCAATCATCACTACAGACACTATGGGGAAATGTATCAAACCCTCTAACGAGGACAAGTGGTGATTTTGTCCATAGCAATCAATTGTGTCAATTTATAGGATGTACTATATAGGTTTGACAAATCCCCCCTGAGTTTGAGAATGGAGTACCAGTAATGAAGAATACAAACAAGTGGACATAATGCAATTTTTGAATAATGCCATCAAATGTGGATGGACATTCCCTTCTCATTGACACAGCTCCAACAAAGGTTTGTCACTTTCGGGGGCAAAACAAGTTTCTTAAAACGTAATTTTGGTATAATCTAGAAATTAGTTTTTTGTGTTCTCTGCCTTCTAGTAGTTAGGCAATATTGGTGGGACAATGTCTTTAGTTTAGCCCAATGCCAAGCTCTGCATCTTACTTAGTTGTATAACGGAAGCTTGATTGTCAGATCTCCTCATTAAGAAAACAAATTAGGTGTCTTTCTGGACCTTCTGCATGGAAGGTCTTTTTAAAAGGTAAAAGATAAGAAAATGCACTCTCTCTAAAGTGAAAAAAATATGTTAAATTTCTAGGTCCCTCATGGGTTCAAGGGGCACTATAGAGTTTTAGGATGCAAAGTGGTTAAGTCCGTGTTTCCATGGACACTATTTCATGGTTATCTGCCATTCAATTTCTCTGGTAGGCCTTCCAGTATGATGCGGTCATCAATTGCTGCATTTAGTATAGTACCTGGACTATATTGTGCCTCCCTGACAATCACCTATAGCACTTATCATTTTTCCACTAGCATGAGATGTCTTAATGAACAGCACTTATTGAAACCCTTAGAACTTCTGCATCGGATTGCCTTGCTATATATATGGAGCCAAGTAGCACAAAATGAGATTAGTAGAGGTCCTGACTACATGTAAGTGCCAGTAACCTGCTAAATAGAGTGCATCAAAGTACTATTATTGGTAAGAAAAATATTTAGTCAAATAAATTTTTAAGGTTGAAAACCTCTTTAAAAAATAAATAACTAATTTTAATTTCTTTGCCTGATATTTTTGAAGAAAGTGTGTAATAGGGAGGAGCTGTAATTCAGGAGTTTCACAAATATAAAAAATAATAAGTCCTCATACACATGGCATGGGTACCAATAATAAGGCATCTCTGGATCAAAGTTGCATACAGCAAATTGTGTATGCGTGGTAAGCATGAAAAGGGTTCATTGAAAATTAATTTTGTAAATGTTAGCACCATGCTAAAAGCACCCATAGCATGGCACACTACAGATGCAATTTTTAGTGCCCATGAGTACGAGTTATAAGCTTAAATGATAGGCTTGACAAAAGTGCTCAACACACATCAATGGATTTAAACACAGGAATCTGATCAGCCAGCGTAAAAACAAATAAATTCTACTCAAAGTTAATCTCTGTGCATTCTTCACTTTACCATTTCAGTTTTTTGGCTCACCAGAACAGACAGTTGCAATGTAACATTCAACCTGGAATTTTAAATAGAACAGCAAGAAGATTATCTTTCATTAGCTATTAACCTGATATTTTAACATCATATGTGGATAGTTCATCTTTTTTTGTTTTAATTGCCATTTAAAAAGGTAACTGTCACACCTCATAATAACGCTATGTGCACTAATCTTTATTAGCCAAAACAAAGATCACTGATAATCCAGCAATTATCAGTTTTGCAGGAGTCTCAGAAATAGTCAACAGAGCTTATTCATCAAGCTGTCTCACAATTAACAAATAAACAACACTAAATTTGTTAAAACCTTTGCAGGTTTCATGTATTTCACGGTTAGCACGCAGGTTTGCATGAACTCTGTCGACTTACAGTATGTCGACATGTTTGAACTCTGACATAACCTATGTATCCAATATGTCAGAGTTAAAAATGTCGGCACACAGTATATTGACAGAGTACACGATGTCGACTTGTTACATGTCAACGAGTTGACATTATAATATTCAACATTCTGGTGTCTACATAGTGAAAATATACTGTTCACAGGTGTTGCATAAAAAAATAAATCACTTTTCTCAACTCAAATACTTATACAATCATCATTAAGCCAAACTGAATAGACTTTAGCTCTAATTTATTAACCTGAATTCACAAATATATACAGTACTATGGTTTTTAACTGCTGCAACTGAAAATTGATTGGATCCTCTCTACTTTATAAGCACAAGGCATAAAATAAAATGTGACAAGATGACAACATCTTTCTGGAAGGATCAATTGATATAATCGTATGGCCACACGAAGATGTTCTGTATTATAATGCCTACTTTCTAGCATTCTTGCTTCAGAGCTCTTATCATTTTGAACTGTGCATTTCAACTGTTTGTTTTTTGACCTTGAAAATAAATAAATTTCTTCATTGATAAAGCGGATGGTCTTTCTGCTCCATTGCATCGATGTAGTAAAACTCTGTCAGAAGCTTTTGATAGAAAAGACATTAGGATATTGTCACTGGTAGAATGACAGACTTTATGTACTCTTGAGGTCATTTTGGTTTAAAATTCTCAATTTCATTCTGTCTGCCCAGGACAAAGTTATGTTTAGTTGCATTTATTTTTTCTTTAGCTCCCTGTACATATTTTTCTTACAGACCATTTTTATTACTGTTGTTTCTCTACAAAACAATAACACGAATAAACTAAAGTATGCCAGAAACAGTTTTAGTGAATACAAAATATAACTTATCTGACATGGCACACCTTTTATAAACCTTGTAAACTTAAAAACAAAATAATAATAAGCACACCTATAGTTAGCAAAACAAAATGTTACTGACCTCATTGATGAAATTTTGTGCCCCTCTTGGACTTAGAAGCAAAATCGCCCTCCGCAAAGTGTCTCTGTAACGGTTAAGCTCTTCTGTTTTCATAGAGGTAAAAAGGCTGGCAAACACCCTGCTAATGTTTCTGTCCACTTTCTGCAATGATACATCAAGCCCTAATCTTGATGCCTGGTCCAGAAATACCTGCAATCCCCGAATATCTGCAATAGAAAACATTTGTACGTTATACTGGATTATCATTCTAAATCCTTTAGTTATATTTTATTACATTTACCACAAATATTTCTTAATAACCTTCATAGCTTCCATGTCTAATTACATCCCCTTTCACAGTCCACACATAACCTCACACACTGTCTTTTTTTCACATCCTCCTGACATTTGGCCGACATTCCTGTGTGACTGGATCATGCAGCCCACCAAGAACCTCTGCAGTCTGGCCAGACCAAATTGCAATATATAGCACCTATCCTTGTGTATCAATGCCTATTTCCTTATAGATTGTAAGCTTGCGAGCAGGGCCTTCCTACCTCTATGTCTGTCTGCTATTACCCAGTTTTGTTCTATTAATGTTCCAATTGTAAAGCGCACCGGAATATGCTGCGCTATATAAGAAACTGTTAATAAATAAATGACTTACCAATATCAAGACATACTGTTATGTAATTAGTCTGTTAACCTGTATGCAAATATATATATTCCATACAGTACATATACACACAATTATATACATACACACCGCACACACACACACAAATGGACCATTGTGCAACTGTAAATCATACAAAGTGAAACTATATTAAGGTCCACTGGTTATATCTGAATATTATGGATGTAGATCAATACATATAAGACATAAAATAGAATCCATCTGGTCAGCAAGAAAGTTTCCCAAGAAATGCTTCTCAAATGTAGGAAACTGTATGCAATGTGTGAGAATGTAGTCAAGCCTAAGAAAGAAAGAAAAGCTGGAACTTTGCTACTAGAGTGTGATTAAGATGCGGGACAGGAAATGTAGAAATTTGCCAGAAAAGAGGTGGGAATTTCATAGGGAAGACCATGAGAAAGGGCTGTAGGTAGGCGTCTGATAGCATCGGTCATGTTTCTGTTTTTTCCAGAAGACTGAGGTATTTTAAGAGGAAGAAGTCGTGGATGTAAGTTAGTTTCTAACAGATCATGTATTCCATAAAACACTTTTAAAGCATCTTTAAAGTGACAGGAGACAGTTATGTTTGAGGTTTGCTGAACTTAGGGTGTGCAGAATGAGAATAAAGAGTATGGGAGATGTGAAGGTGACCTGGATTTGCTGACATATCAAGAACTGCTGGCAGCAGAAGAAATAAGAGATGTAGAATATAGAGGTGTCCTCATAAATCTAGCCTCAATTCTCCATGTGGCCCAAGAAGAGTGTCTTTTAGCCCAAAAATGTGTCTTACTGTAGGTCGCATGTGATATATCTGTGTACTGTATATCGCACACAGATATACAAATGTCACATATTAAATTAATCAGTGCAGTATCCTGGGTGCACTCTCAGCACATCAAATTGTGACTGAAATGCATTTTGGGATGAAAGATGCAAAAAAGACGCTAGCAGAGTCACACATTAGCTGGCGCACAGAGAAGGGCTGTTAGGTACGACTGCAGTAACAATGTAGGAGGACACAGCTGTATGATTAAGTTGTAAGGCAGAGTATATTACAAAGAGGAAAAGCTGAATGGGGCCACAGAAGCCATTCTAGTCTTCAGCAAAGTGTTCACTCTGAATCAGTTTGAGTTCAGTAAAGCCCTGCAATTACAGCATATTTATTAGCCGGTCATACATTATGCAATTATCGGACTAATCCGCCGAATATTCTGCAGATCGGACCAATAATTACATAGCGTATAGCCTTGACCAATCAGCAATGATCGGACAGTCTTCCAACATGCATTGCTCATCCAATCATTGGTCGGCCACATCTCTCAGTATTTGCACTGCAGAGGCTGGAAATATCTCCACCCCATGAATATAGATATCATAGCCATACATTGTGAAACATCTCACAGGGTATGGACAAAATATCTGTTGGGTTTCAGGCTGTCAGATAAAATGTCTTTCGATCTGACAGACAAATTATCTGACTGTGTATGCCCAGCATAACTCAGGTTAAATGTTATATACCTTGTTAGGCTGTATGGGTATCTAGCATTAGTTTGTTTATGTGTTGATTAAATAAACTGGCTGTATTTATGAATTATGATTTTACTGTATTAAAAGGGTTCCAACGCTTACACTGGAAGATTCTTGATGTTGGTTAGTTTCTCACTGCAACGGCAGTGCTAGAAATGAAAGGAAGACTGTCAGCTTGCCAAGAACTGTGAAAGGTATTGGGGCTCCTTCAGGGGTTAAAGTGGGCTGGAACGGGGTGAAACTGAGGACCTCATTCAGAGGCGCTTGCAAAAAGCAGGGTGGCCGCTTTTTTTTTAACCCGGCCTCCTGGCTACTCCTTAAGCTGTGGGTGACCACCCACAGCTTTTGTGAGCGGCCAGGTGATGGTCACGATTATCGCGACCATCAAGCTTGTGACAAGACCCTTGTGGTAGGGTCTCATCTGCTGCAAGCCCCAGTGAACTTCCTGCTCAAACAGAGCAGGAGGCTCACTACTGACATCACGAGTGATGTCAGTAGGCCACCCACAAACAGCAGGCATTCCTTCAGGAATGCCTCCATTTGTCCAGCTACCCCCCCCGTTCCCACCTACAAAACAGGGCGAGCTGTCTATCAACATCGACAGCCGCCCCATTTGTAGCGAGCCCCGGAGCAAGTGAATTTCTCACTCGCTACGGGCTTGCACATACAGCGCGTGCACAGTGCCTCACCATTACACTGTCATAGCTCCCAAATATTCTGGGGGCCAAGGCACTCCCCAGGACACCGGCCATTCACTTTACAGTTTCTTATACACAGTTCCGCCTAGCGTGGGGGGTAGGGGAGTAGGCAGTGGAGGAGAGGAGTTCCACCACCTCTCCAAGACCACTTTAAGCCCTGGGCTCCTTGATGATAACTTGTATATAGAGGACTGTTTCATCTGCAAAATAGAGTAAAACTATTATTACTATTTATTAGAATCTTGTTATCCTAAAAAAGTAATGCTTAATACAAAAACTAATGCATGTATAAAGATATATATAGACCTTTAGTAATTCAATTGAACATTTTATAATTGATTTATTATATATTTTTATAGCTACTGTACTGTATATACGATTATACCACTCTCCCAAATTATCCACCATCAACACTATACTATACAAAATGTGGCTATTAAATAACAAGACTGTACTTGTTAAAATAAACCATGCTGCGTGAGTTGAAAGGTAGTGGGGGGGGAGACATTGACCTTGGACTATCCCAATTGGTTTTGGCTTTTCAGGTTTTACCGCTCTCGCACAGATAGTTTGCTGCCACACAGTGTTCGATGAGGTTGTAGTTTTCCGTGTGTCATAAAAATGCTTAGTTCAAAAGTGAAGGAAACCCATTTTGCATCATTTACTAAGGTACAGAAGAAAATGACTGAGCTGTTGAGATAGTTGACAGATAATAAGTTACAGAACTGGTTTGAACAATGGAAAATAAGAATGCAGCGTTGTGTGGGTGCAGAATGGGAATGGAGTTAAAATGTACTTAATATAATTAAACATAACTTCTGCCATCAGTCTCGTTATTTAATGGTCACAACTCATATACTGTACTTCATATCTGAAGATCCAGAAACTGTTTTTTTTTATGAGAAAAAATTGGGGAGAGGTAGGTCAAAAACAGACCGTTAAATACTAACATTTCAGTGAATGTAAATCCTGAACAAATGACTGAAACTTGGACAATCATACATCAAGTTTATTACAAAAAGATAGTTAACACTTCCGATGAAAACCATCTGGTTAACTACAGAAAAGAATTATACAAGGCTGATTACAAATGCTAATTGTGTAACAAATATGCAGTGTTGCAGGTTATAATTATACTCTATGCTTAGATGCAGCATATGACAATGTTATTTGTAATACAGTGAGTTTTTCTGCATTTCATATAACAGCCCCCACCTAACTTATATAAAGCTGAACACATTACACACATCTGTGGAGAAGACTGTCAGAATATGACCAGGGAGTTCAGGAACACTGGTACATTTTTTTGACTGGCCTGTCCCATGAATTATTTGAAGGTGAAATGATTATACTTTTGTTGACTTAAGTTATTTTACCTATTTGTTAAATGCCTGGAAAAGATATAAAAGGCTTTTAGCTGTGTCTCAGAAAAAATATGCATACAGTAGCTAATACTCCATTTTGACTTTGTTTTAAAATACTTCGTTACAACATGGCTGAAACCTTTTTGTGTAACTTTAGGAAAGCAGGTTTCATCTGGATTTTGTTTTGGACATTGATCAATTGTCAGAAACCCAGTTTTAGGAAAATTTCTAGTTCGCTTTATACTTGTAATTCTATATGAAAATTTAGCTTATAAAATACTGCTGATCTTAATACTTTTGGCAGTTAAAAAAAATATAAAAAAGCCTTAAGGTGCGTATACACTAGGCGATCAGGAAAGACAGTACGATTACGACATCGTAATGTCGTTCCTGATCCCCTGTAGTGTCTGCACTGAACAATCAGTCGTTCAGTGCAGGCACTGTCCATCATTCCTGAACATGCCAATCTGTCGTTATCGTCAGATTGTGCTGCATGTTCAGGCGATGGACAATGTCGGAAATGACCAGCGGGAGTGCGCATCGCTGGTCGTTTCCGACATAAAAGTGCACGATTTGTGCATGATTATTGAGCGACTGCACGATTACGATGTCGTAATCGTGCAGTTGCTCAGTAATATCGCCCAGTGTGTACCCACCATTAGTAATTTCTACAGTACAGTATTTGCAAATATTTCAATGGTTTATAAACAACTAGTCAAAAGCCCATCAAAATGACAGAAAAAAATAACAATAAGATCATGTTAGACTGTTTTTTGGTAACGGTTAAATGCTGCGCAACATTTTTCTCATGAATGTGGAATCAACTATCGGTTTAAAAGTAAATAAAGAACTTAACACAATTCCTAGTTCAAAAATATTATTTTATATACAGAAGCACATTTTTTGTGTAAAGCTTCTCAGAGTCTTTTACCAATTGACCTTTTTCCATGCCACCAATAATTTAACAGTAAGTGCAAATAAAACAAATGGATAGAAAATCCAGTCAATTTTGAATAGCAAAGGTTGTTATAAATGGTAACTGCCACACTAAAAATCTACATAAACCAAACCATCAAGAAATTAGGAAAATGTAGTCAGTGGGAATATGCGAGTTTGTTATATTTTCCTAAAAACCTGTTTAATATTTGAGATTTTTAAGAAACAGCAAAATATAGAACTGCTAAGAGCAAACTCCAAACAGCAAATGACTCGTACTTTGGGCCTGATTCAGAGATTGACGTTTATGCGATCTCTGTATTATGAATAATTCTCCCTTTTAATCAATTTGCTACTGCAAAAAAAAAATTGCCAAAAAAACATCTCTTACACCTACTACTTTCAGGCTGTGCCAATTTAATTGCTTAATACATGGTATAAATGTGTGTTGGTCAAGTCTGTTATTATGTAGAACCTGTGAGTGACTGTATCATTCTGTATTGGCAGAACCTATGGTGTTGATAAGTGTCAGTGGTGTGCAATAAAGGTTAGTCCAGATAACCAGGCTTATTGGTTTACTAAACAGCACTTAACAGGATGCATGGTAACAATAGTTTAATTAGGGTATGTGCATATAACTGGTACAAACAGATCTATCCATCGGCTTATGGGGCATAGTTACCTACTTTTTTCATCTACTCTCTGGGAAAAGCCTGGAGATGCAGCTTGCTACTTTGGGGGGCCTTCATGGCAAAATGCCACAATCGTGGTTCTGCGGAGAGGGGGTGGGGCTAAGTGATACATTTTCACATAATTTTAGCCCTGTCCCCTCCATATGGACCGCAATTCCTGATAGTTATCTCCCCATCCTACCTACTTTACTAGGAACTGGACAGGATGCTGGAGATCCAGCCATTCTTCTATGGGTGGGGAGGGCTACCCAAAAAATTGGGAGCCCCTCTGCAACTTCCAGGAGAGTAGGTAAGTATGTTATGTGGGTAATGCAACTAGTGTGTGTCTTACAGTAGCACACACCTGTAGACATTCAGTGATGGCAGTGGTCCTTTTAGAGTAAGTGGTAGTGACCCCCATCATCCCCCTCTTGTCTCCTCCGCTTGCTGTTCCCCCTTTTTTCGCTCATCAGTCTGCTTTCCAACCATGTGCTTCTTTCCCCCGCCTTTCCTGTTTCTCCACTCTCAACCACCTCCCTCCCTCCATGGCCTTGCTACCCCACCACTAAGCCCTATGCCCTCCCAGTTCTGCCTGTCACCTCCAGGGCTGCCAAGAAAAATTCTGGGCCTGGGTACTGCAACATCCTGTGGGACATATGGGAAAGATTTCTGGACTGCACAACCTGACTATATATATAATGGGAGGTGCTACCTGATGAGACTAATTGCAGGCACAGAAACAGACAAATCTCAGGTGCACAACTCCAAATTATTAATAATATAAATGCAATAAAATTTTGCAATCAATAGAGGTTTTTAGCATAATCATGGCCAAGGTTATGGGCCTACCCACCATATCCAGGTAACCTCTTTCGGGTAGGTCCCTAACATATGCTTAATTGCACCTCTGAGGGAAAGGAGCCGCCCTCATTCTGGATTAGCACCATTCCTTATTGGTTTAAAAGCATGGAGTATGGTAATGTATATGCACACTGTTATTAGGCACAATTCTAGGTAAGTCCTACAAGTTATATACTGTAGTGCAACTTTGGTTCATTTTTGGGGCGTGGGTCCCCCTGGTTTGCGTTGGTTGATCTGTCTCAGGGCACCGCATTATAACACATTTTAACCCTTCACTGTGTGTTTAATATATATGTACTTCACTTTTTTATTTTCATTCTTTATATGCAGCTGCTCCTATTTCTTTACACTGCACTTTTCTTATTATGGTGGTGCCCTGGGGCAGCTTAGCTGGACCAGTATTGGGGGGTCCTGCGCTCTGGATTTGAACCCTAGTATGTTAGGGACCTACCCGAAAGAGGTTACCTGGATATGGTGGGTAGGCCCATAACCTTGGCCATGATTATGCTAAAAACCTCTATTGATTGCAAAATTTTATTGCATTTATATATATTATTAATAATTTGGAGTTGCGCACCTGAGATTTTTCTGTTTCTGTGCCAACATCCTGTGGGACCACAGCATGTTGGGTATGGCTGCACCCATTTGTGGGTGGGTCTAGCATGTGAGGTGCACCAACTCACAGGAGCATGGCACAGCACCCAGCAGCAGGGAATAAAGTATACACTACTGTATTAGGGTGGCAGGACAGTCCCATAATATATGAATTTTCCATCAGGATGTATTTCGATGCTAAAATGTAACACAAAAATTAAAGTGCTACAAATTTATTTTGTACATATCTCATGTAAATAACACATAATCAAAATCTATTTTCTGTCATAGAGATAGATGAATGCAGGTCATCTTAAATACACACATTCCGCAGCACATATCCTAACCCACTGCTCCATGCTCCTTCCTCACTATCTACCCCATCTGTGTTGCCCCTGTCTATCTGCCCCTGCCCTTTAGTATGTAAGCTCTCACGAGCAGGGCCCTCGTCCCTTACGTGCTTCTCCTATCCCTACTTATACTTATCCTATCCCTACTTATACTGATCAAAGTTCAGTTGGTAAAGCAGTAAATCATACATAATAGATATAGTAATGACTAAATGTAATGTACTGTACCTTGCAACAGATGGGAAGATCTTCCCATAGCCAATGGCTGATTTCTAGGTGTAACACTTGGCACAAGTTGGGCTTTATAGCTAGCAAAATGTCCATCAGTTTTTAGTTTTTTGCAGATGAACCACTTGTTTTTAACCATTTTGCCATTGCTCAGCCTGTCCACAATGTTCCACATGTCATTGTCGTTCACAGCTGTCTATGGCTGATTTCCATTCAACGCAGTTTCAGTCACTGCTAAACTTTGTCTGCTGTGAACCTCAAACTATTCAAGAAGCAAAGTTAGCAAATTCCTCACTATCTTCTAAGTACTCTACCTTTGTTACTTCTTATAGAGCTCCTGCTCTGTGCTTGATCAATTGTATTTGTGGTTTCAGTTTTTGGTACACTTCCAGTTGTTAGAATATATAGCATCACAAATGTTTGTGGTGTTTCAACTAAAGACCAGCTGGATGTTTCAACGGTCTTGTTTAACACTATTGCCGGTGAAAAGTCCCAGACTTTTCGCATGCCGAAGTTTTCGCCATCATCGCCAGTTTTGCCTCCGGAAAAGTATTGCCGCGATTCACCCTATTCAATTGCAAAGGACACAAGAACACGTCCCGGCGAAACTGAGATCAACAAAAAGTACTGTCAGATTTGGTAAATCAGCCTGACACCCCCCTTAAACATTCACTGACATGGGGGACCACTATGGATACCCCCGAATAGGCCTGCTGCAGGTATTTGGGGTGCTTTAATGCTCTCAATTGGTACTATTTAGAGTCTGTGCACACGTGGTGAAGAATAGCATTTAGATGGATTTTTTTGGAAAAATAAGTAGTAGTCCCAGCAAATCTGGAGTACATGAAAATGGGTGCAAGCATGGTTTAAATTCACTAAAGTGCGTTTTTTTAAAAACAGCATGCACCTGCAATAAAAAAAAAAGCTTGGGCATAGTTAGGGGACCCCCTGGAGTCTATTCGCTACTTTTTAAGTTTGTCTCCCTGTGGTGTTCTAAAGTATTTTTTCAACTTTTTTTGATGCAGTTTACCTTTGGGGGACTGTCCCAAGGCTGCAGGTGTGTTTCTGCAACTTTGCACCCCAAACCCCCAAATCTGCACTGTTTTCCGCCTCCATTCACAGGCGAATCTTTTCTGCTGGTTACAAGGCGCAGACTTTTCGTACCGGCGAAAAGTCCTTGCAATTGAATATGGCAGAAAGATTCTGACAGGAGAAATGACGTCATCGGCGAAAACTTTTCGCCGAAAACGGCTTTTAGCCGGCAATTGAATTTGGCCTAACATCTTCTGATTTGATGAGCTTTTGTTTAACAGTGTCTCACAATCTGTATCCTTTGCTCTCTTAATAATATAAAAGCAGGATACATGAGATGGACTTGGAGTTTAAATTTTGACTACTTTACTTCCAAAAACATGGAAAATATGGACACTTGGATTTTTACTGGACCATGCCTCCAATGGTGTTTTGTCTTTGATTGCCACTGTAGGTCCTCGTTTTTTGAGGTACACCGCAGTTATGACTGCCTTTGCCCAGAATTTGTTGTCTAGACCTGCATCAATTAACATAGTCCATGCTCTTTCAATGATTGGTCTGTTTGTCCTTTCACACATTCCATTTTGCTCAGGTGTGTAGGCAATCGTTAGTTGGTGTGAATGCTATTCTTCTTTAGAACGACAAACTCCACACCGTCTGCTTCGATGCTTATGGATGTCAACTGCTGAGATATAGACAGCATCCTATCTATATATACATTAATATTCTTACACACACTTATCTTATCGCTGTACAGAGTGCACCTCAGGTTAATTCATCTTAATAAATCTTAGTCTTCATAATACCTGTACATCTGCAAAGCCACCTACAATTTTGTGTGCTGTCACCTTCCTGTACATAACAGAATACACATACAGCTTTACAGCTAGACCTATGTCTCCCATAACCTTATCTACATTATCTTGTTTGGGGTGCTCCCCATTATCTAATTTCTCCCGTTGTAACTGAATTTGCATGGCAACTTTTCACGTTGTTTAGTTCTCTGAGCCTGTTAACTTGGTGAAGCCCATTCTAGCCCCTGCACTTTACATTTTCACCCTTAGGGTAAGATTATAGGACTTTTTCTGTTATTTACACAGATCCTTTTATTCCATGTAACTGCAGCAGTTTTCTCCTGGTGTCGGTATTCTTCACACACTGGTGCCTAGGCCCATAACCTTTTGGCAGAACCTATGGTTTTGATAGCTGTGAGTGGTATGTGATGGTGGTTAGTCCACACCGGGTTAATGCAGGTATGCAGATATTACTGGTACAAACAGATCAAGCCATGTACTTATGGGATTAATGCAGGTAGTGTGCATCTCAGAGCAGAATACACCTGTGCTATACATTTAGTGTTTGCACTGGCACTTTTAGAGTAAGTGGTGGTGATACAGAGGCACTTATGGTACCTCCGCTGTAGGATCCAGTCTTGGTTGCAGTGGGACACTCAGGGGCACAACCTGTCTCAATGGAGGATGGAGAGAGAAGACTTTAGGTAGGTTGCGCATGCGCAGCAGTAGACTTGAGTAAAAGGTCACGCTGTGATGTCAGCACACCTTAATCAAATGATGGAGTCACAAACCTAGCAATATAGGGAGAGAGAACATGGAGCACACTCTTCTTCTTACACAATATACAGTATGAAATGCAACCAATGTAATTCTTTACAAATCAGCCATCATGTGTCAATAAGCAGAAAATGTAATTTATTAATTAAATTACTACAGTACCACTAGGCACTCATGAATATGGATATCCACCTGCCTTTCCATTAGAGTCTTGAGCCATATGCTTAAAATGACAACTATTAACAGATAACAGATCCCAGTGCCATATGGCGACAAGCAATGAGCAAAACCAGGCAATAGATCATAAAGTTATAGCACTTGGCTGTGATAGCTAACTACACACCAGGGACATGGAACCAGTTGAACATGTCACATATGCCTAGAAATCTGATCATTGATGACCCAACACCAAAGCACTGCCTCTTCATCCAGCTTAAGCAAGGTAAGTACTTGTAACTAAAAAGCTAAATCTGCCACTAAAAACTCATTTTGGTGGACCCCAAGTGATGCCAGTATAATTTCACAAGTACCAAAAAAGCTTGTACATTACACAGTATTTGGAAGTATACAACTGTTTTCACTGTGTTCGGGAATGGGCAACACAAGATCTTGCTATGAGACTGGTTTTCACTTTGGAGAGGAGTCAAGTTAAAAGATGTTATAAACAAAGAACTTTAACTCTAGCTAATTAACTTGGTCCAAGGGATTGCAGTGGGAACACATGTGCAAAAGTGGAGTATTATTTCACTATTGAAGTCAGGTTGGCAGGTATAGAACATAAAAACAAGAATCAATACTACAGTCAGGTCCCGAGTTCAGTGCTTGCTCCAAACAACATTATGTGCCGCAGTACCAGTAATTTGCCATTTCATGTTTCTTGATATTAAAAGCTTTTTATTTTTCATATATAGTATTTGATACAAAAATAAAAGAATTAACTTAAAAAAGCAAGTTATAGTTTGAACATATAATTTAAAAGGGACAACCTAAACAGTGTTACATTTCATCTGAGGAGGTTGAGTGATGTCTAGGAAGGGGGAGAGAGCTTGGACTGCACACCCTAATTTTAAACACAATAATGTTAGCATTAGGGATGTTAGGGACCCATCTTATGGGGTTCACCTTGACGTGGTGGATGGGAAAACAATTTTTTGGCCAAACTTGTGCTTAGAACCTCACTTAAACTCTACAATAAAAAATGGAGTATATCAGGATTATTTAGATAATCATTGTTCTTAGTACTCAGAGTGTGCACCTATGTTCTTTGCCCCCTGCATTGATCTATAGGATGGCAAGCATTTGAGTCCATATATAAGTTGTAATAAAAAAAAATATGTTTAAAATAATTTGTAATCATAAAGTTTGACATGTGGCTCTATAGAGACAGGAGGTGGTGATGAAACATAAGTTGTCACTGTTTAGCTTCTTTTCATTGTGCCAGTGTATTCTCTTCGAGAAGTTTGTTATGATATTTACTGTCAGAGTAAAGTTTATAGCACAGTTATGCTGGCATGTTTGATGCTTGATGCTTACCTGCTGCATAGCAAAGCAGCAGGTAAGCAGCAGAATAGATGCCATGGACTAAGCCATAGCTGTTGAGAAGAGATGGAGTATTACAACATGTGGAAGGACAGATGATGGTCTGTATCATGTTGTCCCTGTGTAGCCTTCTTTATCTTAAGTTAAACTTCCACAGGAGGGTTTTCATACATGTGAACTTAGAAAGCCAGTTAAGATTTCCAAGTCTTCCCTTAGTCTGCCACTGCAGCTGTAGGCAAACATTACAGGATTTAGGGCCTGATTCATTACGGATCGCTATTGCGATCATGGCTACGATTACGCGCGCTGGTCTCCTGTGAAAATATGCTAATGAATGTAATCGCAAAGCCAGCATAGAGATGCTCACTACTGCTCTACCACCTCCGTAATACCATGCAGTCCTGCATGTACATCAGCCCCTCATGCACAATTACAGCAGGTCTGACCTTACTCAGAAATTGCTAACCTCGTCACTTGCAATAAGTACTAAAGCTGCGTATGCCATCGCAGTGGCAATTTATCCATGCCCATTCAATGACATTAAAACGGACAGGCATGCCTGCATTTCTCCGACCACTCCCCTGTCACCACCCCCAAATGCTGAGAGCCTGTCACTCACTCTGCAATGGGTTCCTGTGTTCTGTGTGATCGCAATATGCAGTTGCAATCCCTAACGAGTCAGACCCTTAGAGACCTGCCTGGATAGGCCAGTAAGCCTTACAATAAGGACTGCATAGGATGTAATTCAGAGAATGCAGTCCTCACCCATAACACTACATCAAATGTGATTTATATGGCTGATGTGCTTTCTCTTTTCTTCATTCTTGATCCTCCTGCTACAAAATAATGAGGTGCTTAGAAACCATCTACAAAACTTGGTAGGAATGGTTAAGATCATTTTAGGAGTTGTATTTCTGTGAGAAAATTAAGTCAGTATGGGATAAGGAGAAATCTCTATCATTTAACACACTTGCTGCACAATGTACTTGGTAGAGGTGACATCCAACAAGTAAACAATTCTATAAATGAGAAGTAGGGTTATCTCTGGCACAGATCATGATAAATATTACTTCAATAGGTAGCATTGACCTACATGTATAGCAAAACAAAACAGATGTGAGACAGTTGTACATGTACCAATGAACAAGCATTAGGAAAACAAAAGTCAACAAACACTGCAGTACAGCATCATGGCAGTGCCTTTTTTCAAAACATACTCAAATGGGAGATGTACTAAGGGGGGTATTCAATATGTGAGCGAAAAGTCCGTGATGGACTTTTCGCTCCATATCGGAGGTTTGACAGGGATAAAGTATCAGTCACGCGCCCGCTTTATCCCCATATTCAATTTGAAAGCTGCTAAAATGGGAGCCGACGGAAAGGTATCGGAAAAAATTTGGGAATTTATGGGAAAGCATCCAGGGACCCCCCTAATGATGTCCTGATATGGGGGATCATTATGGGTACCCCCATTTTGGCCTCCAGAAGGTAAGTATGGTTTTTAAATAGCAGCTGCAGGTGTCTTTTTTCCGACAGGGAAGAAAGGGTGAGGAAGAGCACTTACCTTTTTTTTTTTTTTTTAACTAGGTGCATCAAATTTGGGGTACATGAAAATGGGTGCAAGCCTATTTTAAATCCTTAAAGTGCATTTTTTAAATTCTTCAAACATCTGCCGCATACTTGGGAACCCCCCCTGAATTTATTTCATTAGTTTAAAATATGTTCCCCATATTATTTTTTTTTAACCCCAAAATTAAACACATTTTTTTGGGGGTGTCCCTATTTTTTTTTAAACTTTTTTTACACAGATCATTTTAAGGGGTCATTCCCAAGGGTGCAGGCTATTTTTTTTAAGCCTGCACCTTTAAACCCCAATTCTGCACTTTTTTCGCAAGCAAAAGGCTGGCGAAAAAGTATCCCCATTAACATTGTCATAACCAATTATTAATTAAATAAAATGTTAGATGAGTATCTTGAAGAAACTACTGGGATAAAAAGAAGAATTGGAATGTTGTTAAGGATAATAAAACAAATTATGCAGAGGATCGCTATTATTCAGGATTGGATAGGTTTTAAGATCACAGTGACACAAGTAATGCCTCCAGATCGTTACGCGTTCTGCAATTTTTCTAATGTAATAATGACAAAAAAGTACTTCATTAACGGCTCATTACTTTTGGGATGACAGGCAAACATAATTATGAGCTGCAGGAAAAAGTACAGAGATTATAGAGCACAATGCCGTTTGATTGATCTTCAGGAAAAGTAATTCTAGAAGAATGGCACAAACTGCTTAATACAATGTTGTTGACAAAGTGTACTTGAAAGATGCTTCTGGAACAATTGCTAAACATGTCATTGATTCTCCAAGTGGAGAGAAAACAAGTGTCTCTAATTACAAAATCCCCTATTTTAAGTGTACAAAAATACAATTGAGGATGCGTTGTGATGGCTAAACCAGTCATCAAGAGAACGCGGTTTTAGAAAATCACTTAAGGTCACTTCTCCTAGCTCATGGAGAACAGTCTACCTTATCTGACAATGTGAACAGCAATGAGATGATCAGATAGAAGTATGGCCTCGAGGATGTTTGAAAATTTCTAACAAGTTTGATAATTGATCTACTTTGAGTGGTTAGATGGCTTCAAACATGTCCAAGGTACAATGACAAAATTTGTAGTTTGTAATTTGCACCTTACAGTATGTTCCCCATTTGTATTTTAAATTTGCTGTTCGTATTGAGGTTAACTGTTTACAGCACGTTATTTAAATTGTGTTTTTAAAATTGTCTTGAGCACTAGTTAAATTGTTGAATAATTAAAAAGTATTATTAACATCTTAATTTAACTACAAAGAATACTGTACTCAACGTCTGCCATAATAAAAAAAAACGTACAAGACATGCTTGATTTGCTAAAATTTAACTCAATAAAAAGAAAGAAAAGGTGATTATATTATTTTTTTTAGAAATTCCAAAAATTTTTTGCACCAATTTTTTGAAACAGTCTCAGATAGATGCGTGGCCAGTTCTAGCATCTCTATCTTAGACTTACAACTTCTCTAACTTGTGTACATGCACCATTTTCTGTGCGTGTTATTAGGCTTCAGCATCCAGCATATATCTTTTATTAGATATGGTTGTGCATTAAGCAGTGATTTGCTGCTCTTTATTTTAAGAGTTTTTGAAAACAGAACCTACAGTACCACGAGGTTTGCAGCTGAAATGTGAACCATGAAGAAAATGCTGCAAATAAGACAAGAGCTGCAGCTGTGGACTTAGGAGCAGACTGTATTAATAATTTGCTCTGTTTTGGCCAATGATACTAGAAACATATTTAATATTTAATTCTAGTCGTGTATTTTTTCTTCCCTCAAGAATTTTTTGTTTGATCCTCTTACTAAAGGAGAGAAACTAATATTATAGTTGTCTGATCCATCTGACTACGTAGACTTAAATAGAACTTGTCACCCTCTGTGTTGGGTCCCCTTTGGTAAAGCACTTCTGTAGCAGAAATAAAAAATTCCCTACAGTACCTACCACCACGTTAGCTGGGGAGAAGGACAAACGATAAATGTTATGCTCCTCCCTTGCAACTCCTCTACTCCATCACAGGTGCACAGTGCTGTCCTGCAGCATAGAAATAGCAGTAGTCATGTGTAGCATGCCGGGCAGGCTGCTTAGTATGCAAGTTGGGCTGATTAGCATACTAAGCAGCCTGATAAGCATGCTAATTGCCAGAGCCACAGATACACTCCAGGGTTAATTGGCAGGCTGGGGGGGGGGAAGTGGGATTTTATTATTGCAGACTATTCCTCCAAGAGAAATGAAATCAACTCTTTCACAGCATGCCCAGTGGTCTAACAGCTTTATCAGTTACACTAAAGTGTGCACACTCAACGAAGGCAGCAATTTAATGGACTGGAGGTTATTAATTTATTAGGAATTAGGAAGTTAGGAACTAGTGACGTCAATGATCTGTGAGCCACAAACTGAATAATGATTCAATATGAACAGTGTGTACTGTAGGTAATGCGCACTTTAAGGCAAACAAACTTTAACAAAATATTTTATATTATATGAATTTCAATAGGTAAAATGGATTGTTCTGTCGGGAAGCCGACGGTCGGCATTTCAACCGACGGCTTCCTGACCGCATCATTGTACTGTATCTCTATTGATAAGCTATTATCTCCTTACAGTCTTACACTATTGAAGACAAGTGATGCACTTCCTACACTTTTAGGACAGTGTCTCAAAGATGCCAGAAAAATCAGAGTGGAGTACTAAGCTACTGTGACCTTAATGGCAGTCCTCAACCTAAGTAGGAATCCATGTAGAAAAAACATTTCAATCTGAAAAAGCTTTCATGGGTGTTTCAACCCCGGGGTCAGACATACAGAAGTCAAGTCATTGTTGAGACATCTGGGTATCACGGAGCTGTCCCGGCAACAGGAGGATGGAGCATACTGGCAGATATTCCCATAGCTAATTATGTCCGTTAATGAGCACAAAATGATAAAAATCCACTACTCTGGGTTTTGGGCCGATTACGCAAGTATCATACTACAACAACAATTTAGGGCTTAAGGTTAATCATTTGTAGTTGCAAGAGCTCTCATTCTGTGAAGTATTTTGCTTGCAGTTTGCATCTGCCAGTCAAAGTTGCATTCATTTATATTTTTAAAGAATATTAAAATAAGACTTATTAAAAAAAAGGGTACTTGTGTTATTTACCGACTCATTGCAGAGAGAACACAATGAATGTTTTAAATGGTACTTATGTACTTTACATACACAAGTACCGAAAGTTATCCCCACCTAAAGAAGAAAGTTGTCACCACGCGGGCTCGCCACGCTTCGGGCTCGTTGGCTCGCTATGCTCATCACAAGGTTATATTTTCCCTCTGTGCCCAATTGGATGGTAGGGAATGACCCTGGACACTGGGAATGACACTGGACACCAGCTGATGATGTCAGGGTCGTCTTCATGAAGGGGATTTAGACATTATTATGACAGATAATAATAATGAGTGCAGGACACATGGGTTCACTCTGCAATGAGTCCGTAAAGTACACAAGTACAAAAAAAAAGTATTTGAACTTTTTTTCCCGTCAAACAGCAAACAATACTGTTTGCGTCTGTAATTTTAAAAAAGTTGAAATTTGAGCTTGAACTGGGTGGAACAGGCTCAATCATGGTCCAATTTGTCTGATTTTCATATTTAGCATATTTTTCTAATACTTTCCATTAAATGTTATAATTTTTCCAGTTCAAGAAAGGAGACATGGCCAAATTGGTTTTCTCTAGATAAGAAAGGAGATGAAACCTAATCTCCCCAAACATATTAATCAGGTCCAAGTAGGCATAGTATTAGTTCCCTCAGTACTTGATAATTCCAAACAAGTGCTGGAAATTGCAGCAACCTGTACACTTAGGAGCTTTTCACTAATATTACATTCTCTTGAGTCAGTGAAAGCGTTGGCAAAGCTTCATTTTTGTACGTCTTCTGCTCTTTCCAGATACGGTTTCTCAAGAATTTTAAAGCCACGCTTTACGTATATAATAGTCATTCACCAAGGCTCTTCAATAATGGCTTTCTTTCATAATCAGGGCCAAAACTAGTATTTTTGTCACCCGTCGCAAGGACATAATTTGGCCCCCCCACAAAAAAATACAACATAGAGGACGAAAAGGGTGTGTAGTTTTGTGACACAGTAATGCCCCTAATAACACACTATGCCACACATTAATGACCCTTACAACACATTATGCCACACAGTAATGCCCCTTACAACACATTATGCTACACAGTAATGCCCCTTACAACAGATTATGCCACAGTAATGCCCCGTATACATGAATCCACAGTAATGCCCCTTATTCATTAAGTAACAGTAATTTCCTTTATACATTATGCCACAGTAATGCCCCTTATACATTTATGCCACAGTAATGCCCCATATACATTATGCCACAGTAAGGCCCCCTTTACATTATGCCACAGTTAGGCCCCTTACACATTATGCCACAGTAAGGCTCCTTACACATTATACCACAGTAAGGCTTCTTTTACATTAAGGCACAGTAAAGCTCCATCTCCCTTCTCTTACCTGCCAGGGCCATGCAGTGAGTGAGCTTGGGGTGGCTCGGTACGGGGCTGCCACACAATGGGGAACTGTCAGTACTGCAGTCATTGAAATGTGGCACTGCTTGCGAATCAATTGGAGCTCACGGACTGGCAGCCACTGCTAATTGGCTGCCGGTCCGTGAGCACTGATTGGCTTGTGACTGGCACCACATTAGACTGATGGTGTATCTGTGCCTCTCAAGGCTGGGATGCAGCTCCAAACCCACAAGAGCAGCAAACTAGCCTCCCAGCCGCCTCTCCTCGGCAGCCCCTCAAGTCTGGCACCCGGGTCACATGCCCCATTAGCCCTCCCTAGTTGCAGCCCTGATTTCATACAACTTTCCATTTTCAAAAGGATCAAGACAGGAGTGACCCTTGTTCTCTTTTATTTTTACCTTTGCCAATGAACCACTAGCAGAGAGTTACCCAACTCTAATAAGTTTGAAAGTTCAGTGATTGGCATTATATATTTAAAATATGTGAGCCAGTAATGAATACACCTCTGTACTTACTAGGAGATCTGGAAAACATGTACTGTTAGGGGTACGCTGATATAGACCATCTATTAGGGTCAGTTATTAATACTGTATAATAATACACCATTTCCAACCCATTTCTTCTAAGGAATTTCCTGTGGGTTGTTAATGCAAGGAGACCTCACAGTGACTTTGCCTGTCTATCGTCCCTGGACAACCTTGAGAATTGATGCTTAAATTATTTCCTGAATTCACACTTCCCATCATTCTATCCTGGGTCTGGCTAAATTGATCTGAAACTTAAACTGGTCTTTGTAGCATAGATTGGGCATAGTAATGGTCCAGGATAAGATTAGATTTTATTAACATTTGCTCAATTATAAATTAAATTTGCCATGCCTCCTAAGTACTTTTATAATATATACAACTAGATTTGTGCCCAGATTCCTCAGATTCATTGATTGATCCCCTTCCCTTTATCACCCTTCGACTTTCTTGACACACTGGGCTCTATTTATTAACGTACTTTTGACTAAAATAAAGTGAAAAAGGGTGTTTTCACACCCTTTTCACATTGTTTTAGCATCACCGATAGTTATTACAGGGCAATTGGAGTAGAATTCATAAAATTCTACTCCAACCCCTAAGTATCACTTATTTTTAGTAATCAGATCGCATTTCCCATAATTCTAATGGGAAATGTGATCTGGCCAAAGTTACTAAAAATAAATTGTGAAAAAATATTGGGGAAAGCCCAGTGATAATAACACCACCTGGAGGTGGCGTTATCCAGGGCCTCCCCCGGTTACCGGCCACATACTCTGCTCTAACGGGGAGAGCAGAGCCAGGAGTTGGTCCCAGTAATCAGCTGTGTGGTCTAAACAGACCACAAGCTAATCACTGCAAAAAAAAAAAAGTAAAAAAAAAAATTTACTTACCTGAGTCCAGGTACCAGTGGTCGGTGCTCCGGGTGATGTCCTCCCTGTGGTCAGCTGGTCTCAAATGGTGCACTGCGGCCTGGTCATCAGGTGATTGGGTCCCAGTGCAGTATGGGCGATCACCTGACCGAAGGAATGGAGGACATCACCGGAGGCCCGGATCATACAGGTAAGTGTAATTAAGGGAGGGGGGGTTGCGGGGGAGGAGAGGGGGTCGCGATCACAGGGGGCAGGGCTTAGCGCCGGGGGTAGCAGCGGCGGCCAGAGGGGGGTAGCGAGAAGGCTCCAGAGGGCATTCACAGGGACAGAGCTCTGTCCCTGGAAGGGATTTGTAGTAAATCCCTGTGATATAGCCTGAATTCACAATGCAAATTCAGTCATTAATATCACACTACAATCTGCATTCAATATGCGGACTGTAGTAAATAGAACCCTTTGTAGTGTAGGGATTTCTTCATGTTCAGCTCAAAAACTTCTGGTCCAACTCAGATGGCAATTAGCAGAGCCATAACTGGACTGTTTGGTGCCCTGTGGCAGAGAGAGCATTGGTGCCCCCCCTATTTATTCAATAGGGACATAAGATAGTGCACCTGAAAAAGGGCCATGGGCCTCATGGGGAAGGTTCAGGGAAGAGATAGGGGAAGCCAGGAGATGCTGGGGATAAAAGAGCAGAAAGCTGCAAGTGAGAATGATAATAAATAGGAAAACTGACAGGCCCAAACAGCGCCCCTTGCCCTGCGGTGCCCTGTCCCATGGCACTGGTCACACTACCCTAGTCATGGTCCTGGCAATTAGATTTACAACTAAGCCAATCAGAGGAAGATTGGCAGCATATACAGATATATCCTCATACATCTAGCCTTAATATGCCAAATGTATGCAGCAAGTATATCAGCAGGGTCCAAACTCTTTTACCCAATGGTGCACATCATCTTCTCACAGTCACAAAGCAGACATGATCTGAGGAAGCAGTGAAGTACTGTTATTGTAGCAGCAATGCATAAAACTGGAACTAGTATTGGAAGTTGGTGATATTTACTTTGTGAATGGGAGAGCTATGCAACGTTTTTGCAACTTCAAGTGGCTTTTTGAAATAATAATAAAAAACAGTTGTCAAATTTTTTTTTACAGATACAATAACAACTCACCAAATGGGCTTCTATTTAAAAGAATCCATGAGCTTTCAAAGGTGGAATTTGGAAAGGAAACCATCAAGTTTAAGAACACAAAACATTCAATAAATAATATATGAATATTTTTGAATACATACTTTTCATTTTGAGTTTTTCCCATCACCATCTTCCCTCTTTTTTTTCTCCCCCTCTTCACTGACATCTGATCTACATGGGTTTGCAGCTTGCCCATGGGCGGACACGGTAATGAAGTAAGTAATGAGGCATGCATTGTAATCAACTTTTCATTACTGGTTGACTTATGTTTATGGTGATTTTTTTTTACGGTTACAGAAAGAATAAACCCACTAGTTCCAACAATCTTTAATATACTTTGGAATCTGAACTTAATGTAATATAATTGACTGTAACTAGAATTGTAATTAAAACATTGTATTTATGTATTATACCATTACTTTAAAACTGTGGTCAATAATGTAATTGATTTTGTCCCTAAAGTGTGTTGACCTAGAGGAAGCTCACTTAATAGATAGTATGAACCAGGTTTGTCAGGTGACCTGATGATGTCTGTGTGATGACATAATCTGTTGGCAGGTGTCATCCATATAAACAACCCATTTGTTATAGTAATCTATAAAGAGAGACCTCATGGATATTATACGCATCCACTTTAACTATATTCATACTTGAAACAAGATTGATAAGTAACCACAAGGATCATTTACATTACTGCTTTTGCCATTGACAACTATTATTGTACTATTTCCCAGGCAGCAGGTGTCTGTGTATGAATTTGCAATTGGCTACAAATATTTATGAATTTTCAGGAACTTCTGAAATTTATATTTAGTAATCATGGACCAGCATTCACTATTCTTTTAACTTTTTTTTACAACGGTGTTATTTTTTAAAAACTTCATGACATATTTATACGGTGGAAAGGCAATTCATGATTTAAGCAAATATCCGATAAAACCAAATATTTGAGATAATGTTTTTAATTTTACTATTTTAATGCAGACATTATAGGTTTACAATGAGCTGTACTTTTATTGAACTGTTTCACATGATCTATTTTGCACCAATTTATTATGTTGAAGAGTTTCCAAAACTAGTGACTTTGCTTATTTTAAAATGTCCTTTTTTTCTTGTTGCTTATTTGGGGAAGTGCCCTTAATTGATAAATGTGCAAAGCGCAGCAAAGTAGAACAGAACTTTCAGAATTAATTCAAGTACACATATTTCTTTGTATTGGCTGGAAGTGGCAGCCTGATGGAGAAGTACAGATGTGTCCTGCTACATTGCTGCCGTGAGCAACGTGCCTGCTAGTGGATACACGCACTGCGTTAGCACCCGAGTCTCCATTGGATTGCATGGTGCGATCTCAGTGCATGCCATAGTGTACCACAGCGCATGCTGCTGTGGGTAAGCGCATGGCATGAAGCATGCTCACGTATGTAGCGCAATCTGCAAAGATGTAGCAGGACTCATCTGTGTAGTCAATCTCTTAATGGATCCTTGGGGGAGGAACCTATCACTGTATGATATGCCATAAATTATAAAGTAGCAAACATTTTCATTACCATAGTAATCTTTATTTGCCCAGCTATGCCATATACATGTACTTAGCTGAGCTAAGGCTAAGTACATGGACTGAAAAAGATACATCATGAAATTAATTTTGTTCATTTCTTACATTATATATTTACGTTACAAAGGTTTCTATATTTAATTTCTTCTTCTGATGCATGAGAGAGATGACAGCTACTTATTATAAACTTTATAAAACATTAAAAGTCAATAAAGTTCTACTCAGTGATCTGAAAAATCAAAAACAAATTAGGGTTGCAGCTTAACTTTAATAAGTTGCAGATATCACAGCAGCCACACAAAAACAAGAAAAACAGACAATCAGCCATAATTCAGAAAAAAAAATAGAAAATCAAAGAAGCAGAAAATGAAAAGACAAAAAAAGTATAATCTAACAATATTTCTTGTCATGCTTTGAAAAAGAAATATTAAAAGCTAACAGAATATTATTGCATTAAAATACTCAGTAGGTGCACCAAGAAGTTTTGTAATGTGTAACTCTGGTCAAAGTCAATTTCAATAGCAATTTTTTATTGTTTGTGCAATAGACGTTATTCATCAAATACAAGCAAAGGTTTGATATGCTTTCCATGACATTTCTCTTTACCCACTGGCACTTAAGTTAAAAATGTGTTCTTATCATTGTGGCCTTCATAAAAATAATTGGTTTGGTCCACATATGTTCACGAACAGTTGACAATTATTATTATTATACACCCATCAGCCATAACATTAAAACCACTGACAAGTGAAGTGAATAACATTGATTATCATATTAAAATAGGCCGGAAAAGGGGTGGGATATATTAGCAAGTGAATAATCAGTTCTTGAAGTTGATGTGTTGGAAGCAGGAAAAATAGGTAAACATAATGATGTGTGGAACTTTGACAAGGGCCAAAGTGTGATAGCTAGATTACTGGCTCAGAGCATATGCAAAACTGACGATATTGCAGGGTGAATATGCAACTGGGTCATGGGGGCCCAAGGGTCCACATGGGGAGCAACAGCTAGCTGTCTGGTCCAATCCCACAGAAGAGCTACTGTAGCACAAATTGCTGAATAAGTTAATGCTGGCTATGATAGAAAGTTGTTAGATCACACAGTGCGTCACAGCTTGCTGGGAAACCTTGGGTACTGGCATTTATATGGATGATACTTTGACACATACCACCTACATTGTTGCAGACTAAGTACACCCCTTCATAGCAACATATTTCCTAATGGCAGTTGCCTCTTTCAGAGGATAATGCACCCCATCATACTGCAAAAAGTTTTCAAGAATGGAATGAGAAACATAGCAGAGTTCAAAGTGAAACTTCATTTTATTCCTATATATACATGGTCTCAATCATATCTTGATTTGGATTACCACCCTTTATTGACAGCATAGAGATAAATGGCTAATTTGGAATAAAACAACCAAACACAACGTGCAGGTTTTGGCATGTATGGGTACTTTAAGGAGAAGTTTAAAACCTAAGTTTGGGAGAACTTCAATTTGCCAAATTAGGAGTAGCCAATTAGTGTTATGGTGTGTAAGAGAAAAGGTTGATAGTACATATGTAAACGTGGAATTTATTTATTTGCATTAAGGGAGCATTTACAGGATTTATATATTTCCCTTGATATACATGGCAGCAATAAGTTTTAAAGAGGGAGTAGGTGTTATCTTGTTGGTTGTCAGACAGAAACAAGATCGGTTACTGTGGCTCACATCCATTATAATATGACTTTCTCTCTAGCACCGTATGACCCCCTCAACCACAAATCCTTTTTCAACTCTAGTCTGTACCAATTACTGTCAAAATAATTGATTGTTATGTAATGCACTGGGGAGTATAATGCCTCTTTAAAGATCCTCTAGGTAGTAGAGGGTGTGAAAGGTCATAGTATAAAGATCCACAGATGGGGATCCTGCATAGGAAAAGTCTTATCTTGAATTAGAGGAGGTTAGGAGTAAAAATACTTAAAGAATACGGGTAACAAATATTTTAAAAGAAATACACCAAAAACAACTATTTATTGCAATTACAAAATATATAAATGACAATATATTAATTGAAGTATAAATGTATCTTGCAGTAAATAAAGATATTTTTAATACTTCTGCATTATATTCGACCAAATGGACTTGTGGCAATATGCGAGTTATTAAAAAGAGTTTTTTCACTTTTTTATGTTAAGAAGACTGGTGAGTGCTCTCTTTATTCTACAATGTATTATAGCATGCTGTGGATTATTTCTGCAGCAATGCTTTAGGTTTGACACCCCAACAAAATTGGACAGAATTTATTTGGGAGTGCCACTTTGACTGTTTGCTACATTTGAGGATCTCAATTAAGATCCTTTGAGTGTGCACTCATTGAAAAATTAAGTGCTTTTTGGATATAGGACTGTTCTTAATATTAGATGTTTTATAAAAAAATGTTTTTCAAAAAAGTACGTGACCAACTTTGTTCAACTCAGCAAACATCTCATTGATGGCAACTAATTTTTGGGTTTTAAATTTTTTTTTTCACTGCAGCCCGTAGCAAAATTTGATTACTTTTTGCAACGGCTTGTGAATTCTAATAGCACTTATCTAAAGAACATTGGACACTTTCTACGTGAACTGAGAGGTTTGGGCATCATACCCTCTGATTGCCTATTGGGCTTTCTTGATGTCTGTTCTCTCTACACAGTCATGCCCCATGAGGGAGGGATTCAGGCTGTTAGGGATGCATTGCTAATAGGCCCTTATGATGGACCGCCAGTTGATTTTTTCTGTCATTATTACGTGAGGTTTTGGAATACAACCATTTCATATACCAGGGTGACTGGTATGTCCAATTGACTGGAACTGCCATGGCTTCCAGTTTGGTGCCATCTTACACCAACTTGTACATGCACCAGTATGAACAGAGATAAATTTTTGAGCTTTTTTCTGATAAGTTATTTTTCTTTAAACGTTTTATTGATGACATTTTTGTTATTTGGAGGGGAGATGCAGCTTCTTTTTTCAACATGATTGATTTTTTTAACCATTTAGATATGCCCATTAGGTTCACAGCAACAGTAGATGAATCAAAGATGCACTTTTTGGACATGACGATATTACGACAAGAGTCTACTCTTGGTTATATGCTATATCAGAAGGAAACTGATAGGAACACTCTGTTATGGGCCTCAAGCCACCACCCAGAGCCATTGAAGTCCAGCCTCCCAGTTTGTCAGTTTTGAGGAACAATACGGATGTGACAAGGGAAGAGCAACAGTTAGTGGAGTGCCAAGATAGATTTCAACAAAAGGACATAGAGAGATGCCTTAAAAGAGCAAAAACTATTGTCCTGGATAAACAGCATAAAGTGAAGGACATACACGCTAATACTGTGATCTTGAATATCCACTGTGATACCAATTTAAGATCCACTAAAAAAGCAATCAAGAAGAATTGGCCACTGATTTCCACTGACGCAGCATTTAAATGATTATCAGAGAACCCTCCTCTTTTGAGCATAAAACGGGGTCAAAATTTGAAGGACCTATTGTTAAGACCAGATATGTATCCAGAAATGAAAAATTTGCTATCACAGGAGCATGGATGGTTTAAATGCTTGAGATGCATGACCTGTAGGTCACCAATTACTGGCAAATTCTTTTGCCACCCGCACAGCAGTCACAAGATTTATTTGAGACATAGGCTCACTTGCCAGCTTGACCACGTCATTTACTTCCTAACATGTCCTTGTGAGCTAATGCATGTGGGGAAGATGATTAGGACATTCAAAGAGTGCATGGTCCAGCACCGGTCCTCTATTCACCTCGCATACAACACAGGATCCACGGATAAACTTGCGGCCCTGCATTTTTTGAGAGCACGTCACCAAGTCTCTACTTTAAGGTATATTATTATTATTGTTATTATTACATTATTGTTATTATTACATTTTATGTATATGTTAATAGACTGGATTCCTCCACTGACGAGAGGGGGCAATAGGAGTCTACTTTTGTTGAAAAGAGAGGCCAGATGGATCCATCAACTGGACACTGTGGCCCCAAAGGGCTTGAATGAGATGAATTCTCTCAATGTCTTTATTTGAGATTCCACATCTGTATCTTAAGCTTATTTTTCAAAATCCAATGCTAAAAAAAAAAATTTCTGTGGCCTGGAAGGGACATTAAACAAATATTTATTACCTGCATTATTAACTGTTATGAATTTTTTTTTAATTATTTTTCTAATGTTCCATTTTTTTTTCTTTGCATTATATTTTTGAATATATATATATATATATATATATATATATATATATATATAGTGAAATGGGCAGCACTCCGGTCAATAAATTCCTACACACACAGCACTGCCGTGTGTGGAGGGATTAATTGACCGGAGTGCCGCCCATTTCACTGCTTATGTTGTACCTGTGTTACCGGGTTACTTATATATATATATATATATATATATATATATATTATTGGCTATATGGTTTATATATAATATATATGGTTTTGTTCAGGTTAGTACATTTTTCAGCTGGTCCTCGGGTTTTATTTTCTTTAGTGTTAATTTAGACTTATTTCTATCTCGATATTGAGTAACATATTTAGTAAGGTTGAGGTATGTTTATGTTTTGGTATTAGATGTGTACACTTACTGTGATGGATGTTGTGTGATCCTGATACACAACCCACCCACCATACTGAGGGTTGCTATGGCAACTTTGTGATTGAATAGGACGCTCTTATGAAGCATGTGTTTTTCTGTATGTGGGATATTTTGACACTAGAGGGCCAAGTGTAGCCCTAGTGTCTGAGACTTGTTACCATGGAAATGGATGTATTTGTGTTGGCTGACGTTACTTATCAGGTGTTAATGTTTAACTAGTAAGCCTGCAGTTCTATGATGTTAGTTGATGATCATGCTACCTGGTATGGGTTCCACTGAGCTGGAAGGTATGCTGGTTTCCCTGCTTGTTTACATTCTGTTCATTGAAGTGAGACTGTACCTTCTACGGAAGCTATAGATACTGATTGTGAATGTTGGATTTAATGTTCACAGCAATGTTGCGAGTAATATTATAAGATATAACACACTTAATGCATCTAATTGGTTGTGCTGTTTAATGTGGATTGATGGGTGTGTCTCAGGATTACACAGTGGGTATATATAGTTTGTATCTGCTTTGGACAAACTTTGTGGTCTGTGTCTTGACTAAAGCTGGCCACACACTAGACCAACTTTCATCCAACCAGCCAACTAGTTCATTGGTTGGAATGAAAATCTGGTAATGTATGGGAGTAAATGATGATCAGCAATTTACTCCTAAATGCCAGAAAACAAATGAAAATGGTAGTCAGACAAGTTTATTAAATGTTTGATCAAAACAATTTGTTAAAAAAACAGTTTTTAGTCCATTTTCCGGCGTTTGGGAGCAAATTGCTGATTGTCATTTGCTTTCATCCCTTACCAGATTTTCATTCCAACCAATCAACTAGTTGGATGGTTGGATGTAAGTTGGTCTAGTGTGTGGCCAGCTTAAGGGTCCGCTGAGGCCCGACACAATGACCAAATGGACTTGTGGCAATATGTGAGCTATTAAAATGAGTTTTTTCACTGTTCTATATTAAGAAGACTGGTGAGTGCTCTCTTTATTCTACAATAGGTTGAGTCTCCCATATCCAAAATGCTTGGGACCAGGGGTATTTTGGATAATGGAATATTCCGTATTTTGGAATAATTTCATACCATATTGAAATATCTTGGGAATAGGACCCAAATATACACATAGAATTATTTTGGAATAATTTCATACCATATTAAAATATCTTGGGAATAGGACCCAAATATACACATAGAATGCATTTATGTGTTATATACACCCTACTGTATATACACAGCCTGCAGGTAATGTTATACAATATATTAAATAATTTTGTGGCTCAAACAAAGTTTGTGTACAGAAGTGAAATTAATTTATGTTTCATATACACCTTATACACACAGCCTGAAGGTAATTTTATACAATATTTTTAATAATTTGTGCCTTAGACAAAGTTTGTGTACATTGAACCATCAAAAATCAAAGGTTTCATTATCTCAGTCATCCCAAAAAAATTCTGTATTTAGAAATATTCCATATTTCGGAATATTTGGATATGGGAGATTCAACCTGCATATAGTATATATATATATATATATATATACACACACACACACACACGGATACATACATATAGTACAGCGCAGGACCGGCACTCATAAATAAAAGTAATTCAACTTTACCGGGTGCCTCCACAGTTCAGGATAAATGCAATTTTCAAGGTGCGGCACTCATGGTCTGGAATAACTTGACGCAGGCAGTAAGTAAGGCAATGGACGTTTCAGTTTTATAACTGTCTTCACTTATAAAACTGAAATGTCAATTGCTTTACTTACCGCCTCGGTCAAGTTATTCCAGACCGCAAGTACCGCACCTTGAAAATTGCATTATAATATATATATATATATATATATAGAGCAAAAAAAATTCCCAAATCCACCAGGGGTCCTTGAGAAAATATAACAGCACTACAATTTGGAAAAAAATATCAAAAACCACATTTAACTGCAGCAATCAGTCATCTAAAGAGCCAAGGGGCAAAAGAAACTTTGTTCCAGCATGAAGTCATGTTCAGTAGTGGGGTACACATGAATTAATTACAATCAATCCTGAAGCATTTAGAAATTGAATACTCATCATGCCCAAGTGTAAACAACATAATCCATAGTGAGTACATGTGTATCAGCCCCAATGGATTAAATACCGTAGCAAGTGTAAAAAAGAAAAAAAACGTTTCCATTTATGATCCCTTTACTACAACATGGATTCTTCATCTGCCGATTCTGCACTAAAGCAAACCTTTAACCAGACTTTAAATCTGCCCCATAGTGTAATATGCAAGTACAACATATCTAAAAGGCCCTGGTATGCCATACAAATAGTGCTGCACATACAATTTTTCCCAAATACATTTCGGGCATTGGTCCCTTCATGTTAAACTTTGTACATTGATAAATACTGTTTAAACATGTTAAGTCCTATGTGTCCTGGAAACCTCACAAAATTCAATAAAAAAATCCCCCATTCAAAAGCATTTATTTCTTGCTAAGCTACAAGTTATAATTGAAGCTTGTTCTTTTTGGTCAACAGTGTACTTATCACAAAATTGTTATTTTGATCATAATATTCCAAATAGTTTGAAAAAATTAGCAAAAATTAGGTTCTGAAAATTGGTGTAAATTGGGAACTGCTCTAAAATTCAAGGAGCAACAGATCACACAATTGGATAAATATAGATAATTAATCTTTCAAGTCTACCTAGCCAAGTCCCTTCTGTAAACATGTCACTACTTGCATAATTGTATAAATAGATGTAGTTATTTTTAGACAAGTGGGAGGCAATGGAGTCTCATTACAGCATTAAAATGCAGGTGTCCAGATCTGATGGCTAATTATTAACATGTTGTATTTGTCATTATTTGGATGCATTATCTATATTCTAATCTGTTCTAATAATAAAATACATCAATTATAAAACCAACTCAAGAGTGTAACTATAGCCACTGCAGGTCATGAAACATTTTTTGGGGACCCAACAGCAGAAGGGAACATTTTCCAGAGTATAATCCGTGGATTGGAAGTACAAATTTACTACAGCTTCATAACAAACGAATCCAGGCAGTAATGACTTAGAAAAGAATGAGGATAACAGGGGTGTATATATAATTCAGACTAATGTGCTTAGATAACACTGAATTTTAAACTATAGCATATCAGCCACCATGATAACATTCTAACACAGTGCAAATAAGAATCAGGTAAAATTGCAAATAAAAAGATAAACTACAGATACAGTAGAACTTGTTTCCCTAGAAATTAGATTGACATTTATAGCGGTATTCAATTAGCAGCGCTAAAGTAGCGTTGCTAATAAATTGTCACGGGGATATCCAATTGGCCCCAAAGTGCAGCCTGAAGCTGGCACTCAACGTGGGTTTTTTTGGGGACTTGATGTGTCCCGAAAAAAAAATCGATGAAAAGTACTTTTTCACCGCTTCAATGGCGAAAACACAAAGGTCTGTGAGCTTATTACAGATCCTATGTGAATTCACCCGAAATATAAAAAATTTTCATCCAAAACAATAGGATATGGGCGAAAAAAAACGCTGCAAAAATGGGGATTATCATAAAAAATCCCCGTTTTTCACGCCCGAAATAATATCGGGGCTAATTGGACACTAGAGGACGTGTGTATGCAGCTTAAGTGTCTTGCCGACACTTAAGCTGCAGGCGGGCCTGGCGGGGAGGGAGGGGCGGCATTGGCAAGTCTATACACACTTGCCAATGCCGACCAGCGACGAACGACAGTGGGGGGGGGGGGTGCGGGGCCATGCTGCATTCAGCAGCATGGCAATGCTCATGATATCCCCAGGTTGGGCTGCATGTACAACCGACTGGGGGATATCGTTATCATCCAGAGGGTGAGTGCATCGTTGGTCGTTCGGCCCATAAACACTAGACCAGTGGTTCTCAAACTCTGTCCTCAGGACCCCATACAGGTTATGTTTTCCAGGTCACCCAGCAGGTGTACAGGTGTATTCATTACTCACTGGCACATTCTAAAATATCCACAGGTGGAGCTAATTATTTCACTTGTGATTCTGTGAGGAGACCTGGAAAACATGCACTGTTTGGGTCCAGAGGACAGAGTTTGAGAACCTGTGCACCAGATGATACGAACGATATTGTAATCGTTCATATAGTTCACTTTTATTGTCTAGTGTGTACGCGGCTTTAGTTTTGTAAAGAAGCTCTGTAGAAGCTGGAAGCTTTCTGATAGGTGTATTTTTGCTGGCAATATTTGAAATAGCCACGAAAGCCAGAGAAGCAAATACTGTTCCACAACAACCATTTTTGCATTGCGCGGTGTGTTTTAAACACAGTTATTAAATATATAATACTCTATGTTAATAAAACGCAGCAATCTAATTTTTTTCAAACCATTTAATTACCTACACAAAGCATTTCCTGAGTGTACGATGAATTGCTCAGCTAAATCATGTAGCATTAAACCAATGGTTTATTACAATGCATGGCAGTATTTCCAAAAAGGAAGACTGGAAAATGCACTTACACACACAAACTTTAAATATTAATAGGAGCCATAAACATTATGCAATTAATGTCAGTCCACAAGCATTATCATAAATATATTTCTGAAATAACATCAATGCTTTGTATAGAGATCAAGCTGGTGTGAGCTGTATTAGATGATGGGTTATAATTAGCAGATAGCCCAGTACACCAATGTTTTCTGACAAGTTGAAAACCATTTGAAATACCCAACTAAACACATGCTGATATTTATGCTTCTTATTCTGCTTTTACATTATTAAATACTATTTTAATGGACTTTGCATATGCCAGAGGACCTCAGTGTTCAGCCTGCCCTCCAGTCTGTCTTTCTTCACCCCTTCCTCATCCTTCCAATCTGTCACAACTGGTCTAGTAACTAAGGGGTCTACGTGCTAAGCCTTGGAGAGAGATAAGGTGGACAGAGATAAATTACCAACCACTCAGCTCCAGTCATATTTCAAGCACAGCCTGTAAAGTTACAGTTAGGAGCTGATTGGTTGGTGGTTTATTTCCATCCACTTTATCTCTCTCCAAGGTTTAGTACAAAGTATCAACCAATCAGCTCCTAACTGTCACAATAAACTGGAGACTCTCAGCCATATACTCCAAACTGAATATCCTTAGAAGAAACATCCTAAAAATCCACTGCTGGAGCCTTCCCTTTATATCTTTAGCTTCACACTGTACAGTTAAAAGTACTACACCAGTGATAAAATAGCATAACTGCTAACCATTTATTTACAAGTTTACTAGGCTTAACAGCTAACACTCACTCATTTTGAGGCTGTCACTGTACACTTAATTTTTCTTTTCCTGCACTGTAGGATTTATGTGAACTCTACTGGCACTGCAACAGACTTTCATAGGGTACCAGATGTCATATAGCACACCCACTCATGTTGACTAAACCTGGGTACACACCTATACAACCCTTGGCCTGATCACCCATTATCGGGCAGGTGATTGTATAGGAGTGTATGCTGTACCATTGAAGGAGCATTAGCTGATAAACGGCTTTTAATGCTCTTGCAAAAGTCGGGATCGAGAGGTCGCATCTTATGTTCTACCGATCCCATTGAAGCCTGTACACACTATGCTACGCCTTTACAGTGTGTACGGTCCTCTGCAGCAGCTGACAGGGGGAATTCTGGGGATACACCACTCAGCTGATCGGAGGAGTTTAACCCTATCAGCTGTTGATTGAAAAGGTGTGTAACCAGGTAAAGGAATACACACAAGAAGGTCCTCTGAATACTCAGGTGCTTATCATGTAGTATCTAGTGGAGTGGACACATGTAGACAACAGGTACAGTGCAGAAAGAATGTTGGTCAAAGACCATCTTTTGATTAAAAAAAATAAATTACTTAGACTTCTCTTTTTCCAGCACAATAAAGAGATGGATACTGATTACACACACAACTTCACCCACTTCCTCCAGCATACTATTTTCAGCAGATAGTAAATTTCACTGTGTTCCAGACTCTAGGACCTTCCTCCAAAACACTGTTGGCTTCGCACCCTTGGTAATTGGTATAGTCCAAGTCACCATCACCTTCCTGTGGCCTGCACCTTTCCTCTAACCCTGCCAATCTCTGATCACTAGAAGGTTAAGGCCGACATGCCGGGCATTACATTTAGGCAACTGGTTGGCATTTCACCATTCTTCCCTTCTCGCAAATGTCTTACTACTGTATATTGTGTAATCTAGAATCCCTAAAATCCCACATAAGGTTCACATTTTGTGCACTCACACCTTAGGAGTAGACTAGTATCTTGGTCAGCAACTTACATTCAGTATTTACTTGTCGCTATTAAACAGTAAAGCTTTCTCAGCACTTCAACTAAAGATGTCTGAAAAAGGAGACAAGTCATTTCACAAACTGGTTGGTCAGATTGGTGCAAAAAAAAAAAAAAAAAAAAAAGTGAAACAGGTTCTAAAATGTGCTTAATGAGTTGCTTTTACTGTTTATAAAAGTGAACTGCAAACCTCAAACAGTGATATTTTTTCTAGTATTTAAAAATTTTAATAATTACAAATTTAAATGTGAGAATTAAATACAAAACTTGAAACTGAACACAAGCCATCATATCCCTACCACGGATTGAAAATTATAATTAGGGTTTGATGAATTGCCAAAATTTGCTTTGCCACAATCAGGGGCGTAACTAGGTATTTGAAGGCCCCATAGCAAAAGTTTGTAAGGGCCCCTATAAATATATATAAAACACATTTAACTTTGACAAGGAAGATGGGCTCTGGGCCCTAAAGCAGCTGCACTCCTTGCACCTATGGTAGTCATGCCATGGCCACAATCTGCCTGAATTTGACCTTAAAATTAGCAGACTTAACATTTTTCTATATCTGCTAGGAACGCTCACCAATTTTCTAGATTTACTACATCCCAATACTGAACTGCTTGCAAACTTTTATCCTCAGTATCTTTCAGTAAGTCGGGCAGATACAATAAATGGTGTCTGTGGCTGGATCCACCTTTTACCTTCACAAAAATGGGAAGATATCACTTATTACTGTATATGAACTTATTTGTGTCATTGGCTCTGCGCGCATGTTGAAAGAGGTATAATTTAAGATCTGGTATATTTCAAAGAACCTGTATAACATTTTTGAGACAGATATTTACATTAACATCTAGCCTAACTAAGCTGGTGGTGGGGGAGGCAGGCATTACCTTGCACTCTGGAAGGTCCTTGTGTGTTTATACAGTATGTTAGAATTTACTGTGGAAGTGTCCCAATGTTTCATTTTAAGACACACTGCCCTGCTCTCACAGATATTGCCTTATGCTCATTAATGTGATAGCCCTAAGCTGGAAAATCTCCTGATTTGCAAGGGAAAAAGAGATCTGTCTTCTTCTAAAGCCAAAGGTAAAATGTTAATCACTTCTATGGAGAAATGGTCACCATAAAATATGTGGACGCATCATCAGTTGATCCATGTGGAAATGACTAACAGACTTTGATGTCAGTTGGCTACAACATACCTATGGCCAGACACCATGGGAGGGACACTGGAACCTGTTATACAGAATGTTTAAAATGGTTAATTACATCCAGGGCTTTTTTATGCTCTGTGATAAACACCATTCTCCCCTCAGGTCAATATCAATATGCAGGGGAACCATTTTCAGCAAGTGAATGTGGACATTGTATGTCCCCTGCCTACACACAGTAGATTGGGGGAAAAGTTGAATCCTCACTAAAGGTGGAATATAGTTTGCTTTGGTATATCTTTACATAAATAAAAGCACTAAAATATATTGGTAGGACTCAATGAAACTGCTTTGAAGGTGCAAATTTTGCACAGCAACCAATCGGCAATTATGTTTTATTTTTAGTGCAATATAGACAATATAAACAAAGTGTCTGATTGCTTGCTAATTAAAGTGCAAGGATAAATAATAAAATGGCAAGGATAAATTAGCAATTCAGCACTACCTTTTAGCTATTTAGAAAATATAGTGAGGACATGAATGTACAAAAGTCTAGGCTGTTAATAGTTGCATTCTCAGACATTTTCTACTATTACAATCCAATAAGGATGGGTATCCAATGCACTTTAAGCTCATACATATAGATATCAGCATAAAAAAAAACACAACAACAAAAAGGGACATTAGTATTAAGCAAACCATGTGTGGTTTAGTCTACTCTAGGTAGACAGCTGAAGATAATCCCCAACATGGTAGTTTAATTAACTCAGTTATAATGTCAGTTTTCAATTCTCATACTCAATAAATTCTGCAGCATAAAACCTCAAGAATAACAATGGATAATGACCAGTTAGTTTATGATATAAGATGAAAAATAGTCAATATTCCAAAGCTGACAGTTTTCAGGACAGAAATTTCCGGAAACCAATATTTAAATCCCGTGACAAATCCCATTAAATTAGTGACCACTGACAGACCCAACATTTGTTCATGGTTACTGGCTGACTTCGTTACAATGCATGCACATTAACTCAATTCTCCAGTGGGCGTTTTACATTTTGGCAAATCATGGCTGATCTCCCGAACTGGTTTAACAAATTCTCCCATTTCCTATTCAAGTGTGCTGTACATGAATGGCTTGGTGAGTGAAGCTATTTGCATCAAGTGAGTATGACGTTTTATATGATGATGTTCCTGGTCTCTTCACTGTGACTTACAGTAACGACACAAGACAGAAAAGCACACTTGCACCTGAATTGTCTGCTCTCTTGGAAGTATTAGAGGTCTATCTGTAATTTGGGAATCTCCCAGACATTCTGGTAATGTGGCAGTTGTTCCATACAGCACACGGAGATCTATCCATTATGACAGAGAGAAGAACTGAGTATCTAGAATCCAGAATAATGGGGTAAGCATTACATAAGACCGCTTACAGCCAGGACTCTCTAGGCATGCAGTAGCAAGTTACTATCTTAAGGGGTGAGAGGTGAACAAAATAATTCTACAGTAATGAATGATATACATGAGGATTTTAAACTTCTTTGCTCAAAGAACATTGATGGATCCAATACTTTTTTAATTGCTTTATGAGAGATTATCTCAATCTTGAACTAAAAGCAACTTATTAAATTAAAAGCTCTGGAGTACTGATCACTTCAGCAGTAGGACTCCAGTCTAGACAAGAACAATATGTGAGATAACATTGGGTTATCTTTTATTTGTTGGTTTATAGGCCTACAAAGAAAAAATATATACTTTACAGTATTCCTTTCTGGTTTTACAAAAGAATATCACAAATATGATGCCCTTGAGATTTAACCAAAAACATTACTGATACTGGAAAATAGTAATTTTATTATATCATTATGCTGACTTATTACATCTGTTTGTAAAGAGTCACTTCACCTTTTAAGTAAAAAAATGTTTTATAGCATGATACACTTAGCTCACATTTGTATAGTTACGTTTCCAAAGATTAACATGTCCCAAAGAGAGCTTGGCATGTTCCTTCCTCCCCTTAAATATTCCTCACCATTAATGCAAACACAATTTTCTCGATCTCCCAAAACCTTGGTGTCACAGCTCACATGTGACAAGACAGGGAATCCCAGTCACTTGCCTATCGATTCTCTATCCAATCCATCATGGTCCTAGATGAAACCACAACTGGCCCTATGTGTCCCCCACTTTTCTCTGGTAATATACTGTAACTTGGACCATCTGAAAAAGGTCAACACAATGGGCCTGATTCTGATCTGTGGATGCATACTGCCTGCACCTGCCAAGACCGAGAAGACACAGACAGAGGGGTAGATGTACTAAGCCTTGAAAAGAGATAGAGCGGAGTGAGAAAGTACCAACCAATCAGCTCCTGTAATTTTTTCAAAATACGAAGCCTGTGAAGTGACAGGAGCTAGTTGGTTGGTATTTTCTCTAAACTTTATTTTGCACCAAGGCTTAGTACATCCCTCCCCCTAGTCACCAGTCCAGTGGAAGCTTCTTCCTTGTCTGGACATTGGGGTCTGTAATTGTGTGCATGCATAGGTTCTCCATCTCACACATGCACACAAATTAGCAGACTGACAAGCTTCTAGGGACTATATCGGCTACAGCCCCTAGAAGCTGGTAAGGGCTGATGTAATAGCAGGTCAGTGGCTTCCCATGGGAAGCGCACTCTGCTATCTCAGTCTGGACTGGCAGTCCCAGGGGCAGAAAACACTTCCCCCTGGGACTGCCTGTCTGTCTGTGATTAGCAAGGAGTGCTTCCAATGGGAAGTTATAGCCACTGCTAGGCAGTCTAGGTAGGTGGCAGGTTTTACTGGGAGGGTCTGCAGCCTGGCAACTCCTGGGTAAATTCTGCTACTCATCATCTTCTGGTGTTAAGCCATCCAGAGAAAAGCATTAGGAGGAAATTGTTGCATCTATCCTTACTAGAACTGCAATAGAAGGGGGCACACAAGATCTCTAGCTCTGCTAAGGCTAATCCCCTTTTACAGTACTCTCATAGCTCAAGTAACCTGAAGTGCATTGTGGTTTTTATTCATATGTGTGATAAGAAACTGACATTGTTATAGCTTTTTGAAGTTCGTGTGATACAGTAGTTTTAATTATGGTATAAGTGGCCTAGGTGTGAAGTTTTCAAATATTATATCAGTACAGAGGCTATGTGCTAATGAGACTTTGGGTACCTCTTGTAACCATCTCCCACCTACAAGACTTCTGCCATGCAGGCAGGAGAGGATTGGTCATTGCCCTTATCAGGAGATTTCCAGAGGTGGTGGGCAGCAGGGGATGGAAGGGGGAAGGGAAGGTAGATGATAGGTGTGAGCCAGGTCAGTGGTTGCCCAAATGGTGCATTTTTGCTCTCCATAACTGGACCATGCAGCATGTGCAAGTCCCTTCCTCCTATATCGGGACAGCGGCCTCACGACCTCACACAAGCTGCTACGGGATGCACTTCTTGCACAGTGTATATTGCAAACTGTGGGAAAAGAATAAAGGCCGGAAACATAGTAAATGTAAACCACTTTACAAGGGTTTCCAGCTTTTCGATGCATTTAATTTGATTTTAGGATTTTTTAAAATTCCGGCTTTTTCAATACATTTAATATGATTTACAGCTTTTTCAATACATTTACTATAATTTCTGGATTTTTCCAATACATTTTACATTGTTTCTGGCTTTTTAAAATTTACTTTACATGGTTTCCAGCTCTTTCAATGTATTTACTGTTTCCTGGCTTTTATCTACACTCCAAACTATGGCTTCTGCTACATCAACAAGTAAGGTGGATCAGCGGAGGAGCAGAGGCAGGTAGGAACATGCACATTTACAGAGAGGTTGCCACAGTGCAGTATTTTTCTTTGCAACTATGGAGAACACCTTGCAATTGAAGGAGGGCACATCTGACATACTGCTTGTCTGCACATGCTTGCTGCAGGCTCTCTGCACTTCCTCACAGGTAGAGATCATGTGTTATGTGTTTTTGGTCCTCTGATCATATTTTATCTACACTTTCAAATGTCTCTCTCCTTTTCATCTTTCCATTTTATTCTTGACACAGACTCATCTTTACCATTTCTTTCACCCCATTTCCAGTATCCTTATTTGTATTCATTATGCCAGAGCATGAACTTCTTGTTTACTCAAGGTTCCCTGTGTCTATTTTAACTACTATGCAGGTTTTTCCATGTTTTTTTTCCTCTTACACTGAACACTGTGTATGTGATTCACTTGGCTTCCAATTCACAACCCCCTCCACAAATCAGTTTTCTAGCTAATCTATCCTGGCAGCCTACCTCAATATTCCAAGGTTACCATTCTACCTGCTTTTCCTACTGTATACCTGCATTCTTCAAGGCTCAAGTCTTTTTGACTTTCCTGTTGATAGGACACATGTTTCTCACCTCTTCACCCTTCCTCATGCTAAGAACAGTATGGGGTCTGGGTGTTGGAATTGACCTCTGCATTTTTTGTGCATGCATGCCATAGATTATCATGCACACTGGGGAAAGAGGCGTGTCCATGAATAATGGGGACATGTTGCAAGACATTATTATTATTATTATTATTATTATTATCCTTTATTTATATGGCGCCATAAAGGTTCCGCAGCGCCTTACACAGTACATAAATGAGCACACAAGAAAAACAGTTAATAGTAATACAAAACAATGCAGGACAAGGACAAGGTTATAAACTCAGCTGCAAAACACAAGCAGCAGGACATGAGCAACCAGGTGGTAGGTGCCATTGTAGGGAGTTAGGAGTAAATTATACTATAAGTAGGGGGAGGAGAAGCACGTGAGGATGAGGGCCCTGCTCGTGAGAGCTTACATTCTAAAGGGGAAGGGCAGACAGACAGGGGCGACACAGAGGGGTAGATAGTGAAGAAGGAGCATGGAGCAGTGGGTTAGGATATGTGCTGCGGAATGTGTGTGTATAAGACGACCTGATGTTATGTAAAAATTAAGTCCTTCATACATCGATCTCTATGATAGAAAATAGATTGTTTGTGTTATTTACATGAGAGATGTACAAAGTAAAGTAGAAGCACTTTAATTTGTGTGTTACATTTTAGCATCTATATACAGCCTGACAAGAAATGCAGCTATTATGGGACTGTCCCGCCATCCTAATACAGTAGTGACTACTTTAGTTCCAGCTGCTGGGTGCTATGCCATGCTCCTGTGAGTGGGTGCATCTCACATGCTAGACCCACTCACAAATGGGTGCAGCCATACATGAGGCATAGCCTCGAAGCACTCCCCCATCTCAGCATGCGGGCCAAGCAGAGTGCTAGGAGGCAGAGATGCTCAGACCTTCAGGTGACCAAACCAGCCTATTACTCCATCAGCCCTTCTAGCATTTGCCAGAAGTGCCAGATGGCCAGTCTGCAGATTGTCCCACATCTCATCCCTTAGTTTATAAGTTCCTGTACCATTATCAATTATATCTGTCTTAGAAATGCCCCTTGTAGTATATTGCAGTCTCCGGGATATCCTCTGTATTGTTTGACGGCCACTAGGATGCTCTCTGTACTGTATGCTCTTTGATGCATTTCATAATCAGCATCATCACGACAACAATAGAAAAGATGAAACTAATGAAATACTTTAATGATACATTTGGAGGCATTGAAAAAGTTCTAAAAAATCTACAACCCTGCCATGGAGCAGATAGTGATTTTTTCAGAAAATGGTCAGCACTGGGTTGTAATTGTGCTTTTTCACCGGTATCCACGTTTGTGTTACATGATAGTTCTTGATCTCCATCTGGGAGTGCACAGAGTTGATAAGCTCTCAGGTGCCCAGGCTAGACTCTATACTGTTTTTTTTTGTGTAAAATGTGTTTATTTAGCATTCAACAAGTGCTGTGCTGTGCTATTTATATGGTTTATTTTAATTCTGTAGAGTAGAGTTTATGATGTTTACTATACAGTATATAACTTTTGTGGTATCCCTACCCACCCTAAAAAGAAAATGCTGTGCTTGTCCACAGTGATGATGAATAGTAGGTCAAACACACCTCTGTCACATCAGTGCAATTAAGCTCTGATGCAATATTTTGCAAGTTTATATGCTTTTTTTGTGAACTGGAAGAGCATCCTTCTTTCATGTAAACCCATAGGCAAACTCAAGGGGGTTTCCAAATGCCTGGAAACCCCCTCCCCAGCCCACACCATGATGACCACAATATAAATAGCATATAATACTAAAGTCACATGTCTTTAAGATTCCCCTAGTGCCACAAATTAAATAGTTAGCACCACCTGTTGATCTTTGAAAATGTATGAGCCAGTAATGTGTACACCTGTGCGCCAACTAGGAGATATGAAAAACATGCATTTTTAGTGGTGCACTGATCTAGACCCTCTATAGTCATTTATTGCTACTGTATAATAAAGCACTATCCAGTGCATAAGTAGACATATATATATATATATATATTAGGGGTGAGCGGGTTCGGATTTCTGAAATCCGAACCCCCCCGAGCCCCCCCGATCCGAGTCCGATCCGAGTCAGGCTCGACTTTTCCCGCCTGACTCGGATCTGAAATCGAGGCAAAACGTCATCATCCCGCCTTCCGGGTCTCGCGGGTTTTGGATCCTATATAAGGTACCCGCGTCGGCGCCATTTTCTCACTCGGCTGTGGTCAGTGAAGAGGGAGGGTGGGAGTTAGGGCTGTGTAGTGTAGTGTAGTGTAGTGCTGCTGTTGTCCACTACTTCAAAGTCCATAGGGGCTGGCTGTGTTGTGCTGTGCTGCTGTTGTTAATAGGGGCTGTGTCCACTACTTCAAAGTCCATAGGGGCTGGCTGGACTGTGTTGTGCAGTCAGTTCTCCATAGGGGCTGTGTCCACTCCAAAGTCCTGTGCAGTGTCCCAGTCCTAAAGGGGTGCTGTAGTGTTGTCCAGGGGGTGCTCTGTCCATCAGGGGTGCTCCCCCCAAGTGCTAAAAAAATAATATATTTTCTGTGTTTGTGAATTGTGTGCGCAGTAGCCGCACGTGCATCAACAAAGTAGTGCCAAGCGTGCGCCTGTGTCATAAGTAAAGGGCCGGCTGGCTTGACCGTTAAAGGGTGCTGTAACCCCCGAAAGTACACTCCAGTCCAAACCAAAAAAAAATTATTTTCTGTGTTTGTGAATTGTGTGCGCAGTAGCCGCACGTGCATCAACAAAGTAGTGCCAAGCGTGCGCCTGTGTCATAAGTAAAGGGCCGGCTGGCTTGACCGTTAAGGGTGCTGTAACCCCCGAAAGTACACTCCAGTCCAAACCAAAAAAAAAATTATTTTCTGTGTTTGTGAATTGTGTGCGCAGTAGCCGCACGTGCATCAACAAAGTAGTGCCAAGCGTGCGCCTGTGTCATAAGTAAAGGGCCGGCTGGCTTGACCGTTAAGGGTGCTGTAACCTCCGAAAGTACACTCCAGTCCAAACCAAAAAAAAAATTATTTTCTGTGTTTGTGAATTGTGTGCGCAGTAGCCGCACGTGCATCAACAAAGTAGTGCCAAGCGTGCACCTGTGTCATAAGTAAAAGGCCGGCTGGCTTGACCGTTAAGGGTGCTGTAACCCCCGAAAGTACACTCCAGTCCAAACCAAAAAAAAAATTATTTTCTGTGTTTGTGAATTGTGTGCGCAGTAGCCGCACGTGCATCAACAAAGTAGTGCCAAGCGTGCGCCTGTGTCATAAGTAAAGGGCCGGCTGGCTTGACCGTTAAAGGGTGCTGTAACCCCCAAAGTACACTCCAGTCCAAACCAAAAAAAAAATTATTTTCTGTGTTTGTGAATTGTGTGCGCAGTAGCCGCACGTGCATCAACAAAGTAGTGCCAAGCGTGCGCCTGTGTCATAAGTAAAGGGCCGGCTGGCTTGACCGTTAAAGGGTGCTGTAACCCCCGAAAGTACACTCCAGTCCAAACCAAAAAAAAATTATTTTCTGTGTTTGTGAATTGTGTGCGCAGTAGCCGCACGTGCATCAACAAAGTAGTGCCAAGAGTGCGCCTGTGTCATAAGTAAAGGGCCGGCTGGCTTGACCGTTAAAGGGTGCTGTAACCCACAAAGTCCACTCCAGTCCAAACCAAAAAAAAAATTATTTTCTGTGTTTAGCCGCACGTATATATCAAATCGATATAACATAAATGGAGGACCAAACTTTCTCCGATAAAAATAAAATAGAGAAAGATCAAGAACCACTTCCTCCTAGTGCTGAAGCTGCTGCCACTAGTCATGACATAGACGATAACATGCCATCAACGTCGTCTGCCAAGGCCGATGCCCAATGTCATAGAAGAGGGCACATACAATCCCAAATGGCAAAGTTCAGGAAAATGACCTTGAAAAAGACATTTAAATCATCTGAAGAGAAACGTACACTTGCCAATATGCCATTTACGACACGGAGTGGCAAGGAACGGCTAAGGTCGATCCCTAGTATGTTCATGACTAGTGGTTCAGCTTCACATGACGATGGAAGCCCTCCTCCCACTAAAAAAATCAAAAGAGTTAAGCTGGCAAAAGCACAGCGAAGAACTGTGCTTTCTAAGAAGATATCACAAATCCCCAAGGAGAGTCCAAGTGTGGTGGTGGTTGCGTTGCCTGACCTTCCCAGCACTGGACGGGAAGAGGTGGCTCTTTCCACCATTTGCACGCCCCCTGCAAGTGCTGAAAGGAGCACCCACAGTCCACTTGCTGATATGCAAATTGAAGATGTCACTGTTGAAGTACAACAGGATGAGGATACTGGTGTAGCTGGCGCTGAGGAGGAAGTTGGCGAGGAGGATTCTGATGGTGATGTGGTTTGTTTAAATCAGGCTCCGGGGGAGACAGTTGTTGTCCGTGGGATGAAAAAGCCCATCACGGTCATGCCTGGGCAGAAGACCAAACATTCCACCTCTTTGGTCTGGCAATATTTCTATCCAAATCCGGACAACAACTGTCTTGCCATATGTACCATATGTAAAGGTGAAATAAGTAGGGGTAGGGACGTCAACCACCTAGGAACATCCTCCCTTATACGGCACCTGCAGCGCGTTCATAAAAAGTTACTGTCAAGTTCAGAAACTTTGGCTAAGACCGTAAGCAGTCCAGGGACACCTAAATCCCGTTGTCCTGTTGTATCCAAGCGCCTGCAAACCACACCGTCAACTCCCTCCTCGTCAATTTCCTCCTTAGTCAGGATCGGAAGTAGTCCTGCAGGCCATGTCACTGGCATGACTGACTCTCCTATCCGGGATTCCTCTGGAGGATCCTGCATTGCTACGCCTACTGCTGCCGCTGCTGCTGTTGCTGCTGCTGGGAGTCGTTCATCATCCCAGAGAGGAAGTAGGAACACCACTACTTTTACTAAACAATTGACCCTCCAACAGTCCTTAGCGAGGAGGATGAAGTACGACAGCAGTCATCCTGAAGCAAAACGTATAACTGAGGCCTTGACTGCTATGTTGGTGTTAGACGTGCGTCCGGTATCTGCCATTAGTGCAGTGGGATTTAGACAATTGATGGAGGTAGTGTGTCCCCGGTTCCAAATCCCGTCTAGATTCCACTTCACTAGGCAGGCGATACCGAGACTGTACAGAAACGTCAGAAAAAGTGTACTCAGTGTCCTGAAAAATGCCGTTGTACACAATGTCCACTTAACCACGGACATGTGGACAAGTGGAACAGGGCAGACTAAGGACTATATGACTGTGACAGCCCACTGGGTAGATGTATCATCTTACGCAGCAACAGCAGCAGCGTCACCAGTAGCAGCATCTCAGAAACGCCAGCTCGTTACAAGGCAGGCTACGCTGTGTATCACCGGTTTCAGTAAGAGGCACACCGCCGACAACCTCTTAGAGAAACTGAGGGAAATCATCGCCCAGTGGCTTACCCCACTTAGACTCTCCTGGGGATTTGTGATATCTGACAACGCCACCAATATTGTGCGGGCATTTCATCTGGGCAAATTCCAGCACGTCCCATGTTTTGCTCACACAATAAACTTGGTGGTGCAGAATTTTCTGAAAAGCGACAGGGGCGTGCAGGAGACGCTTTGGGTGGACCGAAAAATTTCTGGCCACTTTCGCCATTCAGCGACTGCGTGCCGAAGACTGGAGCGCCAGCAAACACTCTTGAACCTGCCCCGCCATCACCTGAAGCAAGAGGTTGTGACGCGGTGGAACTCAACCCTCTATATGCTTCAGAGGATGGAGGAGCAGCAAAAGGCCATACAAGCCTATACATCCACCTATGACATAGGCAAAGGAGGGGGTATGCACCTGACTCAAGTGCAGTGGAGAATGATTTCCGTGTTGTGCAAGGTTCTCCAGCCCTTCGAACTTGCCACACGTGAAGTCAGTTCAGACACAGCCAGCTTGAGTCAGGTCATTCCCCTCATCAGGCTTTTGCAGAAGCAGCTGGAGAAAGTGAAGGAGGAGCTAAGATGGAGCGATTCCGCTCGGCATGTGGGACTTGTGGATGAAGCCCTTCATTCGCTTTGCCAGGATTCCAGGGTGGTCAATCTGTTGAAATCAGACCACTACATTTTGGCCACCGTGCTTGATCCTAGGTTTAAAGCCTATGTGGTGTCTCTCTTTCCGGCCGACACAAGCCTGCAGAGGTGCAAAGACCTGCTGGTGAACACACTGTCAGCTGAAGTGGAACGTGACACGTCAACGGCTCCTTCTTCATTTTCTCCCGCAACTGGGGCTGCCAGGAAAAAACTTAGGTATCCTAAGCAACCCGCTGGCGGTGATGCAGGGCAGGCAGGACCAAGTTTGGACATCTGGTCCGGACTGAAGGACCTGGCAACAATTTCTGACATGTCTACTGTCACTGCATATGATACTGTCACCATTGACAGAATGGTGGAGGATTACATCGGTGACAGCATCCAAGTAGGCATGTCAGACAGTCCATACCTGTACTGGCAGGAAAAAGAGGCAATTTGGAGGCCCCTGTACAAGCTGGCTCTATTTTACCTGAGTTGCCCCCCCTCCAGTGTGTACTCCGAAAGAGTGTTTAGTGCAGCCGGGAACCTTGTCAGCGAAAGGCGTAGGAGGTTGCTTCCACAGAATGTGGAGAAGATGATGTTCATCAAAATGAATTATCAGCTCTTCCAGGGAGACCAGCCTCCAGAAGGTACAGAGGGACCTGTGGTGGTGGATTCAAGTGGGGACGAGTTAATACTTTGTGAGGATGAGGATGTACACACTGAAGAGGGTGAGGAATCGGTGGATGAGGAGGATGAGGATGACATCTTGCCTCCGTAGAGCCAGTTTGTGCAGGGACACATTAATTGCCAGCTTGTTTTGTGGGGGCCCAAACGAACCAATCATTTCAGCCACAGTTGTGTGGCAGACCCTGGCGCTGAAATGATTGATTTGTTAAAGTGTGCATGTCCTGTTTATACAACATAAGGGTGGGTGGGAGGGCCCAAGGACAATTCCATCTTGCACTTCTTTTTTTTCTTTGCATTATGTACAGTTTGGGGCCTAGTTTTTCTAACTGCCATCCTGTCTGCCACTGCAGTGTCACTCCTAGATGGGTCACGTGTTTGTGCCGCCCACTCGTGTCGCTTAGCATAGTCATCCAGCTACCTCGGTGCAACCTTTTGGACATGAAAACACTATTGTGAGGTGTTCAGAATAGACTGGAAATGAGTGGAAATTAAGGTTATTGAGGTTAATAATAGCATAGGAGCAGAGAAACCAACAAATTCTGTGATTTTAGCTGTTTTTATGCTTTTTAAAAAAAAAATACAGATCCAAAACACAAAACCCAGAACCCAAAACACGGAAGGGTGGTTTTGGCAAAACCAATCCAGATCCAAAACACGAAGAAAGATCCAGATCCAAAACCAAAACACGAAAAGTGGCCGGTGCACACCCCTAATATATATATATATACACACACACACTCAGTACTGTGCAAAAGATTTAGGGGGTCATTCAGACCCTCTCGCAAGCGGCAGTACGCTCGCAAGTGGGTCGATGTTCCCCACTGCGCTTGTGCACGACGGAGGGAGCCCTGTCGTGCGCATGCGCGAGACCCGGACTGCGACAGCCAAGCTGTCGCTCCGGGTCTCGCACCAAAGGGGGCATGCTGTCAATGTTGATTGACAGCACACCCCCTTTGGTGGGCATGCCGGGGGCGTGCCTGCCAGACGGAGTCGTTCCCATGGGAACGCCTACCGTCTGAAGCCAGCCCCACTGACATCACTAGTGATGTCAGTGGGAGTGATTTTGGCTCTGATAGAGCCAAAATCACTCCAGGGCTTGTGGCTGGGAAACCCTACCGCAGGGTTTCCGTCGCAAGTCCGATGGTCGCGATGGTCAAGACCATCGCGACCATCTTTTTGGACGCTCGAATATGCTGTGGGTGGTCACCCACAGGTATACGAGCGTCCAGGAGGACGCTCCATTTTAATGGAGGAGGGCCCTGATTCAGAGAGAGCGCTCTGGTCAGAGCGTCCGGCTCTGAATCAGGCCCTTAGGCCGGTGTGGAAAAGATGCTGCAAAAATAGAAGTGTTAATAGTTTAATTTAATCGATTAACAAAATGCAAAGTGGATGAACAGAAGAGAAATCTAAATCAAATCAATATTTGGTGTGACCACCCTTTGCCTTAAAAACAGCATCAATTGTGTACACACCTAAAGATATATATGTCTGGTGGGAAGAATAATCTGGTAATGTATAGGAGCAAATAACAATACAAATTTGCTCCCAAACACTGAAAAATTAACCAGATTTCCTTCCTACCAGACAGATTGGACAGATATATCTTTAGGTGTGTAATAACTAGGGAGGTTGTAGAGTGGTACAATAATGAGTGTCTGCAGGCAACAGTGAAGCATGGTGGAGGTTACTTGCAAGTTTGGGGCTGCATTTCAGCAAATGGAGTTAGGGATGACGTCTGCAGAAATGTAGCAGTGTGCAGTAAAAAAAAATAAAGCTGACCGAGTGGCTTGTTCTGCTTTTGTATTGTACCAGTATAAGGGACTTTCAGAGAAAAAAAACCTGATCCAATATGCAATTAAGCATTATGGAGAGTTATTTTAGACAAATAGTGCTTGTCTAACAGACGTAAATGTCACAGAGCTGGTTACATTAGACCTACCTGTTCAGGGACGTAACTAGACCTAGGAGGGCCCCATAGCAAAATTTTCACAGCCCCCGCTAGGGCTCCCTCCCTCTCCTCAACTTACCTCTGCTCTGTGGCTGTCCTCCTACAGTGCGTGCTGTGCAGGGTAGGCACATCTCCTCACCCGGCCAGCTCCGTCTTTCCTCACTGACTGATGCTGGGAGGAGGCGTGGCTGTGCTTAGCCTGCTGGACATCTCCCGATCATGGCCACGCCTCTTCCCAGTATCAGTCATTTAGGAGAGACGGAGGAGGAGCTGACTGGGATGGCAGATGTGCCTGCCTTGCGCAGCACACTGCTGAAGAAGATTACAACCATGGCTGGCCTGCCAGTGTAGGCGCAAGGGAACGGCCAGGCCCTGGAGACGTCCTGGACCCCATAGCAGCCGCAGCTCCTACACCTACAGTAGTTACGCCAGGGTACCTATTGTTTATATTTATTGACTCACCTAAGCTATGTAAGCATGGTGTAAGCAACATGTGGAAGTCCATCCCCTGTGGAACTACACACCCCAACATGCCACATTTTGCTATTAGAGCATGCTAAAACTGTGGCAGTGTTTGCTGGGATGTGTATTTCCAGTGTAGTTGGAATGCCACTTTTCCTACCCCTGGTGTAAGCTAAAGGTACCCAGATAATCTCTGAAATTGTTCACAACCTTGTGGCCAAGAGGATGGAAGCAAAACTATTGTATATTTCTTCCTTGGCACTGCAAGGGTTAACTTATTAGGAATACAGCCTTTGGGAATGGTTCCAAATGGTCTAAACAAAGTAGCTCCACGTGTACATATGTAGCAAGAGTTAGCATGACATTAGTTACAAAGTAATGTTAATGAGTGATTATTCCCTAATTGCAGATTTGCAATGCAATACTACAGTATACTGTAAGAATTCTAATTAGCATTATTGTTTTGCAACTAGTACCAGCAGTGACCGCTTTTGGGACTTTCACCAAGAGACAACAAATGTGCATTTCAGCACAGTTAAAAACAATGTCATAAACTCACTTGTGAACAATATCTCCCAGCACAACAAATAATTAATGCCTTTCCATTGTAATTAACTACATTACATACTGTATTCCAAAGTCCTGCAGCATTGTAGATAACACATAAGTAATAAATGCAGATTTATTCATCATTAAAAGTCAATGTTTTAAAGCCACACACTGTACCCATGCATGCAGCCATTTTTCCCAGGGCAGTGTCTGCAGCCATTAGCTATCACTCAAATTCTCTCTACTTTAGTATGGGATTCCTAATCTTCATTAATCTTATTAACACAACCCATGTCCCAGCAGATACAGTGCATAAACACACTAAAACAATTTCTAATTACTGCACTATGCAAATTTAACTATTATTATTATTATTATTATTATTATTATTATTATTATTATTATTATTATTATTATTATTATTATTATTCTCAATATGAATAAATCTGCCCCTAGCTGAGAATGTAGATATAACAGCCATTTCATATACAGTTCACATCCATGTCATGCTTACTCAAAATAAATCACAAGTCTATCCAAAACTGAGAGTATTGTACTGCAGATGCTGGCTTGAGTATGGCTGAAAAACGTGTCTTGCATAATGCCTTATATTCAGCTCACTGTCACTTCATTATCACACAGAGCACTTTAAAATGAGTCATGTGCAAAATATAACAGCAGACCCAGGTGAAAAGACAACTGTAATATTGGTTGGCTTATTGCTGACTCTGGTGCAGAAATGCATCACAGCAATACAGTAAAGGTGCCTACACAATGAATGATTTCTGGAACGATATGCCCGATTCCGGCACATCTCAGAATAACATATGGTTCAATATCGTCTAGTGTGTATGCACTATGTCGCCAGTGCGCGCTCCCATGGGGTCATCAGTCGCTTCGTCAGGTTTGCCGGCATGTAGGGCCGACCTGACGTTGCAGCTGATGACCCCATGCAGCGGGATGCGGCAGGGGACAACATACCGGCCGGTCAGGCTCCAGAATGTCTAATGTGTACCAGCCCATCGGTGGGGGGGTCGCATGTCTTGGTACACACATTATTAAGTGTGTACGCAGCTTTAGGTAAATCTACTCTTGGACATATGACGATGGGGCTCCATAAGGTGCAGTTCCATTTTTCACTTGGGTTTTTTATGTTAATTTCAATCAGATTATGTTATGGATCAAGATTTAATATAACCTACTACTCAGGGGCATTTCTAGAGAGGAGGGGACCCGTGTGCAGTCTCTGACATGGGCCCCCTCCTCTCTGCCCGGCGGCCGGCAGCGCACTGAGCTGTGGACGGCCAGTGCCGGAGTTATAGACTCTGGGCACTAGACTGTGCCCAGAGTCTATAGTGTCTGCACAGGTCGCCGGACCATTTTCCCTGTACTGTGCATGCGCAAACGACGGGAAAATGGCCACCGCGGCCATTTTCAAGTTGTTTTACACCACTGGATGACCGCGCCGACATGGGACTCCGGAGAGGTAAGTAATATTATGGGTGCAGAGTGTGCGGTGCGGGGCCCCCCTGGACCCAGGTGCCCGTGTTCCCCACACACCCTGCACCCATTATAGATACGCTGCTGCTACTACTGTACAGGAAGAATATTCCCTATAGCAGAGGTTCCCAAACTCAGCCCTCAAGGCAGCATAACAGTCCAGGTTTTATGCATATCTATGTTGACCACAGGTGACTTATTTGGTACCTCAGTCAATTTGATTTAACCACCTTTGCTCAACCATGGATATCTACCTGGACTGTTGGGGAGCCTTGAGGGCCAAGTTTGGGAACCTCTTCCCTATAGATTTGTTTAATAAATGGTTGTCAATGGCCTAGGGAGTATTTAGATAAGTGTTTTGAAAGTCGGTGGGTTTAGTTATTTACCAATAGTTCAGTATGTAGGCCCTGGTAGTTAAGGCATGCTGGTGCTGATAGTTCTCCAAGCACAAGGATGCTGCTATAGCTTACTTAGGTTGTAGCTTCACACTAAAAACTAATGATTCCCTATGAAATTTAAACAGAGCTGGCACCCAGGCTCTGTTTCAGTGTAACCAACCCATCCTGTCATAGTCTGGTGATGGCTGGGAATTTTGCAATAAACTGTTTGTCAAGCTTTATTATTTGTAACCTGCCTGGCTATAAACATTGGTGCAGGTTATTAATTTAGTATGGTGGTGGTGGGGGAGGGAAACACTGTCAGTTGACGGTATTTGTTTTTCAGCAAAAAACTGGCTTTAGGAATGAATGAATTGCAGTGTACAGTACATGCATAGCAATGGAAAATCAAGCTACAGCATCTAGTGGAAGAAACTAGTACTGCATGTAAAACATTTATTTATGAATTGAAACATTGACAACTGAGTGCAAGGTGTTTCCATAAAATCCAACAGTAATCACGTAATGCAGCTGGTGTCATGCTAATGCTTGCTAAATCTGCAATGTAGTATAATTTATAATCTGCTACAACATATCAAAAAATGAACTTTACAGACTTAATCCAAAACTTTGAATACTAATGATAGTACATATATTTAGCCATTTGTTCTTACAACAAATATATTCCTCAGTTTATGCTGGACATTTACCAATCACAAGCCAGGTGAATTGTGTTCTTCTTAAATAATTTTAAATAGATATTCATGAATAGCTAGCTATATATTAAGCTTGCAGTTAAGCTTGCAGTTCCCTTTAACCTGACCATCTATTGTTATTTAAACAAAAGTTTTTATTAACACTTCTTTTAAAAACATGCATCAAGAGGTGCTAATGCGCTACGGGTTATATCAACATTATTATTTGTTAATAATTGAAAAAAGATGGGGGAATAAAACAAGTAAAATGATAAATGAATAATAATTTGGAAGAAATCTGCACTGATAGTTTTGAAAAACACAGCAATTATTGTTTTAATCAAGAAAATCAAGTAAATTATACCAACTAACAATTCTCATTATGTTGAAATTTACATTTCTCACATTAGTATGTAAATGGGATTTATAGAATAATGGATCACAAGTGTAGCGTGTGCTGGTTTAGCTATGTTCAGCTAAAGATTAAAAAGTATCCGTTAATCTGGTTCCATTGCAAGGGAGGTTTCCTCTTGCAGATTTCAAGCTTGTTTTTTTTTCTTCCTTTTGATCCCTTTTCCCATAGCAATAAACACTTCCTTTCATTACTATTCCCTTTAGGACTCACAGATGGATTGTATGCAGATTTGTAATATCCAGAATTTATGACTTGCTTTGCCTACAGTCAAAGGTCTGCTTTTAAACTAGCATTTTATGTACATATTATTTGATTCACCTCCTGATGTTTTCTACTCAGATTTGTTTCTTAAATACAAGCTCCAACACAGATATTCATAGGATTTTCATAGCCATCCCGAAGCTGATTTTGTGTAGTAGAATGATTTCAAATGGTATTTATGTCTAGAGAATAAAAGGTAAATAGCCAAAACATCCATGAGACCACTACAATCTGCCACTGTTTCAGCAACACAAAACATGAGGTCAAAACCATCTCTAGTGCCAGTCCTACATTATGGGGCCCCATTTAGTACCATGTTGTAGGAATAACTGATGACATGGGGTCCCCCATGTGTTACACAGTGCTGGACTCATTGTGTTTAGTAGAGATGGAGAACGAACGAGAGAGGGAATAGAACTCTACTATTCACAACCATTCCTAGCATTTAAAAGTGCAGGAGCTTTACTCAATTCAACCAATCACTATAAAAAGGAGCAAGTGTAATCCCTAGCTAGGAGCATGTATAATCCACAGCTAGGAGTCTATGTGTAGAGGCATACTAAAGATCAGTTAATACCGCTAAAAGGATATAACAGATCCAGCACAGAAGGATTACTGAAATAGTGCATGGTCTACATCACAAAACCTTACAGGAAAGCTATAGGACCTTCATATGTATTGCTATGTGTAGAGTACAGATAGGGAGGATACGACAGAAGCATGGATGGATCATTCATCATGTGAGTTAGGCACCTGCCTAGGTCCCAATAAGTCCTAGGTTGTCCTTAACTCACCCACCACTCAAATGACTGTCAATCTATTTATTTTTTAATATGCAATGCTGGGGGAGGGGGTGAGGCCAGGCACACAGGTTGAGACACCAGTGCCTTAATGCATGTGGCAGAGACACCTGCTATTGCATACATGCCGACAAAGGTTGAAGGTAAGGTGTCTACAGCTCTCACACGGTGATGTGTGTAGTGCCAGTACCTTAATGAATATTGCAAGCAGTGGTTGTTACACATATGCTGACAGAGCCTACACTTAAATTCCCTGAATATCCATCATCAGTGAAATAAGAGGGGCATGAATTGTATCTGGCAGTAGGGTGTAGTATGTATAAATGTTATTTGTTAGTGGGTTAATGGGTTATTGGGTATATTGAAGGAATCTGAGGGGTAGTAAACTAATCCATATAGAAAATGTGTGGATGTAGAGTCTCACATTGATAACCTCCCTTTAGAAGGTATGGTGCACTTACAAAGCAGGTCTTCTCAAACCTAGGTACTATGGAGAAATCCAGAAAGAAGTGAACATGCTCATTTAGAGCTTTTTTTATTAAAGCAGCATAGAAACACCAGCTTCTTTATTTGTATATATAAACATTCATGCCTTATATTAAGGCTGAATCTAAAAAAAAATAATTCTCCCATAGAGAACTCCCGAAGGGGGAGGCGGCATGGTGTTTAAGGGGCTACATCTTAAAAGCTATTGAAGGTACTGAGCTGAAATTTGGCAGTGATGGGTAGAATTGTCTCTAGGTGCTGCTTGCCAAATTTTAGGGCAAAAACATAAACATGACGGTTTGGAAGTAATCTAAATTTCAATTTGGACCACTTTTCTGTTGTTCTCTATGGGGGATCTTTGGGTGGCTGTCGTATGCAGGCATTAACGGCGCTGGGACCCGGCAAGGGCAGTTGGTGGTAGCAGTGGCGGGGACCCGGTGGTGGGGCGGCCATCAGCAGTGGTGGCGGTGCGGGTGTCAACGGCGGACGTGGAGTGGGTGTCAACGGCAGCAGTGGGGGCGTCAGTGGGATCCAGTGGCAGAGGGGGAACCGGCAGTGATGTGGCCATTGGTGGCGGGCTTTGATCCGAGAGGATCCAGTCCTTGCCTTCCATTCTGCTGGGAAGGTGGCAGCTGTGCAAAGAACTAATTGGCTGCCACCCCCCAGGTGAAGACGCCAGAAGCCCTGATGGGTTGGCACCCACCAGGCAAAGACACCAAAGCCCTGGTGGGTTGGTACCCACCAGGCAAAGATGCCAAAGCCCTGGGGTGGTGGCGGCCACACAAATAAGCTTAAAGGCCGTCGTTCCCCAGGTGAAGACACCAAAGCCCTGGCAGGTTGGCGCCTGCCAGGCAAAGATGCCGAAACCCTGGAAGGTTGGTACCTGCCAGGTGAAGATGCTGAAGCCCTGGGGTGGCGGGGGCCACACAAAAGACCTTAAAGGCCACTGCCCCCCAGGTGAAGATGCAGTAAAATAAAATATTACAATACTAAAGTGTATTGTGTTTATTTTAACAACTTCTTTACAGGTGGACTACAGGTGCCAGTGGGCCTTAATGCCCCGCATGCTGGTTCTTGTGGTTCTCCAAGTACCAGCATGTAGGGGAGGCTTACTGGGATGTGTGGTTCCCCTGAAAAGGACAATATTTAAACTTCACACAATCAACCGGGCACCCACCGCACAGGGGTGCTGGGGATAGCCCCGGGCTATCAGCCTAGGCCTGGGGTGCTCTGGAGAAGAGGACCCCTTTATTGGGGGGTGCCCAGCTCCCCAGGGATCCCCAGCCTGGACTGAAAAGTGGTCAAGGTTAATGCTTTGGCTGGGGGGCAAGGTAAAAGGGCACCCGTGGCTGTGGCATTAGCCCCCCACTAGAAAAAGTCCTGTGCTGGTTCTGGATAACACAGGGGCACCCTACTCATTTTTTCCTCCTGTATATCCAGAACCAGAACTGGATCAGATCCCAGTGCTGGTTGCTATGTCATTTGTCCCCCATATTTTGGCAACAAGACCTGGTGATGACTACCCCGTGCTGGTTGTGCTACATACGGGGGACCCCTATGCTTTTGTCCCCTGTATTTTCACAACCAGGACTAGGCATTAAAATCCCAGGGCTGGTTGTACTTTAGGGGGATGGAGAATCCCTTTACACAACCAAGCAACCACCACCCAGGGGTGCTTGGGATAGCTCCAGGGCACCATTTAATTGGGGGGGGATCCCCAGCTGCCCAGGGATCCCCAGCCTAGGCTAACTAGTGATCAGTATAATGTATTGGCCAGGGAACCTAGTGAAAGGGCTCACCTGTCTGTGGCATAACCCCCCCCCACTAGAAAGGGTCTGGTGCTGGTATTGGTAAATACAGGGAACCTTACAAAATTTTTGCTGCTATATTTCCAAAACCAGGACCGGCTCAGAGCCCAGTGCTGGTTGCGCTAAATACAGGGGACCCCTATGTCTTTTGTCCCCTGTATTTTTGCAACCAGGACTGGCTCTGAAAGCCCAGTGCTGGTTGTGCTTTGGGGGGGTGACATATTTTTTTTATTTTACACAATCAATTTTTAAAATAGATGCATAGGATCTCACTGATGTGTCCATGCATCTGTGACTTATTGATTTTATTTTCTCAGTTGCATGCCCAGTACCGATGAGCCCTCTGTCACCCGCTTATTCCCCTGTGCACTGCCCTGCTACTTCCACTTCTCCACACCCCCACTGCTGCCACTACCCTGCATGCCTACAGCCTGCCCCTGCAACCATGTCGGCCCCTCTTCCACCTGCGCTTGTTTACAATTTTGTTGCCCTTCTCCCCTGCAGGTGGCACACTTTGTTCCTCCAAACCCTGAGAGTTAATAATTTAAAAGAATCAATGAAATTCCATAGACAAAAAACTAGGAATGAGCACACATATATTATTATTATTATTTTATTTTAAATTTAAATTGTTTGCTTAAATACTACACCTAGTAGGGGCCCTTGTCTCTTCACTTTCACAGATCCCCCCAAAAAAACTGAATGACAACTAGATATTAAAGATAGTCTGCCACCTTGAAATTCTGGAGATGTGTTATCAATCCTATTCAAAGATGTTAACTATTTTCACAAAAATTGTAAATCTTTTGGTATCTGTTGATTTATGTGCCATTCACAAACTTAATTTTTACAGTGTACTGTATATACGTGTGTATATATATATATATATATATATATATATATATATATATATATATACACACACACACACAGTATATATTTATATACACACACACGCAGACACTTGTATCATCATTTTCCAGAATCACATCTATAAATTACTTTAATAAGTGAAAATGGCATTTGGCAGATTTGTGTAAACGCGTGGAAAAATTAGCAATATATCTTGTAACAACATTAAGATACTATAATACTACAGTTTGTGAATAACAGTTGTTGAGTCAGCAAGCCGTGCCAATAGATCTACTAAAAATAAGGAGTCATTTTTCCCCCAGTACGCAACTCTTGAGTTACCTTAGTAATGTTACATAATTATCATTAGGTTAACATATTTACATTGTGAACATTTTCACTTATATTGAAAAACAAAGTAGTAAAAAGTAAAACCTGTCACATTCCTAATTGCTGGAAAACAAATAAACCTTCTAACGGCTGAGGATTGCTCTGTGTATGCATCAGTAATAATAAAAAACATACCTTGATGAAATAAAAACATGGAGAGATGTATTTGGCAAAAAATGTTAACTAATTCATTTAAATGAAAGGTTAAATAAAATAATTTATTCAATATTAGTAATTAAATGCTTATTAAGGATGGTGATAAAAAAAGAACCGCTAAAACAGCCCAAACCCAACAAACTATAACCACTCCATCCAACAATCCTACTAGACTAAAACCACAAAAGGTATACACTCAAACCTTCTACCTTGACTACCCATCCGGTAGGGTGATGATTCAGGGTGGTCCAGCAGACATTTAACGAAGGTGAGGGCACCTAAAACTTTACAACCAATCAAACACAAACAAAGATCTACACCAATAATAGGTATCCTGCCATTCTTTCCCATCAAAAGCACGGTTTTGCCAACAAAACCATTGCACCACCATCAGATATATAACACACCGAAGCCATACCAGCAAACAGAGCCCCAAGGAAAAGAACCATACCATCCTTAGCCAAATGTACCTTATCAGATCAAAATAGGTAAGTATACCCGAACCTAATTCTTGGATGACAAACCACTGCACCTACATTAGCAAAAACAAATTTTGACACAGCAAAGTTCACCTCATCCTGGCTTCATCAATAGCCTTACAATCCACCACACCCTGCCAAACCAACCTAGGTACAACGAAAGACAAGATTATTTTACAAGATGGCCAGGCCACCATAATCCAAGCCAAATCATCCATGATAAAGTACCATGAACCCAAAGATGTCCTCTTGCCCAAGTCAGTGTCACCTAAGTGACACTGACCTGGGCAAAACCTGGCTGGACCTGGCAAGAACTCTGGCAAGCCAAACACCCTTGCCTGAATCAAGAGTTTAGGTTTAAGGTCCATCCACAACAGCACCTCTCCACCTAACCTCATCAGACCCCGGAAACACGGCGCCCCTTGCGAGGCCATGAACTTAGCCAACTAAAACACAAAGGAATGAACAACAATCCAGATCTTACACCTATCAAAAGTCAAATCTATAAGTATGGGAAGAAATCAAAAGAAAAGTTAAAATTGATTTATAAAGCACATTTATTCATGAATATATATTATGGGGAACAAATTAGTGAGCATCTGCCAAAAATAAAAAAATTTGCATGAAATATTAATGCAAATGAGCTTCAGTGCCAATTAGAAGCCACATAAAGTCACAAAGAGAAAAGCAAAAACAAAAAAAGAACGGAGAGGGTATGTGAGAAAACACAAGTGAAACTCGGCCAGAGGTAAAACTTAGAAACCTGTGGAGGGACATCACATTAGGATTATAAATCCAATTAGCCAAATTAAGTCTTTCAAGCTAGGCAAAAATATTGTCAAATCCCTCCAGACTCCCACTGCCAACAGTGACTAGCAGCAAATTTTAGATTAGGGAAGACACGGGAAGACGTTCAAGGCCAATCAACTAAACTCATTAACAAAATAACACAAACAACACAAATCAACTAGAAGAAACCCAATGAAAGGAAACCTCAATGATTCAGTAGAATATAATGCTTGTAACTGGCAGATTTCCATCCAACCTTTAAGGGCCTTCGCTAGAAGAAAGCTACTTTAAACTTGGAAAAAAAATAAATGCCCACTAGATAACGCAACACTACTGCTCTAGACCTTCAGTATATGTAAAGCTGACAAATAAAAGAAAGCATTAAGCTCTTACCTTACTTCTACACTCTTGACCAGGGGCAAATGCTTCCAAATCTTCCCAGGACTGACAGTATGCCTTGAGGGTGCCTGAGGCAATGTATAATTCTGCTAACCCTTCCAAGCCAGCTTGCTAACCTGCCAAACATAAGAGGGGCACAGCACACCATCACTGTCAGCATCAGGGGCCAGGGCCTGAAACCTACCCCACTGACATTGATTACAAAGTTGCTCGCCCCAAACCTCTAAGGCCACCATAATTGGGAACAGTTTCAAGAGCAAAAGATATTTGGACAAACCCATACAAGCCCATTCCTCTGGCCAAGGTGCAATGCACCAGGATCCACTGAGGTAGCAACTGATCTCTGAAGATCCTGCAGTGTCAGTGAAAAGCTACAAATACACATTTTTGACAACCAGATCCTGACACCGTTAAAATTGGTGATAAAAGAAACCCAAACCTCCAGATCCCTTTTCATTTCCAATGATAGGCGGATAAAATGGTGTGGGGTCTGGAAACTCCCGCTGTAGCCCTTTCCAGCTTTTACCAAAAAACTCTGCCCATGAGTATAACCCTATAAGCAAAGTTCAAAAGGCCCAAAAGAGATTGGGCCTGCTGAAGGAATAGTTTCCGCACTGCCAAACACTCTGCAATAAACTTGCGTAATTTCTCCACTTTACCCAGAGGAAGATGGCAGGAGCCAGCAGAGGTATCAATCTCAATACCTAAAAATGACAGACAAAAGAGGGGGCCCACCATTTTTTTGTCTGCCACTGGTAGTCCAAAATAAGAGAAGAGTGCCCTCAAGGAACCAAGCAACCCGCCACAATGACCTGAACCCTTGGGACCCACGGAGAGGAAGTCATCAAAATAGTGCACTATCCCATGACCCCCACAAGAAAACTCCACATACCAATGAAGAAAGATGCTAAATTTCTCAAAAAAATGCGCAGGAAATGGAACACCTCATAGGTGAACACTTGAAGTATTTCCCCCACCAATGCAAAACTCATGAACCTGAATAAGTCAGGATGCAATTGGAGCAATTGAAAACCCGATTTAACATCAATCTTAGCCATGATGGCCCTGGGCCTATATGCCCGAATGGTACGAAGAGCATCATCAAAGACTGATACACCACTGAATGGGTGATATGGCATCATTAACAGATTACCTAGATGGATAATACAAATGATGAATCAGCCGGAATGTTCCTGGAGTCTTCTTGGGCACAACCCCCACCGGGCAAAGCATTAGATTTCCCAATGACGGATGCTCAACGGGACCCGCCATTCTTCTTAGCTGAATCTCCTTCTCGACCTTTGACCTAAGAACTTCAGGAAAAGCTGATTGCAGATTCCTAGGGGAACCAACTCAAACTTCCCCTTCCATGGGTCAATGAGAATCAAACTTGACACCAAAAAACAAAAACTCAGCATCTTATCTATCAGGATGCCACCCCAACAATTTGGACATAGCATCCAAACGGGCATAAGAGCCTTCTCCTGAGTTAGACGCCTGCTGGGCTGGCAACCAGAAACAATTGGATGCAGGGTGGGATCTGTTACAACACAGACAAAAGTCAAAAGTGACACCCATGCCCTTGAGGACAAGGGGAATTATTAAAGGCAAAGCATTTCCTTTTAACAGGAGTCTGTGCTGAGAGCTGCCTGGGACCCACTAGCCGCCTCCCCAGAGGGGCATGAGAGCCAACACGCAACACATCGACCCCCGCCCGATTAGTATCCACCCCTACCCGAGAAGCATTCACTCCACCCCAAGGCAGTTGTGTGTCATCAAACCACACTTCCATATTCTTGCACTTATAGTCTTCATCATAGGTCCACCAAGCATTTCCCCATGATTTACACTGCATAATGTGAATCCAGTGAATATAGCGGATCACATTGAGGTGCTATTCTGAGCGGTCTTTCAAGTAGCATGCCGCAAATATGCAAAAACCGGCAAGCCAATTATCATAATGGTGAAAAGCTTTCATCCCCATACCATCTTTCCTTTTTGCTGCCTTAATATAAATTTAGCCTGTTGAGTTAAAATGAACATATAGTATCTACATAATCACCCTTCCTGATCTTTTTCTATCAACAAGTGTGTAGGCCCTGCAACACCACCGTGTTGTCACAATGCACTACAACTGGCAAATGGCTACGCTGTCTAGACTTCCTCAAACTCTTCCCCCTATGCCGCTGTGTATCCCACCTATCATGCCTATCTGCATCCATTGTGTTTATTTATCAGCCCTTTTCCATGGCCTGGCCATGCTGCTGGCAGCAGGAACCAATGAAGAAGACAAGTAGGACAACTCCAAGACAGAGGATGAAGAGGAGGCAGAGTCAAAAACCTCATCATCAGAAGACTCACCAGATGACCCAGGCTGATCTCCAACTGAGGCAGTCGATGATAAAGTATCCTCGCCACTGTCATCATTCTCCACATCTTCTCCACCATCATCATCATCTTCTGCAATAGAAGGCAATGCTGCCTCCAGAGCTGAAAATCCAGACACAGCAAACAAGGCAGGAGAAGATGCAGCAGATGCTCAAGGATGTGCTACAGCACTCCCTGAACCAGATGCCAATTGAGCTGCACAGGAGCCCATAGCCAAGGAAGCCTGCATAGACTGATCCACAGCAGGCCCCAGAGTAGCTGGACCTGAATGCTTCCATAGAGTTCCACGCTCACTTGACACCTAACTGGGAGCTAGAGCTGCAACCATGGGAGCAATGGCAGCGACCATAGATGATACCATTGTCAGAATAGATGCAGGGTCTAGCAGCTGTGCAGGCAACCCAACAAACACATTAGAATCCACAGAGCAAGAAGCTGCAGCAGCAGTGACACTCATCCGTGCTGCTTGCTGCCTAACATATGCAGTGTCACGCTACATAGAAGTACTTGGCTGCCTGCTGCTAGCAGGGGTGTGTACAGCCTGCCAATCATCATCCATGTTAGGATCAAGCTCCACCCCCTCTGCAGCCTCACCCAACCTGAAATGGCTGTTGGTATGCCTACCTAACCCAGCCCTGTTTGCCTCCCAGAGCCTGCAGCCTCCTGTCACTCACTACCTAATGTGTGGGAGCTTTCCCAGCCACTCCCCCGCACACCTGACAGCCCCAAACTGACAACAGTGACCAAGCGCACATGCCCACATGACACTTGAACCCAAAGATCTATAAATAAATACCATACATTGTGTGAGTCTCTTGGGGACTGGGTTGAGCAGCTGCGCCCGGCACTTTGTTCTGCCTTCCCCTAAAGCTCCATCCCACAGTGTGTGTGTCTGACTCTGAGAAGGCAGGGAGCAATTTATCATTCACAAAGACGCAGGGTGCATTTCACAGTTAACAAAACGGGCAGGGCGTACTGCCCTGCTAAATGTACCTAGTGGGAACACTAATATATACATACATACAGACACATTAAGTCCACACACACACAGGGGAAATAAATTCAAAGAGATGTTGTATAGCCCCGGGAGGAAGCCCCTGAAGCTATTCAATTCAACACAATGTTTGGTTGGGCTAAAGAATTTCTTCTCGCATCCCCGGGGAGGTGTGAGAAGAAATCCTTCAGGAGAAATCTGACAAAAGTGCGAGCCGCGCAGCTGTTTGCTGGCTTAGCACGGCGCTAATAGCCATGTGGCCGGTAGTTTAGTTGGAGCATTCTCCGACTTAGCGCGCTGAATTGAATAGCTCCGGGAGCTCCCTCCCCAGGCTATTCATCATCACCCTGAATTGAATTCATCCAATGGACAAAGTTTATGCCACACTGACACATATAATTTGTATACAAGATATAAAAGATATAATAGATCGATAGATAGATAAAGATAGATAGATAGACAGATATGAGATAAGGTGGATACACACCTGAAAGATATATCTGCAGATCGAATAATCTGCAGATATATCTTTAGATGATGGTCATTCATACACGAGTCCTGCTGGCGGGTGGGCGGGACGGGAGTGAGTCCGCTCCCCTCCTTGCGGCTGCCGCTGTGTGTGCCGATGGACATATATCTCTGCAGACAAAGCTGTCCATCGGCTGTGCAGCACAGCCAATGCAATAGGTCTGTGAACGACGCAGTTCACAGACATATTATCTGTACACACTGGCCGATGGTCAGCAGATATATTGATCGGTCAATATATATCGGCCAGTGTGTACCTAGCATTAGATATGACAGGGATAGATATGATAGATAGATATGAGAGAGAGAGATAGTTATGAGAGATAGATATGATAGCTAGATATGAGAGAGAGAGATAGTAATGAGAGAGAGAGAGAGAGATATGAGAGATAGATAGATACACATACACTGTATATAAGCTCCACCCTCCACTTACCTGGTTTCTAAAAGGATACAGAAGATAGGAAGTAGGCTCTCCTGCACTCTGGAGCACTTCTCACCTCTGCCCTCACTGTCTCTCTCCTCCATGGGTGCCATCAAACTTCTTTTTCAGCTGCTCTTCCGCCCATCAGAGCTGAAGCATCATCTGCGACTGTCTGACAGTACTCCCACAGCCAGGCAGCCATGGAATACTAACATTGTACTAGCCCGGGGGAAAGATGGCACCCTGCCCCCCAGCCCAGTCCACCACTGACCCCAACTCCCATATAACTAACTGATCACCTGATGCCCCACACAGGTCCACCCCCAGCCTATTAGGTTTAACCAACTCCTTTCATATGCAGTCATTTCATTTATCAATGAACTATGCTAGATTAGTACAATGGGCCTGATTCAGCAAGGATCACAGTTGCTAATACGCAAGCAATTGGCCGATTGTTGCATTCTGCACATGCATCATAGTAAATTAGCCACTGCGGTGCCATACGCAGTATGAGGTCTCATAGCGTGCGTGGTTGTTAGCAATTTCTGAGTAAGGTCAGGGCTTGTGCAAGTGCGCATGAGGCTGCGATTGTAATCTATTGTACCGATAGTTTTGCTATTCTGCTAAACATTACGGACGTGTGTAAGTTAAAATGGGCGTTCTTATGTTGTGCTGAGTTTGTATTGCGATCCCAATGGATTAATTGCTATCCCAGTAGTACTGCGTGCGTACGCATACTGTGTTCCATAGTGAATCAGATTTTTTTTTTTTTTTGGGGGGGGGGGGGGGGTATGATTAAGGAATTGTGCCTTTTACACAGACCGTAAACATGTATTTCATTTTCAGAACAGGTCCAGCTATCCATTAATATTGCACTTGAAATAAATATCACATCTTGGCTTACGTTATGAATAAATAAGCATAATCATAATTGGCAGTTAGACACTAATCTTGTTCATAATAATTATGTTAATCATATTAAGAAACTCTATAGATGATTGTAGGTTCAGTAGCTGCAACTTTTTTTATTTTTACTTATATATAAATTGTATAAGGAAACGGAATGAGAGACTTATGGTGTTCTGTTTGATATGCAGTACTTTTTATGTATATACAGTAAAGACCATTTAAAAATCTAATGAAAACATAAGATCACTATCAGTTTGTTTATTTTGCAACAATATATTCTAATTATTCTATTATATACAGAGAGTTGGAGTGTTTTTCTTGTGTTTACTTGTATATATTATTTGTTTTACATAGATAGCATGTTGGGTTGTAGATGTTTATAGTACTTGTTATCTTAAAGTAGTTGTAAGAATATTCAGCCAATACTCTGTGCCATTTTCCAAACTCTACAATTTTAGCTATTAGTTTGAAGCTCAATATAGAATTATTAACAGATATGTTACTTTTTATATAATTATTGATTTTGTTTTATTCAGGTGTTGATTAATAGTATTTTTTCAATGTTTTTTCCATTGTGTCTTTTTTGTATGAACCAGGTGAACTGGCAGCCTCTCATTATAGTGGTGCCAATATTAAATGTATTTCATTACCCATGGCAATAATAGGTTTGCAATTTTCTTTAGTGTTTTAAACACCCTGCTTTTTTTTTTTTTTAATTCTTTTTCTAATCATTTTACACTTGATGCATACCATTATTAATTTTATTATTATCCTCTATTACAAAACATCAATAAATTATTTTAGAGCAGTAAATGTAGGGGAGGGGATCAAGAAATAATTTAAATAACAGGAAACTGAATATAAAGACCCTTTTTAAATCTAAGAGGTGTGGGGAACTACTGTCACATAAAGTAGAACAACAGGCTAGTAGAAGGCAAAGGGCCTGATTCAGACCCACTCGTGAGCGGCTGTCCGCTCGCAAGTGGGTCGATGTTATGCACTGAGCATGCGCACGACGGAGGGAGCTCCGTCGTGCGCATGCGCCAGACACGACGAGCGAAGGAAAGTCCTTCGCTCGTTGTGTCCGATCAAAGGGGGCGTGCTGTCAATGTTGATTGACAGCACGCCCCCTTTGGTGGGCGTGCCGGGGGCGTGCCTCCCTGACGGGGGCGTTCCCACGGGAACGCCTCCCGTCAGAAGCCGGCCCACTGACATCACTAGTGATGTCAGTGGGAGTGATTTTGGCTCTGATAGAGCCAAAATCACTCCGGAGCTTGCGGTTGAAAACCTCAACCGCAGGCTCCGGCTCGCAATTTCGATGGTCGCGATGGTCTCGACCATCGCGGCCATCACAAAGCACGCTCGTATAGCCTGTGGGTGGTGACCCACAGCTATATGAGCGTCCAGGAGGACGCTCCATGAAAATGGAGCCCGGCCCTCATTCAGAGCGTGCGCTCTGCTCAGAGCGTACGGCTCTGAATGAGGGCCAAAGTGTCAGTGGCAACTGTAATTCGGGCCATACATCAGCAACAAAATTCCCTGACGCTGATTCGTAGAGGAATCAGGCAAATTCTGCATGTTAAAAAATCCCGATCCAGATAATTTTTTAAATGGTTGGGATTGCCAAATCAGAGAAATCCAAGATGTAGGATTTCTCCGATCCCCAGGGCCAGGCATCGGGGCAACAGGAAATTTGGGGCAATAAGTCACAGATGTATGGGTCCCTTAAGACAGCAGCACCGTCATCCACCAATATTAAAGCAGCCAATGTGGACATTTCTGTGCAGCAACTGATGGTGGGTTATGACTTAGTGACAATTAACATGACCAATAATTTACAAGTAATAAGTTTAACACACAAAGGATAAAACTATAAAGGTTTTGCCTACAGCAAACTTTTAGCACTAAAGAGACATCTTTAACTATGTAAAACCCATACTCTATATATTACAAAAACAAAACTTAACTAAAGTCATACTATATAAGTTATGAGACCAAATCTAAAAGTTCACTTACTGTTTTTACTTATTTTTTCAAGCAGTCTGTACATACAGTATATATATATATATATATATATATATATATTTATATATGTTACATGCTAGTGATATCACAATTTAAAATGTAATTCATTGTTTTAATGGTTCAAGTCTCATCATAGGTACTTACTTTTTGTCTCTTCCATTTCAGCTGTAACATCCATTTAATAAAAAACCAACATATATACATACAGGTTGAGTCTCCGATATCCAAAATGCTTGGGACCAGGAGTATTTTGGGATATGGGAATATTCCGTATTTTGGAATATATGCATATCATAATGAAATATACTGGGAATGGGGACTAAATCTAATCACAGAATGCATTTATATTTTATATAAACCTTATACACACAGCCTGCAGGTAATTTTATACAATATTTTGTGGATCAAACAAAGTTTGTGCACATACTGTACATGAAATTTGTTTGATTCATGTACACCTTATACACACAGCCTGAAGGTGATTTTATACAATATTTTTAATTTTGTGCTTTAGACAAAATTTGTGTACAGTAAACCATCAAAAAGTAAAAGGTTTTACTACCTCAGCCATGGTAAAAAAAAAATCCTGTATTTCGGAATATTTGGATATGGGAGACTCAACCTGTGTGTGTATATACAGTATGTATACAGTATGTATATTTCTATTAAATAAAGTTCAGTTTGGGGGTCTGTCTTTGGGCTAATCTCTTGAACCACTGGATGGTTTTTGTTGGGGTTTTCATTATTCTATACACCATTGGTCGAGAAAGGTTTCGGTGTATGAACCATTCATCGGGAGAGAGCAAAATAGTGAAGTTTTTAGTCAAGCAAGTTACAGAAAAAATTATTGCACCAAGCTGTTGTATAGAATCTGTCCATGGTGCTTAAACAGCAAGAGAGCATCTGTCAATCAATCAGAAAGAGCTATGTGCCCTGTTGCTTAGCAGCAGCATAGAGAGGAGAGGAAGTCAGGGACGGAGCAGGGTCACATCTGAGGCAGACAGAGAATGAGAGACAGACTCCAATAAACACATGAAGATGCCCTGATGCAGATACAGTAGAAATGAAGGAGCCAATGAGCAAGAGGAACATCCCTTGGAAGTCTGTGCTGTTCTCGGACAGGTGCACCCCGGATAGAAAGCTCAACAGGAAGCCCAGGAAATACAGGGTTCATTGTGGAAAGAGGACATTACTCATTGCCATGTTCAGTAGCTGGGGAAAGGTGTGCATGGAGGGCTGCAGAAATATTCACAGGTGCCCCAGCCTTGGGGACATGGTGCTGATAATGCTTACGGTAGCTGCAATACAAATCTCACATCCATGATCCTCCTGCCCATTCCAGCACATCCCAGTGGCTTTTTTGCTGCTGCAGGACAGCAGCAAAAAAAAAAAAAAACACTGGCTAGAATGTCATTACTTTTCAGACCATATGTTTCATTATTTAACATATTAAAAGGAAATATCTAATTTTTTATTTTAAATGTGGTCAGTGAGATGTCCAACACAATTTATTAAATACTTTTAAATCAAATAAAATGTCCCATACATTTGGCACTGGAAACCCACTTCTCCATCCCCCACACACAGACATAAAGGTTGCATTTAAATAATTATAATTGTGTTGGTGACATTAGAGGACATGTTCCTTGCTTCGTAAATACTTCCTACTGTGGAAATGCAAAATATAGTCAAGGAGAAGAGACGTTTTCTGAGGTGACTTTATGGCAAGGAACTGTGGCAGACAAATCTGCTTATTATATGACGTTTGGGCATAATCACAAGAATTTAAGTCAGTGTGGGACACAACAAGGTCATAACAATGTTGAGAGTTTTCCCATGATCATTCCTAAGCATGATGAAGAGAAGTATGTTGATGTGTGACAAAAGCAGATAATAAGCACTGGAATGTGAAATGTCTCTTTCAAGTTTTCTATTAACAGTGGGATAATGGGTTTTCAAGCTTATGTATTCCTCTAATCAATCTGTTTCTTCTCCCCATTACTCTCATCACATCACATCACCCCATCCTAGCCTACAAGGCATTTATCATGCCACTTTAAGTTATCTATTCACTACACAATACCAGCTTAGGTTTTTTAGTACACTTCGTCCCTGAAAATGTATTTCTGCTAAAGAAAAACACATTAATAGGTACCTGTCAGTTAATGTAGCCAGAGTAAATAAGTATATTTCTAGAAAAAAGTCTTACAATACATTTCTTATGAGTACTACACATCCATTTGTGAGATAAATCTTTAGCTATGGACGCATGTGTCCATTATTTAATTGTATTACAGTGTAACTGTTTATGATGGTGTTCTCTCATTTAGATGTGAATGCAGGTCACATGATGCCCCTTTATTTGACAAACAAGCATGTGTTGGCAACTTCAGAGGTCGCTTAACATCTACAAATATATTTCAGGTCAGTCTAACTCTTCATGCCCGGTACAGTGCATGTGTCTAGGATACTACAACTGCAGGAAACAGTTTCCTAATGGCTAGATGAAAGGATCATTAAAGCAACCATCTAGATTCACACAGGCATATGGAAGCAGTTGTAGTTTCCAGAATGACTGGCATAACCAATGAGAAGATTGCTAAATACTTTTCCTCTACCAGGATATTGACTTCCCTTCCAAAAGTGGGGAAGCTGGATCCACTAAATTAATTGGATACTAGAGATGTGCACTGACCCCCTTGTTTTGGTTTTGGATCTGGATATTTAAAAAAAAAATAGATAAAAAGCTTTTAAAAACAGATAAAATAATGTAATTCATGCAAAAACCCCAAATTTGAATTTAAATTTTGAATTCCAAACCGTGAAAAGATCAGAACCGTGACTCGGATTTATCCGGATTCACAAAATTCGGATGGATTCAGATTTGTGGAGAACCGGACCACACATCTCTATTGGATACATAAAAAAAAAAAATAGTGTATATAACCAAATATGTTTAGGTATTAAGGACCTGATTGAAAGGTGGACACTGGTGCAGCCGCTCTTGCATCTGTTTCCGGAGTCACAGCTGCAATAATATGCAAATGTTAGTTTATGCGTGCCTCTGGTATAGTAGCCTGCGTCTGAATGAGCAAGCCCTGAAATGCCCACTTTCAATGTCCCTACATGCTTTAACACTGCCTGTGATTCTTGGCATGTGACCATCAGTGCACTTAATCGACACTTAGACCAGTCCTATATATCACTTTCACTGACAAGACTCATAACACATTAAGACTGACTTTTTTTTGTGGTTACTTCAGGCCACCTCCCAGTCACCACCTAGAAATGCTCATCTCTGCAGGGGTTGATCTAGACTGTTGTATTAGAGGGGGCGAGTGAATGATTAATTCCGCCCCCCCTCACGGCAACCCCCCGTGACCCTCCCTCACAGCAACCACCCTCCCCCCGTGACTCCCCATCCCCCCCTTTACTTTCACTTACCTCCGCTGCTCCGGTGAGGTTCTCCCTCCGGGCTGACCAGGGTCACAGTGCAGGAGCCGAGAGACCAGCTAACTGGAGGGAGGACATCACCGGAGCCCCGATCTTCACTACCTGGACAGAGGTAAGTTGTTTTTTTGTTTTTTTTAGCAATGATTAGCATGTGGTTTAGACCACACAGCTAATAACAGGGTGTGAGGAGCCAGCTGTGATCGCTTCCTCCGAGGCTCACGGGTCAGGTGACAGCCTAACTGGGAGACGGGAGCTCCGATCACAGCACAGCCTTTATCATCTCTCTCCTCTGAACTTAATGATGCAGAGGAGAGAGATGATAAAGGTCGGACAAACTGTGCTAGGGGGGGGCGATCGCTCCAATCGCCCCCCCCCCGTATCCGCCACTGCATCTCTGTAGCACCCATATCTGATACCTGTCCCGAGCGCAACAGCTTCTTTATGTGTGCAAGCTGTGTAACACATGCATTATAGGGGTTTTTATTGATATAATCTATTTGTGGAACCAGGGTGGCTTTAATAGGGTAACAGCGGAATGTGAAATGGAGCTTAGTCCAACCAAGCTTGCAGATTTATTGGTAACAGCAGTAACACAGAGGAGTAGCAGCAGTACACACAGTCATGCAAGGTAAAAGCGGTGGTCTCTAGTGATATAATAACATTATTGCAGGTAACACTAGTCTCACCTAGAGGAGCTAAGGGCCTGATTCAGACCCACTCGCAAGCAGCTGTCCGCTCGCAAGTGGGTCGATGTTGTGCACTGCGCATGCGCACAGGAGGACGCTCCATAATTATGGAGGGCGGCCCTCATTCAGAGCGTGCGCTCTGCTCAGAGCGTACGGCTCTGAATGAGGGCCTAAGTACTGCATGTTTCTGCAGTACTGTGACACTCCACACAGTGAAGTGTGCCAGGTCGCACATGTGCGATGGCTCCTCAGTGACATCATCTTGCTGGGGTCATTGCACAGAAAGTATGAAGCAGCATAGTTCCGCACTCTCCTCTAGCAGTGTTTAGGACTTTTCGTGCATGCGCAGTTGCCAATAATCATTGTGTGAACATCAGTATTGCGTTTCAATTACTTGCACCTCTGAGCCAGGCCCTAAGTAGTTAGAAAACTAATGTTCAATGGATTTCTGTAGATGATCATAAAAACTCAATATAAAAGTTGTACGGATAGGTAATGCCATACAATAAATGAAGCTTTTTATGATGCTAGTATATACTGTAGGTTGAGAAATTTAGTTCCAGTAAGTGTAAAAAACAAAAATCACCTATGCTTTCATGATGACAGTCAATCTCCCTCATGCATATCACTGAAAAGAGGAAACTGCTTATTTTGATAGTGTCTAGAAATAAATACATTTTGTATGTCAAAAAATATAGTTTTATTTAATAAGTTGGCAATTCCAATGATTTAAAGATGCTGGTCTACACCACAGGCAAAGCAAATTAAACCATTTATCACTGTGTTTCTACCAGTAGAAGATTAAATCAGCACAACGAAAAAAATTATATATATAATTGTTTAATATATAAATTACTATCTTTATAGTTTTTGCCAGACTCCCTCATATTAATCTTCTTTCGTTTAAGAATTGTTATCTCAGAATAGCTTAAAAGAACGGAGAAGTTGTTAATCTTTTATTAACGTACAACTCTATTGCACGGATTCCAGGAATGTTTGAGTGTAGAGGCATGTTCTAATGCTCTATACCTTATGCTGCTTGGTGTCATTACTTCAGTTTAACACAGGCATTTTTAGCTATATAGGTGTGCTATGCCTTGTGAAAAAAAAAAAAGTAGCTTCATGGGAATCGGTCACCTCTGTGTCTAGTTCACCGTTATTAAGTATGAGATTAGGTAGCCTGCAGCAGGTATAAAAAACAACGCTCTGTTTCCCTGGAAGAAACTGAATGGTTCTCACATTCTAAACAGTTTTTTTTTTTTTTTTTTTACAATGGGCCTGATTTAGAGATGTACACAAACCCAATGGTTGGGGGATTGCTCATGTGCATAACTCAGTCTGAGCATTATGTACAGTGCCCCCACCCCGCCCCCGTTTTGTAAGCATGTCAGGGCAAGGGTATGCATCTTCCCATGCACACTTCCTGGCCCCGGCTGAGCAGTTCGGTTGCCCATTCAGAGATCCCTTCATGCCCCTATATATGCCAGAGCCCCTATTGCCCCTTTATAAAAGGTATCAGAGCCAGCTCATAAGCCATTAGATACCCCTTATTCCTCTATATATGCCAAAGCCCCATTAGGGTGGGTACACATTTGCACTATATCGGCCCGATTTGGGCAAATCAGAACAACCATTTGGGGATATTGTGCAGTTTCAATGCCCAACTGTATGTTCCCATGGGTCGCATGCAATGTCTTGTGATTGGCTGAGCTGCACGTCAAATCACACGGTATCACATGCAAGACTGTACATATTAATAAATTGCGGAACAGTGACTGCCACTCATTATATCATTTAAGTGTGCACCGGCAATCTCCTTTGGAGCGGAGCATTACAAGGCATCAGAGACCATCTCCTGACACAGTGTCCTCTAATCACTGACAGATCCCATTCCTTGACCATCTGTCCATTCAGTCCAGTTTAAAATACTCCATCCAGCATTAAGTCCAGGTTCAGCACTCTGCACTCCTCGTTCTCTGACCCTTAGCTCTGCAGCAGCAGCCAGCACAGTGAGCTCTACATAGTGGACAGTCACACTAACTCATCATGCTGAGTGTCTGTGCTGCAGTGCCACTGATTTTCTACCCATCAACTGGCTTTGCCCCTGCTCTGACACCACTCACACCCCAAGAGGAGGAGACAGACATACTGAGAGCGACTGAGGTCTGGCCTTTGGCCTGATATTTCCAGACACCACCCTATGGAATATGAAAAGACTCTGGACAGATCGTGTGACTCCCGGATAGTCCAGAGGATCCCAAATGGGTGGTAACCCTAGAGCCAGTGCTGTGGGTGCTTGATCATCCCACTATTTTGCTACCACTATCCATGTCTATACAGTATATGGCATTTTCAGTAATTTGTAAAGGTAATATTTGACTACATCCAATTATTTTAAAAAGTTGGCTCCTAAATTTAGTATGCTATTAGCATCCTAGTTACTCTATTGTCTCTCTAACAGATGAACTGAGGGGAGAAAGGTGGATTTGTTGTAGTACATAGTACCCCAATATATTTACTCTTAATATATGAGGTAACTTGGGAGACCATTTGCTTGCATTAGGGTGAGGCCAGTGCAGGTTAGACTGCAATTCTGTGGAAATGTACAGTATTCTGCTGTCTTTTTCTAAGTGGGTATCATATTGTAGGGCCAGTCAAAGGCATTGTACTAAATGATTCTGATCTTACAATTACTAATAACAAGGGACAAATAAGTGTTTTTACATACAGGGTTATAAATGTTACAAGAGGCTTTGCCAATTTGTTTTTCATATTTTAAGTTTTAAGGATCAAAATGAGACTGGACTGGACACCCGATTATGACACTTCCATATAGAATAAACTGAAGACCTAGGGCACCCACTTATGATAGTACAATACTATATAGAATAAACTGTAAAATCCAGGACCCATGATCATTATACTACTATGTGAAATATTGCACTAGCCATTAATATTACATATGGATTTTTAGCATTAAATCAAGGTAGCCACTTCTTAAAAAGGGTTTCCCCAGTAGTGAATGACTATCCAGAAGGCTACATATTGGGCCATGCCAGTATTGTTGTATAAGATCAGATTGTCATGTGGATATTATCTAGAACTATCTAGAGGTCTATAATTTAAGCGTTTATAAATGTGCCGTAGAAAACATGAAGGAAACAAATAATAAATTAGATTCAAGTCACACTTAGTTTCTATGTAAACATTTTTACTTTTAAACAAAAAACTAAATTACATTTCTCTGGCATTCTTCTGAATAGATCCACATAAAATGATAGTAGTAGCAGCAGCTTTAATCAATTATTTTATATTTAACCGAAACAACTGCTGAAAAACTCTAACAAACTTCCTCACACACACAGAGCTCTCTGTTCTATTACTGTATCAACACTCAACTTCTCTACAACAACTTTTCCCCCCAATTTCTCCATTCACTTGTCCTGATATTGCTGTACTATATCTTAACCAAATCCTAGCAACAGCCCTTGATCAAGTGGTGTTGATTACTATTCAATCTCCATGTCCGCCTCAATGTCAGCCATGGCACACTAAAGAAACAGGGCATCTTCAAACACTTTTAAAAAAAAGTAGAATGTCATTGGTGTAGATAACATGCTCTGCATGACTTCCTCTCATATTCTGCTACAGTATCTACTGCTCCTATAGAGATACTGTAGACACTGCTAAACAAACATACTTCCAAACTCTTACAGCATGTATCCTTAGGTTTCTAATCCCAAATGTATGTTTAATGTGTGTAATCTCTTCTTGCCCATTACACACAAAACTCAGATAAACAACTAGTGCTCAAGATCTTGCGTCTTAATTTAACAACTAAATTGATACTATCTAACATGAAATGACATTTCCTTTATCAGCCAGATGCCTTCTCAATCATTCCCTGACTGCTCTGGCACCTTGTCTTGATTTGATCCCTCAGCTGAATATTAAGAATCTACACTTTTCTGATCTTCCTACTCTACCACCTCTCTGCTTGAGTCTATGCCCTCACATATCCCTAGATCTTTGTCTCCTGTAGTTATCCCAACCTTAACTAAATTTAACTAATTTTATCTCTCTCTCTCTACTGGTATCTTTCCATCCTTATTCAGCCATGCAGTGATTGCTCCCATAAAAAAAAAATCTAAATTTATAACAAATTGGCTCTCAAATTACTGTCCCAGTTCTCAACACCCTGCCCCTCAAAGCTTCTTGCCTACATCTGCATCAAATGCTTTATTTCCTCACACAAACTATTTGTTAATCTTCAGTCAGGCTTTCACTTCTATCACTCCACTGAGACTGCACTGACTTAGTCAATAATTTCATTGCTTCTAAACCAAAAGGTTATTACTCACTTCTAATCGTATGGGATCTACATGCTTTCTTTTACACTGTAAGCACTCTTCTCATACAAACAGTACATTCCCTAGGTCTTCAGAACACTATCCTGGTTTCATCCCATATAAAAAAAAAACAATCTCTTCAGGCAAGCTTATCAAGTTCCAGAACCACTCACATAACGTCCGTAGACTATTCTACCCAACTAGCTCCCCTTTATAGAGTCCATACATACTTTTACAATTTGTTCCATTTCTAAGCTTACACAGCCCACTGATGCCAGTGTTGGCCAACATTGTTGGGTGACTGATTCATATAGCCCACCAAGGACCTCTGCAATATGGCTGGACCATTTGCAACATATAGCACTTATCCTCATGTTTCAAATTCCTTTTCCCTATAGATTGAAAGCTTGTGAGCAGGGCCCTCTTACACTTCTGTCTGTCTGATATTACCAGTCTAATTTTATTACTGTTTTGCTCCCATGTGTAAAACAGAATATACTAGCACTATATAAATACATATCATTATCATCAATAATAATAATACTATATTAAAATTAATGAACTCTTAAGTACTGCACGGATACTTTAGAGGCAAAAGTCGTGACTATATAACCATAATAAATCCAGTTTCTCTCAGTAGCAGTGATTTCCAGTTTGATGAATGCCTTGATTCCCTGCAATGTCCCTGATACATCACTAATCTCTTGTACTAATAAATTTAAAATATAAATAAATAAAATGATCTCATATGATACAAAAGTAATATTTTAAGCCTAAAATAAAGAATACATGCCGAGAAGCTATCAAATCAAAGTTACCGCTGAAATTGGTTTGTCACAATCTACTACAATACAAGGTGCAAATGGATTTCCAAGACAACTTACATAGTTAAAGACTTGCTAAATGATGCTATTTTCAAACAAGGAATTTCAAAGTGAATCATCTGCTAAATGTTAATTATGCTCCCATGCTGGGAGGAAGTTTATAATTCTTCACATAAATTGTACTAGACAGACTACCTAAAATACTATCAAAACATCCTTTGATATCGACAAAAGTTCCTCTACAAGTTACATTGTAATTGACTACTTGCGTGATTTTTGCAATCTGGGTTTTGAAAATGGGATTTAATAACATGTTGTCATTCTAGATGGGGCTGCATTACTCTATGTTTTTCTTCATAAAACACAAATTGCATAGTACCATTAGCAACTAATATATTGGGTATAAAAAGTACAAAATAATTTAGGTATTGATAACAGTTAGGTATAGATATTGTGCCAACACCAAACAAACATGTCCACCTAAGTCAGGGTAATCAACCAGCTTGCTATACCAAAAGGTCTACTCACATTGCATCGGCATTTGCAGTTACCAACAATATTTCAAGCGCCTTAAGTCAGGGGGGGGGGGGGGACACATTATCTGACATGTTTTAGTGTTACCACTTACCCAGATACAGATGTCCCACTCTAAACCCACAAGGCGGTCATCACCTAATAATTAAAGATAACAATAAACCCAACCCTTTCGAAATCAACAAAATCCCATTCCAGACTAGGGCCACATCAATGGAATGTGTTTAATCTGTCCATTTTGCAGGAGAACTATATTATTAGTACAGGGGTGGAACGTACATTACATTTACTGGTGATCAAACAACAAAATGTATTGTGGTTATTCAAATAAAGATTAATGCAATACAGGTTCCTAAAAGCCATCCCTCACACAGTTATGCTTAGCCAGAGGTGGTATTGAAGTCCATCCTGTAGATGATAGTTATTTCCCATGCTACTAAAGTAGAAGGCAATGTATTTATTTAGTTTCTTATAAGTGTAAAGTAGCTCCCACTCACCAAAGCTGGAGTAGAACTTATAAAAGTCATTATATATCACTCATTCACCACTTTGAAAAAAATAAGATCCAAATAAGTGAGTTGTGTTTGGTTTCTCGGATTCTGCACACCTAAAACAAGAATTAATGGTTCCAATAGCAACATCTGCTCAGAAGTACAGGGTGTTTCATTCGCCATTGGACCCAAAGTTTTTCTTATAACTTTTTAATTAATTGATGTAATTTAGTGAAATTTGACACAGACATACCTTGGTCTATGAGAAACATGATGAAGTCATAGTAAATGTTGAAAGTGTTTGCCATTAGCATACAGGCAAGCTTGAATGCGTCTCTTCCATGGACATCTAATAATGTTCCAGTGGTTTCCAGTTTTTCACCAGATACTGAATGGTGAATTTTGCCAGTGGTTTCTGACCTCCAAACTGCTCAATAAATTGTCTTTGGCATGCATTTATTGGCTCAGTTTTCCAGTACATCTGGACAATAAATACGAGTTGTTCAGCCGTGTACCTGTTAATATCAGCACGTAACACACAGACGTGATTAATGTGGACGCCTCAGTACACAACACTACTGTCAGGAGAAGGAATACCTACTGACTAGCAGTGGCGGCTCCAGAGGTTGGGCTGTAGCGCAGTCCAAAATTCATATAGGGGAACCACACCAACTGTCATCCTCACTAGCTCCCCTATTTGAAATTTGGACTGCGCTGCTGACTAGGATGGTGAACAGCTGGCCTATACTTCGCACATGCTTGAACAGCTGACCTGGATGCTAATGGAAAACACTTTCAACACTTGATATGACTTCCTCAGGTTTATCATAGACCAAGGTAAGTCTGTGTCAAGTTTCACTAAAATTATATTAATTACTTTAAAAATTATAAGAAAAACCTAGGGGCCAATATCGAGTGAAACACCCTGTAGTATTATTGCAGACCTATGGTCATAAACTGCTAGTGGGAGAGAGAATCATGGCAGGAAAGTGAGAATGATGGAGGGCAACCTGCATTGCTAGTACAGTCTGAAGGAGCAGGATGATGGGAATGATGAGCATGAGAGGCGTGTTATATTACAACACACCCGACTCCTAAATTATAATATATTTGTTGAGGCCTGCTTTAGTGACTTTTAAAAGGTGACATGGGGAGAATTAACTTTTTCAAGATTGCTAATAAAACGACTATTTCTTTCAGAAATCTGTAATTGTACTTGTCAGGGGTACATCTCTGGATCAATGCAAAATCTTTAATTTCTATTTACAGAATTTCCCACCACTGAATACCAAAAAGTCATGACATCAGGATCCAAGGTGTAAAAAAAAAAAAAATGTACAGCTCAGAACTAACTGTCATGGACACTCCATACCTGTGCTCTTCTGACATGGACACTCCTTACCTGTGCTCTTCTGACATGGAATGCTTCTGTAAGTGCATCATAAGTAATCAACTCATTCAGATACTCACCTAGGTTACAGATTAGTTCATTTACATACCAAAAACAGTATCTGATATTGCCACACCCTTTTAGCCACAACTCTGTTATCCAGGTCAATGAGAACCTAACCTATACAGACAATATATATATATATATATATATATATATATACACACACAGCCCGATCCCCGGTTCTGCCGACGCAGATTCATCGAGGAATCAGTGAAATTCAACATCACTCTCACCGATCCTGACCAGTTTCAGGTTGGAATTGGGGAATCGAGTTTCTCAACATGCTAGATTTCTTCCATTCCCTAACCCCGATGTGAGCAGAATGAGGAATTGCCCTGAAACAGGCTGTATGGGCCTCATACTGTATCTCACAATGCACACACTAAGGCCCTGATTCAGGGCGTTTTTTTTTTTTGGAGTGGCCTCCTGGCCGCTCGCATAGCTGCGGGTGACCACCCACAGCTATTGCAAGCGACCAGGATGATGGTCGCGATGGTCAAGACCATCGCGACCATCGAGCTTGCGACAAGACCCTTGTGGTAGGGTTTCGTGGCCACAAGCCCCAGGAGAGCTTCTGGCTCTAATAGAGCCGGAAGCTCTCCCACTGACATTACTGGTGATGTCAGTGGGGCCGTCCACAAACAGCAGGTGTTCGCATGGGAATGCCTCAGTTTGTTAAGCCACCCCCACGCCACGCCTCCAAAACGGTGCGAGCTGTCGATCAAAATCAACAGCCTCCCCCTTTTGGTGCGAGACCCGGAGCGCCCGGGTCTCGCGCATGCGCATGTCGGAGCCGGCGTGTGCATGCGCAGTGGCCTAACTTCGACCCGCTCGTGAGCGGGTCTGAATCAGGCCCTAACTACACTCCGTGATGTATGGCAGTGAAAATGTTAGCACTCAAAGTATTAACTACTTTGCAGTTTAACATTCAACAGTTAACATGAGCAAAGTCTTCTGAAGGCAACCAGATCTGTTTAGATCATAAGGACAATACATTTTTAATTTTAAGATTTATTATACAAAAACTATTCCAGTGCATACATACAATACATATTGAGATCTAGTACATGAGATCTAGTACATTGTAAAATACAGTTTAAAAGTAACCAGAAGAAACTTACAGAATATACACCATTTATGATTGTATCTATTTGTAGTTAGGGGGACAACAGGATTTAATTTAGTGTCTCTCAATTCACTTGAATCTCAGAGTCTGACAATTTCCAAACAATAACATGATCATTTAAAGACTTCATAATGCTTCTAAATTATCATACACACAACTCTATGAGTGTCACTAAGGTATATGACAGTATTTGTAACCTGGGTGTCCTTACTCTCATTTGAATCACAAATGCTTAAAAATTACAAATATTTTTTTTTTGTGAGTGTCCTATAAACCCAATACTATCCAATATCAACCCAGTTTAAATTTGTATGTGTATAGACTACCAATCCACCCCGACTTCGCACGGGAGCAATTTCAGCTTGTCACAGCCCCCTGCATTTCATAGTATCCTATGCAATGTCACCAAAGTCCCCTGCATCTCACTACAGCCTCCTGCTTCTCACTACTGCCTCCTGCTTTTTACTCCAGCTCCCTGTAATTCACCACAGCATCCTATATCTCTCCAAAGGCCCCTGTTTCTCACTCTTGCCTCTTACCACAGCCCCTGCATCATACCACAACCCCCTGCTGCTTCTCACTCCTGCCCCCTGCATCTCACCAGTGTCACAACAACCCCCCCTCTTCCCCACTACTGCTCTGCAGCTGACTGGGGCTTGGCGAATGAGATGTGCAGGGAAGGTATCGAGGATCATGGATGAGAGATTTGTACTGCAGCTACCATAAGCATTATCAATAGCATGTTCCTGGGCTGGGGTCCCTATGCATATTTCCACAGCCTCCATGCACACCCCTCCCCGACTACTGAACATGGCGATGAACAATGTCCTCTTAGAACAATGTACCCTGTATTTCCAGGCTTCCTGTTGAGCTTCCTCACCATGGTGTCTCTGTCTGAGAACAGTACTGTATTCCATGGGAGGTGCCTCCTGTTCACAGAGGGAGTGTGACTGAGTGGGAACATCATGCTTGAGAGGGAGCACTTCATTGTTGAGGAGTGGTGGCTGGAGTCCATCTGCAGGTTCAAAGTAAGGATGGACACCGGAATTTGATGGTTACTAACCATCAATGTTTTGGTTATGATGGTATTGATTTTATCATTTGATGGTGGCAGTGTGATGTTTGCCACCATCGAATGGAAATCATTAGATGGTGATCGGATGGTTGTTTGTTTTTTTAAAATTCCTGACAGCTATGCCTTCCCTGGCTCCTTTCTGTCTACTATGTCTTCATCAGGGCATTTTCATGGGTACATTGGAGGCTGTCTCTCACTCTGTCTTCCTCAGATGTGACTCTGCTCAGTCCCTGACTACTTCCCCTCTCTAAGCTGCTGCTAAGTAACAAGGCACTTTGTGATCTCTGACTGGCTCTCACTGTCTTAGAGAGCTAATCAGAGAGCAGCCCTCAGCCCTGCAGCAGCAGCCTGTCACTCGCACAGCACAACAGTTTTTTCTATGACCTGCTTAAATTTCAGAAGCTTTCATGCTGTTTCAGAACAAAGGACAGCTCCTATACAGCAGCTTGGCGCAAGATTTTGCTTCTGTGAAAACCCCATCAAAATCCGTCCAGTGGTTCAGTGATTTTCTATTTTCTCACTATGGTGAATGACATGTTCGGTAGCATAGTTTAATTTTTGATGCATGTATTTACGTGATTGATATTGCCTTATATATACAGGTCAGTCCATTTAGGGTGACTAATGCTTTCGATCCGCCTTCCAATAACGCCTCAATTGAGACCTTTATGAGATTAGTCAGGGATGACACACTCCCCCTAGTGCGGAAAGCTAAGATCTTTCGATCAAATCTTTCCATTAAGGAAGATTTGGCGATCTGGGAACTGCGTGATAATATGCAGATAGTCATCCGACCTGCTGACAAGGGTGGAGGTGTGGTTGTGTGGGATCATGATGATTATGTCTGTGAGGCTATGAAACAGCTGTCTGATTCCAGTTGCTATAAGCAGTTGAAGTTTGATCCCACTGACAGATTCAAGTTAGAGATTGATGCTGTTATAAGCCTTGGTTTCAATAATAGTTGGATTGATGAACATACAGTTCATTTTTTGACACAAGATTTCCCCTGAACACCACTTTTCTATTTGTTGCCGAAAGTGCATAAGTCACTTGTACTGCCCCCCGGTAGACCCATTATCAGCTCAAGGGGGTCGTTATGTCAGAGTCTGTCACAGTATGTAGGTTATTTTTTACAGTCACTTGTACAAAACACTCCTTTTATTCTGAAGGATACTACTGATTTTTTGAACAAACTTAACGAGTTTGGTCCACCTCCCACTAACTGCATCTTAGTGACACTAGATGTCACTAGTCTCTATATGAATATTGTACATTCAGATGGCTTGAATACTACACGAGAGGTTCTCTCCTCCAGTCCTCATTATACAGGTCCGCCCATTGAGTTAATTTTGCTCCTAATGGAGATCATTCTACATAAAAATTATTTTCTTTTCAATAATGCGTTTTTCTTACAGCTTAAGGGGACAGCAATGGGGTCTAATATGGCCCCGTCGTATGCCAATATTTACATGTATTTTTTTGAGAAAGAACACATTATGCAAAATAGATTATTTTCGCATTTCATTTCTTTTTATGTCAGATATATAGATGATTTATTTTTTCTTTGGACTGGAGGAGAGACGTCTCTCAAGGAGTTTATTGGGAGTCTCAACTGACTACCAGGGTCGATTAGATTCACTTATAAATGTAGTACAGATATGATTGATTTTTTAGATGTATGCATTACCATTAAGGAAGGAAGGTTTGCAACCTCTATTTACACCTAACCAACGGACAAGAACACTTTTTTGGAAGCATCCAGTTTTCATCCCATGCCCCTCAAGAGAGGACTTATTTTCTCTCAGTTCATCAGAGTAACATGGATTACATCCGATAATAAGGAATTACAAGAGGCCCTGAACAAGATGGGACAAAAATTCTTACAACGTGGATATTCCAAATCCGAGGTTGACCAATCGATATCAAAGTGTTTAAGATTAAACAGGGAAGATCTTCTAAAAACTAAACCAGCACATCCACATTTGCTTAATACCAGGATGGTATACGGGAGTACCTTTTCGATAACTTCAGGGATTGCAAAGCAAGCCATTTTAAAGCACTGGCCCATATTGCAGACTGATCCTGTTCTTAAGGATGTATGCAAACTCAAACCTCTTTTCAGCTATAAGAGAAGTAAGAATCTCAAGGAGAGGCTATCTACTGCTGATGTTGGCCCCCGGCTTGTTAACAAAGCCAATTGGCTTAGTCTACAACATGGAGCATTCATATGCACAGGATGTGTTAACTGTAAATTTCTGAGAACTGGCAGTACTTTCACACATCCATCCAATGGAACAGTATTTAACCTCCAACATAGGATGTGTTGTGATACCAAGTTTGTGACCTATATTATAATATGCCCATGTAAAAAATTATACGTGGGCAAAACAATACGTATGTTAAAGGAGCGCATATCCATGCATCGCTCGTTGATTAAAAAAGCGTATATACAATTAGAAAGCAATACGCCTCCGGTGGCCAGACATTTTGTTGCCAGTGCACATTCCATCAATGACTTTTGTTTTATGCCTTTTGATCATGTGCCTCCTCCTAAAAGAGGAGGTGACAGACATAGGATGTTGCTTAGGCAGGAATGCAGTTGGATCTACAAGCTTGGAACCATGGTTCCCCATTGACTAAACAAAGAGTTCACTTTTTCTGCCTTTTTAGGTTAATCTCCATTGGTTTAGGTAGATATTTTTGTAACATAATCGTTTGCCACTCTCAATTGACTCCCTTTTGTAGCGTCAAGTGGCCCAGCATTCCAAAAAATCTCTTTAAGTACACTACATGTATTGGTAATAGTTGCGATATCTATGTGACTACCGCAACATATTAAGAGTATAGTGTGTTGTGTTTTAGTGTTATATGTTGTTTGTTTATATGTAATGTATTGTGATTATGTGCAGGGGTGCTATGTTGTGTCAGAATGGCATGTCAGGCTTTGTGCGGGTCACTCATTGTGCGGTGGGTGCTGGCTTGTTGTTGCCTGGGTTACACTCACTGCGTCATCAGTGGGCGCATCGATGGTGACGTTGGAGCGACTGGCCTGGGCCCGGCCGCACATGTGGGATCACGCTTCTGCTGATGGCTGCCGGCTGATGCAGGTGAGGTGAGAGGGCACTCACACTGTTGGGTATATAGTACAGTTCTGGATCACTAGGCTTTAGTCCCTTGACGAAGGTTGACGAAACGGCCGTCGGGGCTGACCCGGGTTAGGAGCATGACTCCCCGGCATTTTCTATTTGTGCATCTGAATCACCTGAATTGCTAAGTATTATCTATATATACTTCATCCAGTTGGTTACTACACCTTCCATGGTTGTACATTGGATTTTTACGATGGCTTATTAAAATCATATTTTGCATATTGCGGTGTGCTGGTTCTGGTTCCATTTTGGGACTGTCTATATATTCTGGATTTTCATCTGACCCTGCACCTGCTAATTGACGCATTGACTGTGTGCGCTCCATTTCTCTCATTATATATATATATATATGATATAAGCATCTTTTATGCAGTTAATTTATACATTTATTATATAGTTGAGACTATTGATCACAATATCTTTTGTCTGATACAGCAATAATTATGATCCTTAAGTTAATGGGTTAATTTCTAGCTATATTGTGCATGTGTGATCATAGTTCTCTATGTACGTCTTGGTTACTTATCATAGTATTGTTTGTTGTATATGTATACTGCAGTCACTGTGGGAGTAGGTTGCAGAATGTTTTCTGCTACCATGGTTACATGCACCACAGTGGCTGATTTAGTGATCCTTGGTGGCAGGGGTGCTGTTTTGTGACATCATGATTACTGCACCGGTATACGCTGGTGGCTCCCGCAACATCCAGAGGTGCGGCTGGTGTCAGGGTCCATGCGGTGGGAGGATCTTGGAGTGTTAAGATATTTATGTGCTATTTTTGTATTATGCTTAGTGTCTTTAAGTTCCTGAGGAAGGAGGTTCTGTCTCTGAAACGTCGATGACGACCAAATAAATTTCATATTTACTTCACCCTGATTGAAATGGTCTCTGAGTGCTGCCCTCGTTGTATATGCATTATTGGGAATCCAGTTGCTGTTGCACTATATATATATATATATATATATATATAGATAGATAGATAGATATATAAAGATCATACAATCCTATAATGTTTGGTCATTAAGCTCATACAATATTTCCTGGATGAAAGTTCTGTCCCACTTACTTCTAGATACAAAAAATTCTATATTAAAAAGACCAAGGACCCTCTATATTGGGATATTTATTCTTGTTTATTTTCTAGTTAATGTGCCTCCAAGAGATAATTTCATGCAATGCTCATACAATAGCAAGCTCATTTGATGTACGAGTTACGATTCACCCTTATGTCTAAATATGGGATTGGGTACTCCTAATATTGATTTTATCTCATATATTTCGGCTGAAATTAAGGGGTTACGTATGGGATGCTGGCTATTGGAATAACAGCTGTCAGAATACCGACAGTGCCAGTCACAATTCTGACAATAACAGGTAGGTTCCCCAATGCTAACCCTTACCCAGGGCCGTTTCTAGGGGCAGGTGACTAATGCAATCGCACGGGGCGCGCCGCCTCCGACCTCTGCAGCAGAAACAGAATATTAACTGACAGGCGCCTGCTGAGATTCAGTTACCAGCGGGCGCCCGGCAGAGCAGAGCAGCTGGAGAGACGCAGGCTCCGGCTTCCGGCTCCTGGCTCCCCCAGTGTGCACTATGGGAGGACGTCATGACGTCTTTCCCATAGTGCAGAGGAGCAGCCGAGTGGAGCGGACGCCGGAGCGGGGCTGAAGGTAAGTGTTACTTTTTTTTTTTTTTTATGTGCAGGCAGCCTGGGGACATTACTCTGGGGGCACTTTTGCGGGGGGAGACACCACTACTGGGGGCACCCGGGCACTACTACTGGGGACATTACTCGGGGGGCACTTCTACTGGGGGCATTGCTTAGGAGGTACCACTACTGGGGGCATTACTTAGGGCCCAGGGGCACTACTACTTGGGGCTTTACTACTTTGGGCACTAGTACAAAGGGAGCATTACTATTGGGGGGACTAATACAGGGGCATTAATACTGGGGACACTATTACAGGGGGCATTACTATTTCGGGCAATACAACTGGGGACACTACTACTGGGGCACTACAGCAGGGACCATTACTATTGGGGGCATTACTGATGGGGGCATGACTACAGGGGGCACTACTAATGGTGGCATGGCATAGGGGGCACCACTCCTGGAGGCACTACTACTGGGTGCACTGTATAAAGGGCATCACTACTGTGGGCTCTGCATAAGTTGTACTACCACTGTGGGCACTGCATAAGGGGCATAAATACAGGGGACACTGCATATGGGGACAACTACAGGGGCACTGCATAATGGGCACTTTTGCCTGAGAGCCAGTGGGGGGGAAGCCTGACCTGTCGGGATGGAATGGCAAGGGAGGGGGCTGGAATGAAGTGTGTATTATGTGAATCTTGTTTTTTCAATGTGTTTTATGTGGTTCTGCATTTAATAATGTATTTGAAGTGGATGTGGTTTTAAAACGTAGTTTATGTGCCTCTGGCTTTTCCAATATATTTTATGTGGAAGTGGTTTGTTGCAGTGTATTTTATGTGGATCTGGTTTTTATTTTCAATGTGCTGGGTTCGCTCCCAACGCGACTAAAAACAAGTGTGATGCAAGGTCATACTTCTACAAATGTCACACCAAAGGCATGCACACAGAAATGCGGCATGGGCTTGTGACAGCTAGGCCACACCCCATTTTTTGCTGTCTGTCTTGTTTAACTACATATATTTTTCAGCGCTTTGCCCCTGACAGGTTAGCCAACCCAGTACTCAGTAGTCACAGTGGCTGTCAATCTGTGGTCTTTCGAGATCACACTCCCTTACTGTGATACCACACCCCCTTACGATGGGGCCATGCCCACTCCACAATATTACTGCTTCGAGGGGGGGGGGCGCATTTTGTCTGCTCGCACTGGGAGCCTCAAACCCTAGAGACTGCCCTGCCCTTACCACTACCCCTCCCTCCCCACACCCTAAACCTAACCCCTTAGTGCCTAACCCTAACCCTGGATACTTACCTTCGGGATGCCAGCGGTCAGAATTCTGGAGCTGGGATCCCCACTGCTGTCGGGATTCCGGCGCCGGAATTTAGACCGTCTGCATTTTGTTTGCCAGGATGCCGACTACATTCCAAAATTAAGTACACCTATGATATATGTAGAACCACAACTTGCTTGCAGTTCATGTGTTTTCCTTGTCTGTGGTACAGGTTAGAAAGTTTTTCTATGAGAGCATAGAACTCATGGTAAGTGTCCACTGAAAATGCACTCAGGGCTGTAGCTAGGGATGTGACAGTGGTGCAGACATCAGGACACAGAAGGGTTGCATTGTTGTTGGCCCACAGCACCTGCATTTGTCTTGCAGGGTGTCTAGAATGGCAGCCTGTATCCAGTAGCACTGCTGAAGTGCTGCCCATAGTTTCCAAAGGAAGGTCCTTACATGCAACCTGCAGCCTTTAGAGCTATTTTTGTTCTGGCGGCCCCACCCCTCATTATGACATTTTCCTCACTATGCCCTAATCTTCATAGTACTCTGTGTTCATTTCAACTAATTTTAAAATTTTATCAACATTTTATCAACATTTTGTCAATATTACCTGCAGTTTAGTAAGTGTTGAATGTGAAATGACAGGCATATGGCTATCAAGACTGTTCCTATTGCTTGTTGTTACAGATTTGGATACTGCATTACAAGCAGTTCTGGAAAATGCCAGAAGGGTCGATGGCAGATGGGACGGTCCGGCCATTGCTGCCGAGGGGGGGCTTGAGTGTCAGAGATGTTGCGCACCAGCATGCAGTGAGCCCTCAAGATAGCACTACCATCATTTTTAATCTGGTTCCGGTGTTGAGCCAATCGGAGCTAGTGGACCGGCAGCCAATAAAAACCTTCTGCTGCTCCATGAGCTTTGATTGGCTCATGACAGTCATCTGATTCGAATGTCGGCGAATGTCTCTCCATGTCTGTAACTGCATGCAGGTGCACTGGTGGCCCGACACCAAATTCACCTGCTGAAGGGGGAGGACAGAGGCTGCTGGATGGACTCAGGGAGAGCGGAGCTGAGGTGAGAAGCTGCTGGAGGAATGGGAGAGGGAAGTAGGGCATAAAGTCTAAACAGCATTACTGTGTGGCATAATGTGTTATAAGGGGCATTACTGTGTGCGGCATAATGTGTGAGGGGCATTACTGTGTGGAAAAATATGTAAAGGGCACTATTACTGTGTGGCATAATGTTTATAAGGAGCACTACTGTGTGGCATAATGTGAATGTGCTCTGTGTGGTGTATTGTGAACATGGGGCACTACTGTGTGATGTAACGTGAATAATGGGCACTACTATGTGATGCAATGTGAATAAGGGGCATGACTATGTGAGGTAACGTGAATAAAGGACACTACTGTCCAGTATAATGTGACAAAGGGGCACTTCTGTGCAGTGTAATGTGACTAAGGGGAACTACTGTGCGGCATAATTTGAATTGTTGGTACTATTGTGAGTTTATGCCCCTCCCCAGCCTGACCACAATTGTTTTGATGTATAACTTGTATGTTTTTTGAATATTAATTATATTTGTAAGAGCACAGACTAAGAAGTGGGAGGAGTCAGGTACAGTAAGGGGAGGAGTATGTGCCAGGAGCCAGATGCTGACACAAAGTGGGCCTGTGTTCTTTAATGCCAGGGCCTATTTTTAGTCCCAGTCTGGCCCTGATTACAGTGAGCAACAATGATGTACTTGCTGCTGGGCACTGGTTAGTGTTGCCTGCTGATTTTAACCCCCTTTTATGTTTATATACTCATACTCATATTTCTGTGGTAACAAGGAGCAGGGGTGGTTTATAAGATGATGGGTCCCATGTGCAGTCTCCATGCAGGCCCCCCGCTCTCTTGCCGCTGCATGCGTGTGCCAGAGTCTACTGCGCAGATCTCCAGGAAAATGGTGCAGGCATAAGTTTGCTGGTGATCTCTGCACCCACTGACATAGAGCTAAGTATAGTCTATGAGTGCAGGGTGTGCACTGTGGGCCAACTAAGCCTATGGACACGGCACAACTTGCATCCATTATAGATATGTCGATGAGAAGGGGGGGGCCTCCTAGTGTATATTGCACATTGACCTGCCTTTCAAAGGCCATTATTGTATATTTAGTTAATATAAACCGTGGTTACACGTAAAGTACAGTATATCCAAATTAGTAGCATGTAACAGTCAATGGAAGAAGGGTTAGAGCAGATAAAGTGCAAGATTAATCAATGACTGTCTGAATTTACCTGGATAATTGGTGTGTTATCCAACAAAACCTTGCCATCTGTAGCAAATGAATTTGACTATTGTCATTACTCTACAGCAGAGGTTACAGAAAGTTTCCCATTTTCCATTAGCTAATACGTTAGTGTTAATTATGATAGGGTGTTGAGAGAACTGAAAACAAAGAGCAGTGTAAAGAACATTAATCTTTCTTTACAATGTGAAGACTCTAATTGACTTCTATCCTAAACAATCACTAAAAATAAGTTGTTTTTATATAGTGAAGCTGATTGTAGCGTTAAATACCAATATACTAATATTAAAGTGTAGAACAGTCTATTCATCAACATTAACCATACATTAGAGCAGGGGTCAGGGAACTTTTTTACCTTTTATCCCAAAATATATTTAGATACACTGACATTACCCCCTTGATTTGAAAGGAAGGAAATCATATAGTAGTGCCCCCATAGTTATGCCCTTGTAGTAGTGCCCCCATATAATACCCCTGTAGTGCCGCTTGTACAAAAAAAAAAACTCACCTTAATCCCCGCTCCTGTATCCGCCGCCGTCCTGTCTGCCCGGCTGCTCCTCGGAACTGTGGGAGAGACGTCATGATGTCTCTCCCATAGTGCGCATGGAGAGAGGCGGAAGCTGGAGTTTAGGAGAGAACTCCAGCCTCCGGCTAACTCGGCGCTGCAGGGAAGGAGCCGGCTGCCCGCTGATAATAACATCTCAGCGGGCGTCCGGCTTAGAGCCTCCCTGCGGCACAGCCGGGCATGCATATGAATCATTCTAGAATGATTCATATGCATGCCCGGATGTCTGTCCTTTACCCCCAGGAATTTCATTTTTACCCCATTTAGGGTAATTTACCCTTGTTCCCTGACCACTGCATTAGAGCTACCATCATTGGAGATGTATCAGTTTCACAAAAGTAGAAACAAGAATGTGTATGGACTACAAGATAAAACATAAGAAACTGACAGTGGTTTCATTAATATGTCCTCCTGTAATGTAGGTCATGCAGTTCTGTAACCTGAACAGAGTTACTATCTGTACTTGTGGTCTATAATGGTTCATGATATGTATAGTATTGTATGTATTGCATAATGTACTCTAATTTAAAAAGAGATTTTTTTAAAAAAAAAATTTAAGCCACAGACGTGTCCTTTCACTGTATAAAGACAAAACTAGGTACAGATTGTGTGCTTTTATAGGAGGCACAAAACTTGATTGTCATTATTTAATAGTAGAAGGTATAATATGTCATGCTATAAATGTTCCTAATAAAGTGACGAATGCATGTTTATATGTATACATAATTCACATATTACAGTCACTAGTGTATTACAAGTACATAGCATACAGAGACGCATAAATAGAAGTCAGTCACTTGTTCCATTATATAATACAATGCAGCTGGTATGTCATAGAAGTTCCCTGAAACAATATTACAGTAAAGTTCTTCACACTATTACTTACCACTTTAGATAGTCCCAATAACAGTTATTATAGACTACATTTACTTCTTGTTATCCAGTCTGTAATTTGGATCAATGCCCTGACCTGATACAGAGCAGTTGCCAAAATACTCAGCAAGAAATTTATCAAAAAACCGTTTTAACAAAGAGAGAGAGAGAGAGAGAGAGAGGGAGGGAGGGAGAGAGAGAGGGAGGGAGAGAGAGGGGGAGTAGCATTTAGCATTGAGTTTTAATTTTTGCTTGATAGGGACAACTACCAAACTGTATACACAGGGGGAAATTACTTTAATCTTTCTCAGTTCTCAACCAATATTCTCACTTCCTTTCAAAATATTGTATTGATGTATCATAGTGCAAGTTTTTTGTTTTATTAGAAGATTTCAACACTACAGCATAGAGTGTGTAAAAGTGAGTAATTTTATTATACCTCAAAATATGCCCCAAAGGAAACATTGCATACAATTTATTGCAACTAATAGAATTTAATTACACACAATATTTCCACAAAGCCGGTCTGTATCTGATGTTTAATGAGTGTGTTTACACTGTAAAATAAATGGTACTTATTATGAGTTCAATGTTGACTGCTTATAAAATCACATCTATTATTTTGTAGTACTTAAAAATGATTATGCAAATTCATTCAAGAAACAAAGCACACACATGAGATATGTATATATATATATATATATATATATATATATATATATATATATAGAGAGAGAGAGAGAGAGAGAGAGAGAGAGAGAGAGAGAGAGAGAGAGAGAGAGAGAGAGAGAGAGAGAGAGAGAGAGAGAGAGAATACTGTGGCAAAGTAAACGACTTGATCCCATTTGAGGTCACCTAGATCATTTTCTTTTCGCTCTCTTCCAACGAGACAAAAGTTAATGAAATGCTAATTATACTAAGTACTCATTACAAATTTAGGAAATTAAATAAACATTGAAAGTGTCCCAATCAAAGCCTATTGTCTTCATTTCCATAAAAAGCCATTTCAATGGGAAACAAATGGTTAGGTAATTAGCTGAGCAAATCTGTGTCAACTGGCCGTACAACCACAGGCTTGTACATTTCAAGCAATATTCCCTTTGTCAGTAATGATAGAACTAAAAAAGTAATGCATGGGTGTGAATTATACCTACCTGACATATCAGCAACATACAGTAATCATGTATTTTCTGTGATGAAGTTATAAATGTTCTAAATGTGTTATTCGTTTATATGTAAATGTGCACAAGGTTTGGCTGGATGTATTAATGAGGAAGTTTTGTCTCTGTGAAGTAACAGGAAAGTCTTATGGTGGGATGTACTAAGCATTGCATTCGCGATGCGGTACATTCCACCACTTATCAGGTGCATACAGACGTTAATAACATACTAGCATTAACACCTACTAGATCCCCCCAATTGGCATCTACATGGTCCCCCTGAATAAATTGGTCATTTGTCAGCTCTGAAGACCAAATCAAATTGAAAGAACTGTCCATTTCTGTTTCTACCTTGCTCCCGGCATACAGATCACCTCGAGTTAGTGTTCTATCTCTATCATTTTATCCTTTTTTGTTTATGACTGTTTGTGTACGGTTTATGTTATTTGCTATATATTTTTATTATTATATGCCATGTCCTACATGTTCTTATATTACATTTAAAATTGTATAAATGTCCTTGTTACTTTAATTAACCTACAGGCTTCTTATAAAGAAAACTAGTGTCTGATCATGCTAACCTGGTCATAAGCTTGACTGTATTAACGCTAAGACAGGCTGTGTTAACCCTATGAATGCTCATGCATTATCTGTTAACTAAGAAAAAATAAATAGTGAGCATCAGTAGGTACATTTGGATAACCAAGTGTTTTAGGGTCATATTGCCCTCTTCAATAGGTGGTGGTAGAAATGTGTGTGCACGGATGCCCAAGACTATTTTGGGGAGTTGGTCACCAGTGTATTCATTACTAAGATCCACAGGTAGTCAGGAAAACAAACTGTTAGGAGTCTTTAAAGGTTGAATTTGGCCACCACTGCCTTTGACCCTGATGTCATGGCATTGCAGACAGGCAAAACAGAGTACCTTTATCTATGAGAGGTGGGAGGTGTCAAACTCAGATATCAGCTTATCAGGTGTCCATCAGGCTATACCTGGTTAGGACCTCAGGGTTTAAAAGGCTTATGTTCCCTGTAGGCAGGGTAATCAAGTAATCCATTTGCTGGACAAACTGGCCAATGTAATTGAGAGATTAATTAAAGTATATTAGGGCTAGAGATAGCCAGATAATTTATTTTTTGTTTGAATACTGTATTATTACCATCCTGATAAATAAAGAGAAGCATATATACTTAGAATACTTTGCAAGCATCATTTTGGTCTTCATGCCAGAAGTTATAAGCTTACCGAAGCCAGATTCTGCTTCCCACCCAGCCAAACAGACAAAAAAATGGAGGAAATGCCACAGGGGCATGGGAAGCAATCTTTGCACAGCAAGCACAAGTGTTACAAATTGATTCAGCTCAGCAGAAAACTTACAATTTGTATCTCGCCCAGTAAGCTCCAAGTGTGCGTTTGCTACATTATGTAGATTTTTACTTGCTGGTCCTCTGAGGTCACACATTAAAGATACAACACATTTCTTCAAATAAATGAAAAATATCAAATTTCAGGATACATATTTCGTGACGTGATGTACAGTCAATGAAACCCTGAAATGTTGTATATGATTAACTAATACTAGTAATAAGGTAACCAGTGTATGGTAATTACAATCATATTATAATTGTACAAAAAATTTGCTAGCTAGACTATAATGTATGTGCTCCAATCACCTGCTCACCGTCGGGGGTAAGGCAATCTTTTAGGGATTGTCTTTCCATACGATATTGATCTTGTCATTAACCACACATTCCCCTGATAATTATGGCTGATATGCATCCCCCAGTGAGGGATTGAATGTAAGGTGGTGAGTAACATGTACAGTGGCATCCCGTGGGTTTACTCCACTGTCCCTGCAGCTTTCATTTTTATCAAGCCTGTGAAAGACAAATGGCAATTCCTATGTGTGTCACGGATCTGTTCCTGTTGTGATGGGAACTTTAATATTGCAGTGTAGGGACCGTATCCAATTAAACACAAAAACGTTGTTTGCATGCAAAAATGTTGTGCACTGTTCGCCCGAATGAGTCACTTTTCACCTCTGTCGTACATACCGGTTGGCGTACAATCCTATTGCAAAAGATGTGATGCGTCATTCGCCCGAAAAGATACTTGGCGTTGGCGTGGGAAAGTGCAGCTGAAAATGGGACTATCTGCTTGTACCCCAAATAAAGGAAAACTTAAAAGATAAGGTAAGAGTGTGGAAGTGCATTAATGGCCAAAATCAAAGGGTTTGGGGATTTTAAATTGTGTCAAATGGCTGTTAGAGAATAATGCATATAACAGTGGAAAAGTAATAGAAAGCAAGGTGTTTCAGGCCAAATAAATGCTGCAGTTAAATTAGGAGTACATTAAAATGGGTGTAATTATATTTCTGTTCCATTTTAGGGCACTTTAAAAAATAAAATAAAATACACCTGGTGCAGCCACCTACAATCCCAAAAAAACCTGGCCCATCCTTACAGCCCCTCAAAAATTCATAGCCCACTACTTTAAACCCATTTTCCAACACTTTATACATTTTGACCCCAAAAATGACATATTATTAGGGGGAATTAAGCGAATTATAAAATTATTTTGCCTGATTAGTTATTAAGGGGGGTGTCCAAAGGGTTCTGAGCCAAGTCCCCACATTGTTAACATTTTTTGCCAAAAGTAGGGGTTTTACACAATTTTTCACCCTCCCTAATATGGAGAAATGTTTTTACCGCTTTCGCCTATGGAGAATTCGAATGTGCGAAAAGCCAAGGCTGATAGGATAGCACGATACGCATTTTTTACAAAAGTATAACCTTTTCGCAAAACCTCAGCTTATCGCAGCTATGGGCAAAATCCTGCAAGTGTCCTTTACCTCCCGTCAGGTCTAGCAATATCAGAAAATAATGACAGACAAACTGTTAAGAATGAACATCCATAAGAAACCCTCAGTTATTTTTCAAGAAATCCTAGATTCTGAAAAATCTTCCAGCCCTGAGTCATTTCAAACATGACACAGGCATCAGTAAAGAAAACCGTACCAATAAAGAATTCCAAGGAGGATGCCTGTAGCTCCCTACTAAACACAACGTAAGCTACAAGTGTGAGTACGGGTCATTCATCACTTGTTCCTTCATTTGGGATAAAAGAAAATACATTTCTCCTGTAATATTTGACTCAAAAGTAACATCTTAAATAGTTTATTAATTGTAATAATTCATATCTGCTTGTTATCTACATACCAGAGTGCAGCTGTTAGCTCTAGTATGTATGAACATAAAAGAAGCATACAAACAGCCAATTGTGAACATTGTATAGTCAAACATTTTCCCTAACATGCAATAATAATCCATCTGATATTAAATTGATAGGAATAGAATTTAATCACCCCCACCCCAAGTTGTGGGGATCGTTTTAGAAGGTTTTGTCCAAGAGAAAACTATTGGATACAGACTTCAGGGACCCTCTATTCAGAGGGATTAGTGAGCCCATCAAAATTGCTAAATAAAACTTTTTTATCGTCTTCCCCTCCTTATCTCAACACATTAATTAGTGTGTTCAGATCTGCCTATACTAGGGTATGTGGCTTTATAGGTTATCTCAACATTATATTGGATAATGTTAAGATTAACCCTACATTGATTCACACACATTGGGTTTTATATAAATGAACCCTATTTCTAAAACATAAAGACCAGTTAATTTACACTGAGGAACAGTATGTAGGTTTTAAATTACGATTAACAATGGGGTTTCTCCATTTATGGATTGAATATTGGTATTTGTTTATTGTTAAGGAAAATGCTACAACAATAATACTGTAATGTTTCCTGTATCTTCATGGTATTTTTTTTAGATTGTTTAAATTGACAATCAGGACAATATGTGAGCAAGGGGTCTATTCATTGAGCAGTGAAAAGCTTTGTTTATATGAAAACAAGGCTTTTCACTGCTTTGGTCAATTGATACAGTGGATTTACCATGGATAAGGTTTTTCCTTCTCCGATGGCACACCTGTTTCGTGTATCCATCGCATCACCATACTTTAGTATGGTGAGTGTGATTCATAGAGGAAACGGAAAGCTCTGTTTTCTGTTCCTCTGCTATGTACAGATTAGTCATCTCATGATGGCGTAATCCATACTATGAGATGAAAAGTGCAGGGATGTTGAATACTTCCCTGCTCTCTACCCAACACCCAATGCTGGTTCTACCCCTGTTGACCAGCATAATTTGCAGCAGGTCTGATCTGATATGCTGCTCTCAGACACCAACACATGCGCATTGGAAAGAAGACATATCAGACTATCGATGTCTGTTTTAGCATTGCTTCCAGGGATCGCAAAAAAGGCATTTACAGGTGAATGTCGGCGGACAGGTAAGTGTACACAAATGTCTTCAAAACATTACTATAGATCGCATTAATATGATGCAATATATAGTGATATTTTTCGTTAGCCAGTTCACGTTTTACATTAATAGACCCCCAAGTCTTTTGCCTACATAAGTCTTTGGCCTACATAAGTCTTTGGCCAGCACTGAGGTCATGGGTTTGATTCCCACTACAGCCCTAACTGTGTGGAGTTTGTATATTCTCTCTGTGCTTGAGTGGGCTTCCTCCTGGTACTCCAGTTTCTTCCCACATTCCAAAAATATACTGGTAGGTTAATTGGCTCCCAACATGAATTTACTGTAGTTTGTATGTGTGTACATGTGGTAGGGAACATAAATTGTAAGCTCCACTGGGGCAGGGACTAATGTGAATGGACAAATATTCTCTGTAAAGAATATGTGCGCTCTACATATATATAACTGGTCATAAATAAATAACATTTAATATTCCATTATAATCATTTATACATATATGTGATGTTTGCCATATAGTAAATTCATTTCTAGATTGTTCGTATTAATTAGCATATGGATAGAAGTTGAATTAGTCCAAAATAATTATTTTTGGACAGAAGTGCAATGGGCTTCTATTTATCTTGTGATACAATTTTAATGTTTTCCATAAGCCCTCTCTGTGTCACTGTCTACCCCTCCCCTTTAGATTGCAACTTCTTCAAAAGCAAGCCCTTCTTCCTTCATGTGCCTCTCCCTCACTAACTCAAACCATCATCTCTTACCCTCTTGCTCACAATGGCATAAATCTCAGATGGCACTGCTTTTGTGGGTATTATGACTGCCTATGCAACACTGTTTATATAGATGTATCCCATTGGTTCACAATGTTTTGCACTATAAGTCTTTTGCAATTTATTTTTCTAATTTTAGTTGCACGGACTCTTTCCTGCCTGGGGTGTAGCTCTTTTCTGTAGTGCTTCTAGCATACTCAGCAACAAACTGCTGAGATACAGACCAGAGGGAATGGGATTGAAATACTGATGGCTGTTTAGCCGCCGGTTCAAATCCCAACTACGGCAGTCCGACAGGAGGACATCCTGATGCTGACTGGTAAGTACCCTAACCCTCCCTTACCCCCCCCAACCCTAACCCTCCCTTAGGGGTGCCTAACCCTAAAACTCCCGGGGTGGTGCCTAGCCCTAAGTCCCCCTGGGGTGCCTAAACCCCCTTTCCGCACCCTGAACTTATCCCTCCCGGGAGGATGCCTAACCCTAACCTAACCCTAGGTCCCCCTGGGGGTCCCGAAACCTAACCTCCCCATCACCAGGCTAAGAGTATACTTACCCGGTTCTTAACGATCAAGATGGCAGGGGTCGGGCTACGGGTGTTGGGATTTCGACACCTATCTTAAGTCCCGTGTCTGGCATGTATAGTCGGGATTTAGACCAGTGGCATCGTGTATGCCGGTCTATTAACTACATCCCGACCTAAAAGCACCAGAGCAACACCCCAGACAGGAAAGAGGAACTGCATATGTTGTGATAGGTGCAGGGTGCTAGAATGAACATTACTTTCTATTCAATCTGATGAACAAATAAGTATGGTGTACACATATAACAGAGTTACTCTCTATTTCAAGTTCTGCTGCAGCTGCCTCGGTTTTAAAAAAAATTATATACTGTATATGTGTTCCTTTCTCTTATGTTATTTAATTGCTACTACTGTAGGTCAATTTATAAATGCCAGATTGGACATGTAACAATATAATGTATTGAAATGATTTGTTTCATAAAAGTCCAAAACTATAGACATGTTTTAAGAAGGGACATGTGGTCTCAAATATAGCCACTAACAATACACACTTTCTATTATCAATTGCAAGTATAAGATTATTAAGATTTTAAATCTCATTCAACTTATTTTTCATTTGTTTATATTCAACGAATAAAAATTATTTCTTCAAACTATGTATCACACAACCTTTTGAATATAAGCAAGCCCACACGTAATGTGTATGGTTGTGTAATCCCTCGAAACCTACTGGTTATTTGTAACCACAGAGAAAACATGCATTTTCCACTCTGCCCACACATTTTTAATATGGATTTATAGAACAGCTACTCTAGAGCTCTCAGCTGTAGGTAACATTAATATTATTCCCTGTTGGCAATCTTGCTATTTGCTATACATGGGGGTTATATTTGGTGTATGTGGGTTTGTCCAAAATAAAGGACTACAAAATTAAAAAATGAAGGATATCAGTTTAACCTAAATTTTTAAAAAAACTTCCCATCCTGGAGACTTGTTGACAGAGAGGGGGTCCACCCCTGGCTCCAGAGAGGGGGTCCACCCCTGGGAGTTTCACCACTATGCAGTTCTCCTTGTATGGTGGTACACCAATTCAAGGAGAGCTCCATAGTGACAAAACTTTCAGATGCCATGGAAGATGTCAGGGGGGCACAGAGAGATCCATCTAGAACCAATGCCGGTGCCCTGCTGATCCCATGCATCACTGTAAGGTCCGTCTGGGCTGACACTTACTGGTGCCTTCTTGGTATAATAAGATTTTTCTTTTTATTGAGACACCACTGACATAGGAGCTGGGCGAAATGGAAATAGGAGTAGCTAGAAGACACAAGAGAAGGTAAGTGTCTGTGGGTTGCAGGAGGCTCCATGCAGGGGCTGTCTGGAGATACAGAGTGGTTCCTGGCTGAAGTTGCAGAAACATGGGGGGGAGCTTTCTATTTTGTCATTCACACTGCCACTAAATAAACCATGCCACTGGTTAAGTACTGGACGGTTTGTTGATTCAAGGCATGTGCATACACTCTGCCATATCACCGCCACTTGTACAGACTACATGGTTGTTCATGGGTTTTTTTTTTTTTTTGGTCCAAATATTCAATCACTTTGGATACTAATTTAGATATTTCTCTCCAAAGTGTTGTATAACTCAATTGTTCCTACCCAATAAGTCACCCTTCTCTATCTCTACCATCAAGACTAAACACGATAGGTATATTTTGGGACATATTTAATGCCCACTATTGCTCAGTATTAGAAAAAAAAAAAAAACTATCTTCCAGTCACATAAATAAAAATTCAATGCACTTTTGAAATGGAGACCTTAGGCCTTCCTTACTAAACCACTGCTTCCTCCCCCTGGTAAAGTGATGTTAAGTGGCATAAGTATATTACCAATGGAGAGGGGTCATACAACATCCTACCAGATGGGTCGCTGGATCCCAAATTATCCTCAAAGAATCTTCTGATCATCATAAATCACCATCCACCATCTTAGGCTTATCTTTGCTGTCACACTAGATACGTCTTAACATATTATTTTTATGCATTGGATATTATATCTAACTCCATGGTACTACTAAATTTTTCTATACCCTCTCCCTTATATTCCTTGAAAAAAATAAGAGTTATGGTAGACTTACCTTTGTTAACTCTTTTTCTTTGAGGTGCATAGGATCCACAGGGATAACCATGGGGTGTAGGTGGGTGGAGCTAACCAGGCACCAAACAGTCAAAGCTTCAGCTCCCAGGATGCCCTGGTCCTCCTCCACTATAACCCCACCCCCAGCCAAAGGCAGTTTTTATGAACAAGCCCAAGGCAGGAGCAGGAAAGAGGAGAAGGGAGAACAGTACACACAAGAAACACTCTCACAGAAGATGAGGGAATTATTGTCCAAGAGGAAAATACCCAATGAAGCCAGGTGTGTCAGGGTGGGTGGCCTGTGGATCCTATGGACCTCAAAGAAAAAGATTTAACAAAAGAGAAGTCACAAAAAGGAAGCATCCTGAGAGGCAAAGGTGTCAAAGGCATAGAACCTGAGTAAGGTGTGGATGCCCTGCACAATTGTTCAGCAGAAGCACCGTGGCAAACCACCCACAAGGGTCCCACAGACCGAGTAGAATGTGCTTTAACCATGTTTGGAACAGGAAGACCAGCTTGCTTGTAAGCCTGAAATATTGTCATGTCCGTAGTCTGTTTGTTAGCTCGCCAGCCCTGCTTGCGAAATTCGTACAATACAAAGAGAGAATCTGATTTCCTGAAGGAGTTGGTATGATCCACGTAGATCCAAAGAGCATGATCCACATCCAGGGAGGCTTCACCTGCAGAGAGGTCCGAGGCCTGGGGGGCCAGAACCACAATCTCCTCATTCAAATGGAACCAGGATACCACTTTAGGAAGGTAGCCAGCCCAGGTACAGAGTACAGCTCTGTCCAGATAAAATATTAAGAAGGGGAAGCAACAGGAGAGCTCTGCCAAGTCAGATACCCTGCAGGAAGAGGAGATAGCGAGGAGAAAGAGCATCTTCGCTGTCAGCCATTTGAGGTCTACTGAGTCTAGAGGTTCAAATGGAGGTGCCTGTAGAGCCCGGAGAACCAATGACAAATCCCACGGGACCAGTGGAGGGACAAAGGGAGGTTGAAGGTGGAGAACACTGTGAAGGAATGTTCTAACATAAGGCAGGGGAGTGATCCTTCGCTGGAACCAGACTGACAGCGTAGAAACCTGAACTTTAAGGGAGGTCAGGTGGAGGATGAGGTCTAGTCTAGCCTGGAGAAAGGCAAGTACCTGGGAAACCCTAAAAACCGTAGGGTCATAGCCTCTGGGGGAGCACCATTGAAATTAAGAATGCCAAACTCTAATAGATGCGGACTGTGGAAGGCTTACGTACCCTGAGCATTGTCTGGACCACAAAGTGAGAGAAACCCTTGGCTCTTAAGAGGGTTGACTTAAGAGCCACGCCATCATAGACAGACAAAGTAGCTCCAGGTGCAGGTAGGTAGGGCCCTGCGCTTGCAGATCCAGCTGTAGAGGAAGTGGAAAAGGTGTGTCTATGGAGAGACTCCATAGGTCAGTGAACCAATGGCACCAGGGCCAGGCTGGAGCCATCAGTATCACCATGCCACCTTCTTGGTTGAATTTTCAGAGAACCCTTGGGTGGAAGGAGTTCAGGAGAAAGAGGTATGCAAGATTGAAGGCCCACCTCACTGCCAGAGCATTCACAAAGGCAGCTGAGGGGTCTCTGGTCCTGGACCCATACCTGGGAACCTTGTGGTTGTGATGTGAGGCCATGAGGTCTACATCTGGTAGGCCCCATTTGTCCACCAAACACTGCTGAAATTGCTGGGAGAAGATGTTCAGCCCAGGCCAGGATGTGTGCATGGCTGTCTGACTTGGCTGCCTTTAGAAGACATTATATTATGTGCTACTTGCCAGCTATTACTAAGTGTATAGCAAGTAATGCAATGTGACACCCTTCACAAATACAGGTAAATGTGAAGCAATAATGAACCCCTACACACCTGGTAGTTGAGGGTTAAGAAAAAGCAGCAGGGATAGATATAACTGACAGTCAGAAATTTAAGACAGTATATACTACAGCAGAGAAAGCACAAGTCACATACAATGTATAAATATATACTTGCAATGGGCACAAAATCAACTACTCAAGCCTAACTAGGCTGGTAGGATTGAGTGCTGTATAACCTGGACCCGGGATAGGTATACAAAACTGGACCAGATTCTCCTGAGACCTGTAGCTTCAACGATGCTGTGAATAATGGCTGCTGAGCATCTCGCAGTGGAAGGAGGTTGAGAAGGAGCAGCTCAGAAGTGGGAAACCTCTGTGTAGGATCGCGCTCTGAGCTGGGAGAGGAGCTACCAGGGGGAGAACCTACCCTCCCACTGCTGCATCAATAGCAGGGGGTATTGGCCTCCAAAATGGTCCCCCGATGCCAGACATTAAGTGCCCTGGTGGTCTAGTGATGGTGCGGATGAACCAGACACCCACCGCAACATCCTCCAGCTGGTCTCCTCAGCCAGAGGGAAGGACTGCCAAAGATGTGAATCACCTTACATGTCTTTCTGTTTGTCCGGCTGCAACCTTGGGTCCCCAGTGGATCGGCTATTGTAGCTGAGCCCCACTGGTGCCCACCATAATCACCATACTGCTCACCGTTGTTGCAGCGCCGGCAGGGGTTGTTGGAGTAGCAGTGCAGACACCCGTTAGGACGCCCAGTGCTGCTTGCTCTGAGAGAAAAAAAATGAAGAAATAAAGCTTGGGGCTGCATAATGCAGTCCTCCTGTCTAAAAGGTACAACTGGCTCCTGCTGGCACTAAAAGCAAAATTGTTTGCCTTTGGCTGGGGGTGGGTTTATAGTGGAGGAGGACCGGGGCATCCTGGGAGCTGAAGCTTTGAATGTTTGGTGCCCGGTTAGCTCGACTCACCTACACCCCATGGTTATCGATGTGGATCCCTATGGACCCTGGAGAAGAAATGTCAATAAAACTATTAAACATATCTGTAGTGATCAAGAGGTTATAACATTCTTACCTACACTCCCAGAATATCCTGGAGACTCCTGAATTACTGAGAGTTTGCTCACTCTCTGGGGACTGGGCTGCAATGTAGCTATTCATGGGACCATGCCTTTCTCACCTCCCAGGATCTCTTAGAAGTATCCTCGTGGTAGTACAATAGGCAAGTATGTATTAAAGAGCTGTAGAATGGAGGTTTTTAAGACTATAATATGTGTATAAGTAGAAACATACATAATTAAATTGTAGCAATTTAAATAATGGTACAGACAAGCCTAGGTAGAGCCATCCTATGCTGTCACCTCTTGCTAACATGATGGTGGGCAGCAACCAGCTGCAAGTTATACAGACAATTTTGCCTTACGGACAACTTGGCAAATAATTATTAGAAATTATGTATTTTTTTTCATGTATTTCTACAGCTCTATTTCAATTACTGAAGCTTTTTGAACTAAACTTTAAACATTTTTCAATAGTTAAATTACAGCACAGTAAGAAACCATCCATCTTTCATGTATTAGGCCCTCTTCTGAAATCGTACTTCACTTCTGAAATCAGACTCTTCAATCCAATTAAACATGCTAGAAATGGTAACAGAACTAGGTTGAAGCAATCTGCACAAAATATAGTGAGTGTATTTTTAAATTATAGTTTTATGAGCCAACAAATATTTCAATCTTTCACATATTAGCAATATAAAATAATTTATCAGTTAAAATTCATGATCCTATTGGGTCTATGTACTAATCCTTGAAGAGAGATAAAATTGACGGAGATAAAGTACCAACAAATCAGCTCCTAATTGTCATTTTTCAAACAGCCTGTAAAGTGACAGTTAGGAGCCGATTGGCTGGTACTTTGTCTTCATCCAATTTACCTCTCTCCAAGGGTTAGTACATAGAACCCTTAGTCCCAGGGGCGTATCTATAATGGGTGCAGGGTATGCGGTGCACATGGTCCTCCATATTATCTAAAACTTATCTCTCCAAAGTCCCGCGTCAGGTCTATCAGTGCTGCTCAAAACACCAGAAAATGACCACTGCTGCCATTTTTCCGGCATTTTGGGCTGTGAGAAATCGCCAGGAAAATGTCAGCCGTGCCACTTCCCCGGCAATATGCACATGCGCAGTAGACTCTGGGCACACTCTAGTGCCCAGAGTCTACTGATTCTGCACTGGCCGGCCAGCCATGTCAGTCGGCTGCCGGCCACCGGAGTGAGAGAAGGGGGCCTGTGACTGATATACACACGGGCCCCCTCCTCTTTAAAGATGCCCCTGCTTAGCTCAGTACTGATCTATTATTCCACTAAAACTGCCTGGCCAGCAATATGCTTTAGGTCCATACACAGACATGGAACAGACATAATGATTAAAGTGTTTGTGCACAAGTCGAACAAAGTTTTTTACAAACCCTCTTCTGGTTTGTAAAAAAGTTGATGTGAAATTGAACATTTGTAATGGAGAGGTAGAGAGGTAGCCTAGTACTGGCCATAGGGTTGTGCCTATAATCAGGCAACCTGAAGTTTTGGGAAGTGGGGCAGCAGGTGCCATCCCAGGTAGCAAAATTACCAAAGGACATCATGGCTGACTATTCACTACTGTATCTGTCACATGGCTGCTTGAAAACACCATTGCAAGGCAAAAACTATTTGTACAAGTTAAATAGCTAAGAGGTCACCAACAAACTGAGCAGCAGCAATTGATTGAGGGCCTCTTAACCACCTGTTGTGCTATATACAATGCAAACTAAGGGCCTGATTCAGAGTTTTATTGTATTGCACAGCCACAGGGAAGTGACCGTGTAATAACGTACAACTAATATTCAAGTGCAACAGGAGGCATCTGTTATTAATAGATGCCTCCTGATTGCAGATTAATAGATGCCTCCTGATTGATTTTCTACAAGACCATCAGTAATCTGAGTAACCCTGAGGTTACTCAGATTGCCCCTCGCAACTACGTAGCCGAAGTCACAAAGTCTGCATCGGAAGACGCATACCCTGGCCTCTGCACTCTCAGAAATGAGGCAACGGATCCCCTTTTTATGAATGAAGACAGATCCTGCCCACTCCCCTGTCAATCATGCTGTGACTTGGGGGAACTGCAAGAGATCTCACAGAGGGAGACCTGCACATGCACCCTACAGATCCTGCGCATGCGCAGGTCTCTCACAATCGGAGTTGTATGCACAGCAGTTGCTAATATTAGCTGCGAAATTCAAATGTTTGCAATCGCATTGCGATCACAGCTTAACATAAGGATGCCCACTTCCCCTTACACACATCCGTACACTTGGGCAACATAGCAAAACAATCGGTAACATCAGACCATATGCACAGTTAAGGCAGGTCAGACCTCACTCAGGAATTGCTAACTTCAGGTCACGCTATGATTCCTCAGGCTGTGTAAGGCATCGCAGTGGATAATTTATGCATGCCTCTGCAACGCCGTCCCAACGCACTGGCACGCCTGCGTTTGCCCGGCCACCCCCCGTCACCACCCACAAACGGCACTTCCTGTCAATCACTGTGCTCGGGGTCTGCGTAGCCTCTGCAAATGCATTTCCCATCGCAATTGCTAGTTCGCGCACGCGCACTGCAATGCATATGCAATACAAATGAATTGACCGATTGCATGCGTCTTTGCAACTGCGATCCTTGATGAATCAGGCCCACAGTCTGTAAAGTGACAGTTAGGAGCTGATTGGTTGGTACTTTATCTTCATTCACTCTCTGTCTCTCCAAGGTTTAGTACATAGACCTCTAAGTTACATCTCCCTCTCCAAGGTTTAGTACATAGACCTCTAAGTTACATCTCCCTCTCCAAGGTTTAGTACATAGACTCTAAGTTACATCTCCGATTTTGCACATTGGCAACCACCCTCAAAAATTTGCAAACTTTTATATTTTCAACTGTCCTTTGCATTGATCAATGATATACATCACTATGCCTGATTAAAACAAAAATCACTGTGCCCATTACCTGTACCAGTGAAAAAGTTGGAGGGAGTCCTCAAAATATATCATGGAAAGTCTACACTGCCAACTGTCGCTCATCTCATCGTACCAAGGTCAAAACCTCTCTGGTCTTTCCCAGCAAGTAGCAAGCTGCTCTACTCCGCTACTCAAGAGAGTAGGACCTTATATTGTTTGAATGTGTTTACAGTTTCATGAACATTTGAGCTATTTTGGAATAAAACACATAACAGTTTCATAAAATCAACCCATAGTTTATATTCATTCAGACAAATAAACATATGATAATAAGCCAAGCATTTTTTTATTTTCAAATCTTGATTCTAATTAATGGTATTTTAAGAAAACTAACATAATTTCAGAATAGTGGCACAATAGTCCAGTCCTCCACGATTTAAGAATGTCCCAGCTTCAGCTCAAGTGTGTTAATCCAAATGACAAATCCACTGATTGACACACATGTGCAAAAACAGGGATATCTTCAAAGCTAATCCGTTGGCAGCTTTCAAGGACAGTTCAATGTATTCATGTACACTGTAAAGGTACCAAATCTATGCCTGATGGACTGCTCCTGTAACTAATCATAATTATTACAAATTAGTTACATAAATAGGCACAACATCCATGCTAACACCATTCCACTCATCCCATCCACATTTTACTTAGTTATGTTCTCGTATGACATGAGGGGCCGCTATTTTCAACACATAGGGGAGGATTTATCAAAGTTTGAAGAGATATAAAAGGAAATACAGATAAAGTACTAACCAATCAGCTCATAACTGTCATTTTACAGGCTGCATTTGAAAAATGATAGGAGCTGATTGGTTTGTACTTTCTCTCCAAGTCTTGATAAACCTCCCCCACAGAAATTAGCACATCTCAATCACACAAAGGACATTATTTCAGTTCCTGAACTAGGCCCTAACTGTATTGAGTTCTATGCTCAGCACATGTTTTTGTGGGTCTCCTCTGGTTTTCTCCCACAAACCAAAATACATACTACTAGGTTAACTGGCTCCTGCCAAAAAAAAAAAAACCCTAGTGTGTAAGGAATATAGACTGTGAGCCCCACTGCAAATGGCTAAATATGATATGTGACGCACTACATATGTTGGCACTATATAAGTAACAGTCAATAAATAATTCTTCCATAACATATAAATCACCTGTCTTTCTAACCCACCCATGTGTAATTCTTCAAAATGATGTACTATTTATTTCATATAGAGCTAGGGAGCTGTGCTGGCACTATTAACAAACGTGGGAAGTTCCACTTACAGGTGAAAATTTATTGACATGGAGTTAACAAAAAACCCAACAAAGGTCTCATGAAACGTTTTCTAATGCATATGGGCCTTTACAGCCTAATAGGCACACGCATCTAAGCTGAACTGGTTCTTTCAACCATTGCTAAAACCTAGGATGCAACTGCATACAGTAAATTAATTAAACAAAGAACTTTAACACAAGTGGCACTAGTCAGCTATGCATGTGTCTGTCTCACTGGGTAACTAGAAACATTGGGTGTCACTCATACCTTCAGTAGTCTCTGTGGTGCAGCAGTAACATTTCTGTCATTGGGATTAGGTCATCATAAAAAATTAATAAGATATTTTGACATCCAAGTTGGAAAAAATAGTTAAAAGCATCAACAAAACCTATTACTTCGTCCTTAATTTTAATATGGCACAGTGAACTACAGTATGTACTGTACATAATGAGCATTCCTATAGACCTCTATTGTATTTTACCAAGATTTAATGCTGGCAACGCACAGTAGAGAGATGGAAAATAAAGCAAAAGGTTTGTTAGTGTTTACAAGTCTATTTGTTACATTATTTCATGGACCAGCCTTGTGAGAATGAAAATGCTTATATAAATACTAGAGATTGGCAGATGAAAATGATGGATTCTGTACCTCACATGAATTTAAGTAATCTATGGATCAATCCAGCTTCATCCAGGAACCACCTAGTAATCTACTCCCCCTGGAGAATTGGGCCAATCACAGGGCATGGAATGTAATAGAGCCTATTAGAATCAACAAATGTCACAAGTCAATAGCCTTATAATAGAAGCTACAGTCACTCTTGCATCATACTTCTTGCATTGTTCTAGGGGAAATCATCTGTGGATTCTGCCATTTGTAAATGTGACTTCTGATGAGCGGTGACTGATCAGTGGCCTGGCCTACAATTATCCTAATCTACCATTCTATACATTACACAACAGGATAGTTTGTGTTTAACCAACATTATTTCAGGAATAGATGACTTACACAAAACTGAAATGGTAACCTGTTTCTATTAACTTTAAAACAAAATTGTATGTGTAGACGATAAAGCTAGAAACTGTAAGAACAAATTGTAACTTTTAAACAGCTTCCTTAGCTTTTGCTCACTTATTGTGCTGCCCACCACTTCCACATAGTGAGTCATCTATGTGCAGAATCTTTCCATCTGCTGTAGACATTAATTTACAGAAGTGTGCTTAAGCTTCCAAAGCAAGATGGCCGCATTCTCGGGGCAACTTGGTTGTTGTAGTAGTTAACATTACTCAGGCTGGTAAGTTAATTGGCTTCTGGAAAAAATAAAATAAGCCTAGGGTGTGATATTGAAGATATAGATAAAGCCCATTTTTATGTTGCACTGCTAACTTCTACGCTGCAAAAATAACTGCATTGTGCTTTGCACATTCAGGGCCTCATTTATCAATAAGATTTATCATTCACAATGAGTGATAAAGCTCATAGCATATGATAAATGGGGCTCCAGCCAATCAGCTCCCAACTGTCATTTTTCAAACAGATGACAGTTGGGAGCGGATTGGCTGGAGCACCGTTATCATATGTAACAAGTTTTATCACTCATTGTTAAAACTTGTTGATAAATGAGGCCCTTAATGAGAGAAGACCCAAGTACAGTGTGTTGTTTAACAAAGTAAACCACAAAGCTTCAACCTGGCCTACAACAAAAGTAGATCACACGAGTGGGACACCCCTGTTATAGTGAAAACTAGTGTCAGGCTTGTCACCATAGGCTACTAGACCTGTCCTGCTCTTCCAGCTCCCCTTGCAGCTGAAGCAATGTAATGCAAAGTCTTTCAAGTATAAGTGACATTTGACAAACATTCCAATGTGTGTTCACTTTCAAAATGTAAACACTAGATACTGAAGCACCATCTTAGGAGGATAACTCCATAGCATATTTGATTAAAAGCAGTGGTACAAGAAAGGTAATGCTGGGCATACACTGCCAGATAAATTGCCTATCAAACCGACAGACATTTTGGGGTCTATGTACTAAGCAGTGATAAGAGACAGAGTGAAAAGTGATAAGAAAGTGATAAGGTGCCAACCAATCAGCTCCCAACTGTCATCTCACAGGCTGTGTTTGAAAAATGACAGTTGGGAGCTGACTGGCTGGCACCTTATCACAGACTTATCACTTTTCACTCTGTCTCTTATCACTGCTTAGTACATAGACCCCTCAATCTGATAACCTTAAACCATCAGCTATAATGGCCATACACTGAGATATTTCACAGTGTATGGGCCACGAGATCTGCGTTCCTTCATAGGGGAGGAAACATTTCCCCGTCCCACCCCTGTGAAAGAAGAGTGGAAATATTGAGCAGTCGGCCACGGCATCGCATTCACTGCCAGACGCGGCCTACTAACTATTGAATCTTCAGCATGTCCAACAAACCAATAATTAGTGATTGTTCATGGCAATACACTGTACAGTTATCTGGGCGATCGGCCAGATAATTGTATAGTTTATGTACAGCATAAGAGATTGGACTTTTACACTTTTGTTTTGTGCACCTACTAAAGATGTTACATTTTCTCTACATACCAAGGTACACTATTATGTTAGAGAGGTTGCTCTTGTGTGTGGATAGGAAGCATCCACCATGACCCCCATTTATTGTAGATAGCGTAGAGAAAATGGGTGGTATAATCAGAGCTGTTATTCCACAACTCAAAGACCGTTGCAATATGAGTGCAATAATTTAAATATGCATTTTTCTGTGATTCACAAGCTGCAAAACTAAAATTCATCCTAATTGTGGCATAAATAATTTCTGGGACTCCTGCAACCCTAATGTAGACATCATTTGCAATGTAACAACCTGTTTCAGTAGCAGCTACCGACTATAATGTAATGTATTCCATTATAAAAACATTTAAGAGACAAATATAACTATAACTAAAAATATGTGTTCATAAACAAAAGTAAAATTCAACCACAACATCTAATAATAATCTTATTGACAAGATTATTAAGGGACATAATAGAAAACAAGATGATTAATATTAGCAAGCGAGTATGGTCATCTTCCTGTCACAACAAACCCGGAGGGCGCTGGAAAGGAAGTGTGAGATGGCAGATATTCACGAGTGGCCTAATTGGCAAGTGGTCTTATCGTTTAGCTCTCGGGATGAGCAGATGGGTTCCCAGCATTTTGCCAACTTAACAGAAGAAACAAAAATGGATGGTAAAACTACTGTTAAAAAAATAGATCTTTCAGAACAAATGGTAATCATCATTCTAATATAGCAGAAATAAGTACAGCTTCATAAGGTGCAATGCTGGGATGCATTATCATCTTGCTTCTATTATCCTCCATCCTTTGTTCCGGTAGCTCCCATCTAGTTCTGTGTCCTAACTTATTTACCTGCAAGCCCAACAACAAAAGTTTGTGCCTGAAAGCCAAGCACTGCTAAGAAGCAGGTACATGGTAAAAAGGTCTGTTCCCTAGCAAGGAGCCAAGGCCCTGACTAAAATGTAGATTGTATGTGAAAATGTTTAATGGTGACAAGTTGTATCTTAGCATTGTTATGGTCTACAGATATGGCCATAGTTCTCCTTGAATATGTTCTTCTATATATTTTTTAACAGTAATTTTTTTCTTTATGATTACTAGATATAGATACAGTTGCAATGTATCTAATTTGTTCCGACAATAAATAATGATTGTTCAAGGTAACAACAATTTGCTGTGAAATATAAAAGTGCTGTAAAACATGTCAGTGGTAATTTGAAAAGATAGGGAAAGCAGATAAAGTATGGTACGGAGTGTCAGATTCCATTACAGCTCATTTAGTTTGTGTTTATATTACTATAAGTCTCATCATTATAATAAACTAATACAAATCGGATGAAATTCATGTTCTGAGACAACACAGTATTACCCAGATGGCTTCATTTACTGCAAAGTGACTGATGTGATAAACAATTTATCATTGACAAAAGGAGCCTATGTGCTCTGAAACACAGTAAGTGTGGGTTTACCATGTTATTATTCTAATAAAGTGTATATTATAGATTGAATATCCTGAGATCTGTGGTTAATTTCCAACATTCAGAATCAGATAAGACACCAAAGTCTTCATTAGAACAAATGGACGTTAAAATTAGACATATTTGACCAACCAGAACAAGCTATCAGCTCTAACTATGAAATGACATCTTTAGAGGTCCTATAAAAGAAAACAAAAATACTACTGACTATAAGAAGCTGCTACACATATAACATTGTATATACAAGGCAGAGGGAAGCTCTGGGTGGGTACTCAAGACAGCATCTCTCTCTTTGGTGTTTTACACCGCTGCTTCATATCATGGTAAGCGGGACTTGCAGGCGGCATCCTCTTATAATCAGATTGGGACTGTAGTGCTTAACTGTGACATACCCTCAGTGTGACAATGACAAGGAGGAGCAGCTTCACATGAAAACAGCTGCTGGCTAATTGTACTAAATGCCATGGCCAGCGCTCCATGTGTAAGCGGGTGTGGATTGAAAGATCTACAGTAAAAAAGGTAGACAATGTCTAGATAGACACCAATGTTAGACAGTCAGTAGGTTGACAGGGACATAAGGTTGACACACTAAAGGTCGAAATGTAAGAAGGTTGGCAGGTACAAATGGTCGACAGGGACAAAATGTTGACACATAAAAGGTTGACATTTTTTTTTCTAACCCTAATCTTCACCCTAACACCCCCCCCTTGGTGCCTAACCCTAACCATTGGGGTAAGTGCCTAACCGTACCAAAACAAAAAACACATGTCTACCATTTTTGTGTCACCTTTTTGACCATTTTTACCTTTCGACCTTTAGCGGGTCAACCCATAGACTAACATCTGGTGTCTATCTAGACATTGTCAACCTTTTTACTGTAGATCTTTAGACTGGATTCCATGTGGGCATTAAAAATGAACGGATAGGTGAGAGTATATGTCACTCAGGGCCTGATTCAGCATGGATCGCTATTCTGCTTATACGCACGCATCTGCATTGCTAATATCAGCAGTGCTATCTAAATGTGTGTATTCACATTGCGTACGCAGCCTGACATAAGGATGCCCACTTCCCCTTACTCACATCCGTTTGCTAGGGAAAGATAACGAAACAATCGGTAACGTTGACAAACATCGGACCCATACGAACAGTTTCAATCGCAATTGCTAGTTCATGCATGCGCACTGCGATGCATATGCATGCGCAGAACGCAACAATCGACCGATTGCATGCGTCTTAGCAACTGTGTTCTTTGCTGAATCAGGCCCCCAGTCAGTGTTTTATGCACCCCATATTGAATCTCATAGGTTCACCCAGGGCCGCCATCAGGGGGTACAGCCGGTACTATTGTACCGGGTCTGGGGTCAGAGAGGGCCCGCAGAGTGCAGATGATCCAGACTGTGAATTGAAATACATCTTACACATGGTCAGGTAAACTGCAAACGATCAAATAATGGTTGATGCGTGGGCACGAATGGTCGATGACGACCATCTACTGTTGCCCGTGGATGCAGGCAAACCTGGTCGATATCGACCAAATTAGTCTATTTACTATAGGGACCCACGATCATTAATCGCGGGTCGTTAGGGGGTTAATACTTGTGTTGGATGCTCTTTAACGATCATCCAACACATGCAGGGCAATCAGATAACGATCGTTATCTGATCGTGGTGCTGTATGACCATGTGTACGCACTATTAGCCATAGGCAGATGACTGCCTGTGAGTAGAAAGCAGGTTGCTGCAGGATCGGTGCTCTGCGGGGCCCCCTGTCAGTGTCACTCACTATGTGACTACCAGCAGTTGCAGGGCCCCTTCTCATAGGATGGTAGAACAGAGGCTTTGCCTTTAGCACTGCCTCACTTAAATTATTTGTGTCTCTCCCTCTGCCCGACTTACAGTTATACCCCATGCCTATGGATGTGTAAAGCCCACTTTCCCCGCCCCCTTTCTCCCCTTCTCTGTATTACCTGTCCTTCTCCCCTTCAGATGGAGTGTGAGGTCCCTCCCTGACCCTTTCCAGAGTCCCCACCCTCTCCCCAAGTCCCCGCCCCCTCATGCTCTTCCTGGCCTGCATGTGTCTGTAGCCATTGTGTGAGGGACACAGAGCCTCCTGTGATTCTGCTATCAGAGGTAAGTACCTTAGGGGGGCTCTGTACTTATGTGGTGCCCCATAGTTATTGTGTACCTGACTAACCTCTGTTAGTTAGGGAAACCACCTTTGCCTAGTGACTTTGGCCCTCATTCAGAGCCGTACGCTCTGAGCAGAGTGCACGCTCTGAATGAGGGCCGTCCTCCATAATTATGAAGCGTCCTCCTGGACGCTCGTATAGCTGTGGGTGACCACCCACAGCCTATACGAGCGTGCAGTTTGATGGCCGCGATGGTCCTGACCATCGCGACCATCGCCACTGCGAGCCGGAGTCTGCGGTTGAGTTTTTCAACCGCAAGGCCCAGAGTGATTTTGGCTCTATCTGAGCCAAAATCACTCCCACTGACATCACTAGTGATGTCAGTGGGCCGGCTTCTGACGGTAGGCGTTCCCTTGGGAACACCCCCGTCAGGGAGGCACGCCCCAGGCACGCCCACCAAAGGGGGCGTGCTGTCAATCAACATCAACAGCACGCCCCCTTTGATCAGACACAACGAGCGAAGGAAAGTCCTTCGCTCGTCGCGTCTGGCGCATGCGCACGACGGAGCTCCCGCCGTCGTGCGCATGCGCAGTGCACAACATCGACCCACTTGCGAGCGGACAGCCGATTGCGAGTGGGTCTGAATCAGGGCCTTTGCCCTGTCCCCAGGGATAGTGTAAAGTATGTGCTGCCCTTGTATAAGTATACATTTTTCCAGGTGTCCTCTTGTACTTATACAAGGTCAGCATATAATTTACAATATCCCTGGGGTCAGGGCTGGGCCATTACTCAAAGGAATTGTCCCTAACAAAGGGGTGACCCCATAACTGTGGGGCACCACATTACAAAAATACAGGGGCTTTTAAACATGTCCATCGGGCACTTCTATATGTTAGCTCCCTGATAAAAAAACCAGTGGTGAGAATTAGGGGATCAAGGGGACATCTAGAAAACTGTGGGATGTCTCCTATATTTGTACAAGGGCAGCATAGAATTTACAATGTTGTTGGGGACAGGACTAAGCCACTAGGCAAAGGGGGTGTCCATAACCAAGAGAGAGGTGACCCCATAATTATGGAGCACCATACTTATTCATGAGGTGGGGGTGTATACTTATTTAATTAGGGATAGGGGATTGGGGATACGCCTCTGCACTAGGTTTTGGTTTGAACAAAAAGAATTTATAATAGTGACCCCTAGTATCTGATATGTATCTCATAAATAATTAATCTATGGGGCTGCTGCCAAGGACAATAAGGAAGTAAATATAAAGAAGACAAAAGGGGGGGTGTATACTTGTCTTAATGGGTGGGGGAGCTGGGAGGAGGGATGTAATGTATTAAGAGAAATGGAGGCATTATTATCCTGGGGAGTGAGGTGGGTTGTATGGGTTGTAGCAATGTATCGGGGGGAGGTGAGGTGAATTAAGTAGTTGTCCAGAAAAGAAGAGATCAGGGTTTTGAAAGGCAAGCGGTAAGTGGTTGTAGTATAGGCCCACACACACAACTTATATATACATATACACACACAGAGGAGGGTCGTCCATGCCAGTACTTTATCTAGGTCTCCACTGGGTCTTAATCCACCTCTGAGACTCAGCCCAGCGTGTATGACTTCACGCCACGTCGCTATGCTGAGAGGAGGGGGGTGACAGGGAAGACATAGAAGGGGGGCTGGCTGGGCAGACATAGAAAGGGGGGCCAGGTCTACTCCGTCAGTCCCGGGCTCCATAAATTCTGATGACAGCCCTGGGTTCACCTAACGTTAGCACTGTCCTGTTTGTATATAAAACAATTTGACAGAAATGAAAAATAATAGCGATAGCCTTTGTTGCATGGGGAAGCAGTGTTGTCAGTTCTTCACATACTGGACAAATATGATGATGATCATCGGATATTCTGACTAATGTGACAAAAAAATGTAGCAGTAGACTACCTGGGAAAATAAATAATCACAGATGATAGTAGCTAGGAGAACACAACTAACAGGACATTTCTATACCAAACGTCTTCTCGTGATAAACTCTCATTGGAAACCACAACCAAACTGGCCTGTTAAATTCACTGAAGCTATCTGCAAGCAATATAGGGCCAGTAATGGCAATACTCCACAGAATACATTACTGAGAAAGTCTATGAATTGTTCAATTTGTTTTAAAAATTAACTTACTATTTAAATAAAAATACCATTAGGCAATGCTTGATATGTTATCTCAGTAAAATATTTCAGCATGTGTAGTGATTTCCTACAGTTATGTAGGATTTATATTTGCTGTATAGTCAGTCCCTGGAGTGAGCAGGCAGTTGTCACTATCCAAGATGTAACATTTTGCAAGTGTAATGATAATATATGCCAATACCATGTGCTGCTAATCATGATTATAGCTGTGTCAGATGTCTTCATCAGCAGAAGCTGCAAAAACTTTTATATGATATAGAAATTATGGAATTGCTAAGCATGTGAGAGGAGTAGCTATGCCATCTATTCCTGTGTCCAAATTTGGGAAGTCATCAATATTCGAGCTTGTAGCCAAAAGCATGAGCTCATTTCTCTGTACTGTGTTTATGATGTTCTGAAGATTCAAGTAATTTGTACACAGACTCAAAATATGTTATTGTGCAGAACAGTCTCTGCATGAAGGTCAGTGCACAAGGCTTTGTGAATGGATAGATAAATAAAAAGTGATGATATTTTTGTAAATATAAAATGCTGAAGAAAAAGGAAATATAATTAAACAAACAAAATAACAAAACAAGTGATTGATTAAAATATAATACTTCTCCTTCTGCTCTGTGCACTTATTTTATTTATACTAACCAATACAGCTATGTTCAGGCATTGTACTGTATATGTACTTTCACAAACAGAATATTATTACTAGTTGCAACTATTGTGCACATACTGTAATTAATTGGATGGCTGTCTTGAGAGGAAAAATTTATAAAGGATTGTGGGGCAAATGTACTAAAGACTACTACTCCTTGAGCAGATCAGTTACCTGTGCTGGGACTGTCAAATTGAAGATACTTAATCAAATTTTGGTTTTGCATTCTGATGAGTGTCAACAATAGCCAGGCCAAAATTAATTGCAAATGTTTACTTATTTTTGTAAATATGATTTATTTCATCGAGTCTCAAACTATTATTTCTGATAATAATAAATTAGCTGTGACATCTCCAAGATCTGGTCTTGACAAAGGTACAAAAACCTTAAAAAGAGCCGTGATAATAGAGATATCAATCCATATTATCACAGGAGTCACAATCATACTATTTATGTCAAATATAGGATATCTTTGTTTGTCACAGTAAGTCATGAAATTCAGATTATTTTTATTCGGTTGTTGGCTTGGAGACATGACACTGTCTCAAACATGACATTTGCTTAGCGAGTATGAAAAGTGACGTGCAATGAGCAAGTAGGTACAGTAAAGTTATGTGCGTTAAGCCAGTAGCAAAAATGATCTGCAATGAAAGTGACATATACATCAGCTTTTACCATATCCTGATGGATTAGTTTTTATTGAAAAAAATAGTTCACAGCCTAATAAAGGGCATTACTCACTTTATTTGCACATAATTATCTATCCTCCAACGAGAGCACAGGTCATTAAAATAGACATAACAATAGAATATGTTTTTAATTTTTTCTCCCTAAATTGACATTCAAAGTTTATTTGCAACCTAGTTCTTATCTACGAATGTTTGTGATGCCTCTCCACTTTCCCTTCACTCCACTAAAACTGTATGTACTTTGTACTTTTCTATATTGAATTGCTTGTGTTTCATTGAAATTTTCTCCCTGTATGGTGCTATGAACACTTGTTTGCACCATATAAATAATGATAATGGCTACAGTAGATTGTGATGCTCTAAAATGCACAAACATTTGCCTAGTAATAAATGGCTTTTACAAAGATCTCCTAATAGGGGCAGATGGGAATTCTAAAAAATACTTGGCTACCATGCCCTTAGTAGTAAAATCCCGCTAAATGGAGTAACCTGCAATAATCTGGTGACAATACTGTAGCTACATATTTCAATTGCCACATTTCTGATCCATGCAATTACAGTACTTGACCCCCTTTCCACCCTCATCACCAAATAAACCAACATTCATGTACACCCTTCATATTATGGTTGCATCTCAATGGTTGAAGTCCTAATAAACCCTAATATGGTTACACTCTGTTCCTGACAATACTAACATGGAGTTTAAAGGTATGGAACCAAAGCACTATAAAAGCTGCCTCTCCACTGACCAACATTTTTTACTTTTTATTTATTTTTTCATTTCCTCACAAGATAACTGCAATTAGAAAAAAAGTATATAGTAACCAAACTACCATCCCATAGGAATTTTCACCATGCTTAGTAAACTTAAACCACCTCTCATCATCTACAATACACTATGAATAGCTTAATAATCTCACTTTATCATGAACTGACACAGCTTTCAAAATGGCCTCATTACCAGCACCTCTTTCTTAAAACTAACTGATAATATCCATAGAATCTGGACTTTTTCCAGAATTTTGGGGGCGTCTCAGATTTTATTTTCAATAAAACATTTTTTTTACATATTAATAAGCTATCTTGTGATCTAAGAGTTTGAAGAAAAAAAATCATCAAAACAGTTAATAATGTATTGTATAAACATGGATTTATTGAAGAAGGATGCAATTACCTTTATATATGACATTTGATGTTTTTTATGGTTTTATTAAATAAATATACATTTATGTGTAGTAGCCTCACGGATTACCTCTGTAATATTTTTGAACTTGTCACTTTCAGCTGTGCTGCAAACAACAGGATGCTCCATGCCATTAATTAACTAATAATGTTGTCTGCAACTCAGGCAATCCGAGCCCAGCTATTTAAGGTGTCATCATCTGAAAAGTAATTGATGTCAAAGGCTCCTCTAGAGTCACAGTTTACTGTACCTGCAAAAGTAGCATTTAAACTTATAAACATTTTATTCCTGTAATATTGCTTAGAAGTCAATACCCTATATTGAAAAACATTAAACTTGGTAGAGTCAACTCAAACATTCATACTTACCTATTCAAGAAAAAAAAAACATGGAGAAAAAAACACTTTGGGGGAATTCAATTGTTTCTCACATGCGTAGCTCCCATCTAAAGTTACCGGGAGCTATTCAATTACATTGGGCACCCATCACTTGTAGTGGATTTCGACTCACACCCTCCAGTCGGGCCTTTGGGTGCCTTAAATGGCACTTTGCATGGGAGAAGCCCCTTTTATGCAGCAAATCCCATGCATTTTGGATGCAAGAAAACGGCCATCAAGGGGCTGGTCGCTCAAGCAATTGTATAGCTCCCATCACTTTAGATGAGAGCTACGGGCACCCGAAAACAATTTCATCACCCTTTAAGTGCTAAAGACACTGTATTATAAAGAAATGATCATTCATCTACAATGAGGAATTTATTTTACATTCTAAAAAAATTACAATAGTACAGAAAAATCAATATACAGTAGTGACTTATCCATTTTCAGTCACCATAACATTAAAGAGTCAATATTCTCCAATATTTTGCATAAATCTGATGGAAATAAATAATTTAAATATTCAGTTCACCCCATATAATACAATAATTTAAATTATATATATATGTGTGTGTGTGTGTGTGTGTGTGTGTGTGTGTGTGTGTGTGTGTGTGTGTGTGTGTTCATTCGAGCACCCGGCACCTGTCACAATTTGTGCAGTTCCTCTTTCCTGCCTAGGGGGTGTTGCTCCCTGCTCCCTGCTTCTAGCTCAGCTGATGCAACACACTTCTAGACACATACTAGTGTGCTAGAAGCACCAGAGCAGAGAGCGAAAAATTTAATTGATAAGGTCTCTACTTCATAAATATGAAGAACGTTATCATAGATTAAACATCTTGAAAAAAAGACTTACACATACAGTATATTCACCAGTGTTTGTTGAGAATATCAAACTATGATAAAATAGTAATCATACAGATCAGCTTCTTTAGCAAAGGGACTACTGCAGTTGTATCTAAGTGATCCAATATATGATGTTATCATTCAAACAAATCTTCAATTTTACCTATAGTAACAATCTTCAAAGGATTAAGAACATGAATGCATTTTATCTATGGTAACAATGTTAACAGAGTAAATGATTTCAGCAGCTTTTTATCAGACTGATGGATAGACATGTGACTGTTCAACAGTTATCAAATATTCAGCTTTTCCAATCCAAGTTTTGTAACCTGCTATAAAAAAAGTTTCCAGGTGGAAAGGTGCATGTCAGGGATGATTGCCCCATGAGCTTACCATCCACTATAGGTGTAAACCACTCCTCCAATGATACATGATGAACAATGTCTCAAGCCAACAGAACAGAATGATGTCCAATGATCATCAAATGTTGCTCCATCTCAGGATACATTAAATTAACTCAGCAGGAAGTCATATTCTGCATCACCCCTTATCAGTTATCTGCATTTAATGACATGCAGTACATGAAATGCAAGGTTGAAACAAAACCTCAATAAAGGTATTTCTCAATAACCCGAACCTAGCACATTTCTCTGCACTTTTCTTCATATGTGGGTAAACATACAAGATTATTATCAATGGCACATATTACTTTTTCTGATAGGAGGATAAAACTGCAGTATGAAGTATGTTAATTTTTTTCTATTTATTTCAAATCTTAACTTTATAATGAAACCACAGGGAAATGTCTTCATGGGTAAAGAAATATTATTTATCAGCATTTGATAAGAGCAAGGTATACATTTTTTTTTAATAACATGCCTATTTTCTCTAATCAACCTCATATTTACACTGCTACCTGTATCATTTGGTAGGAGAGTAGGTCTACAAGTTATTACACAAGGACAAAAGATGGGCCGAAAATAATGCAGCAATGTCTGCAGCATCTTATAACCAAATTAATCATTGTCAAATACGTCTAGGAAAGAACAGCAATTATGTATGGACAAGTATTGTGCCACTGGGAATGATGAATACAGTCCATGAGAAAAGCTTGTGCTGTCTCTAGCGGGAACTAGCTTGTATAATAAAATATTCACATAGTGGAGAAAACTAATGCCATGTATCCACTTGCAGATAGTGGAACAACAGTACGATTACAACATAGTAATTGTACAGTCGTTCCTCATCCCCTATACTGCCTACACTGAACGATATGTCGTTCAGTGCAGGCACCCTCCCTCATCCCTGAACATGGCCAATCTGTCGTTATCGGCAGATTGACCGGCATGTTCAGGCGATGATTGATGTCGGGAGCACTCATCGCTGGTCGTTTCTGACATTAAGCTGCTCGATTTATGCCCGATTGATGAACGATAATGATGTCATTATCGTTCAATCGCTCATTTATATCTGCAAGTGGATACGCGGCTTAACAATTCCAGATTCCCCAAATCACTTCAGACAATTGATACTGATCCTTAATCTAGGGCAAATATTATTATGGATTCAATGATTTAAAATAATCTGCTACTCTGTCTCTGAGACTTCTTACCCATGAGAGGAGTCTATTTTAGCATTTTTTGACCTGGCAACATTTTTCAAATGTCAATAACAGTATCCGCACAGATTACATCTTTTAATTTTATTGAAGTCTTTGAATATCCAGAAAATTGTATTAGTTGTTCATTCCACCTAACACAGCATTTAACATCTACAAAAAATGAAATGATTGAAATACCAATAAATCGAAATAAAAGAAAAAAAACAAATTTTTTTTAAAAAAGGAAACAAATTTTTAGTTGCTTTATTTTCTTCAATTGTAATTCACCTTTCCACACCAGCATCTAGTAGGATTCTACACATAACTTTTCACTATATAGGGAAGGAGGCATCACATTTTGCATATGGTACCCTGCCTCAGCATCCAGACCCGACGGCCTGGATGCTGACGTTTACCTTACCGGCGCCAGAATACTGACGCCGGTCAGAATCCCGGCGCAGTCATCTCGACCACCGGAAAGCCAAAGGTAAATAACAGGGTGGGGAAGAGGGTAAGGTTTAGGCTTAGGCACTAGGGCAGTGTTGGCTAACCTTGACACTCCAGCTGTTATGAAACTACATAACCCAGCATGAACTGCTACAGTTTTGCTATTAGGGCATGCTAAAACTGTGGCAGGGCATGCTGGGATATATAGTTCCACAACAGCTGGAGTGTCAAGGTTAGCCAACACTGCACTAGGGGGAGGGTTAGGGTTAGGCACTAAGGGAGTAGGGTTAGATTTAGGGTGCAGGGAGGGGGAAGGTTAGGTTTAGGCACTAGGGGGGAGGTTAATTTTAGGCACCAGGGAGGGAGGGTTAGGGTAGGGAGAGGGTTAGCATACCGACCACCAAGTGTTGGTATGTTAATCCTGTCGGGATCCAGGCGTCGGAATTCTGACCGCCTGGATCCCGTCTGTCGGTATTACATAGCGATTGCTTACATACGGTGCATCCCACCTGCAACCTGGTTTTAATAACACCACTATGCATGAAGAAAATCACAAAGGAAAGCTCTCCCGATTAGAGCAGTCCTTTGCGAGAGAGGGATTTCCGGGTTTATGACCCAGATGTCCCTCTGCACATGCGCAGAACAATGCATGACCCACCTTGGGTGCTGAGAGGGATCTGACTGAATCCCTCTCACAGCATTTTGTGGAAAGAAGCCCATTGGCTTCTATTAGGTAATGCCATCTAAAGATGGAGTTGCCCATCAGGTCCAAGCAGTGAAAAGCTTTGCTTTCCGAAGCTTGGTGCATATCAGAAATGTGGTCAAACCCCCAAAAACTGCATTTTCAGGGATTTGATCGCATTATTGATGATAGAGCATCTCATACCCTGTCACTTAAAATAATGAAGCAGTAACTTTTTTTATTATTTTAAATGAAACGCATGACGTGTGCATGAATAATATGGTAGCTCAACAACACATGCCATTTTGAAAAGTAGATAACCTGGCACATGTAATAAGAGCACATGAAATAAGGGCATTTTATGTGGAATCAACAGGTTAGCCCTGGGCGGGAAACTTGGAGCTATTCCAGCGGCAAACCCAGTGGCTATTTGGATCCTCCCAAAATAGTAGATAAATAAATACATTAAAAAGATACTGAAATTACAATATAATATAAAATGGGGAGTTATAGATGGAGAGTGCAACAATTAAATAATTGAAATATAATGAATGTTAAGTCTAAATATTGTATATGGGAAAGATTTTAACCCTTCACTGTGTGTTTAATATATATGTACTTCACTTTTTTATTTTCATTCTTTATGTGCAGCTGCTCTTAACTATCTCTTTACACTGCACTATTCTTACTATGGTGGTGCCCTGGGGCAGCTTGGCTGGGCCAGTTTTGGGGGGTCCTGCGCTCTGGATTTGAACCCTAGTATGTTAGGGACCTACCCTAAAGAGGTTACCTGGATATGGTGGGTAGCCCCATAACCTTGGCCATGATTATGCTAAAAACCTCTATTGATTGCAAAATTTTATTGCATTTATATATTATTAATAATTTGGAGTTGTGCACTTGAGATTTGTCTGTTTCTAAGTCTAAATATTGCAAGAATCTGCTTATAGCAGACTCCTCACTGGTCTGTAATACAATTGACACACTCCACGGCCTCCTGACATTAGTGGAACCTACCAGCCCTAGCAATTGTCTGGCTGCTATTTAGCATCAGAAGCCCTGCCCGCATGATCCCACAGTCATTTATTACTCCCCACACATCCCAAACCACTCACACCCATGAAGTGCACCTGTGTGTACAACCATAGGCGAAATTGGGGGGTGCACAGGACCACCCATTAGCCCACTTCGCAAAAAAAAAAAAAAGGATGGCCACCAGGGGGCTGCTGCACATGCTCAGCAGCATCTTATCCCACAACAAGCAGCAAAACAGAGGAACAGGATGGAGGTAAGTGCTGGTGGCGACTGCAGGGAGGGGGGGATTGTAGCTGTGCACAGTGCTAAGAAGGGAGGAGGGGATTGTAGCTGTGGACAGTGGTGAGGGGGAAAGGGGGATTGTAGCTGTGCACAGTGCTGAGGGGGGAAGGGTGAATTGGAGATGTGCCGAGTGGAGGAGGGAGATTGGAGCTGTGCACAGTGCTGAGGGAGGGAGGGGCGGTTTGGAGCTGTGCATAGTGCTGAGGGGGGGATTGGAGCTGACTGCACAGGGAGCTTGGGGGGTTGGAGCTGGACTGCAAAGGTCTGGAGGGGTTGGAGTTAACACGGGGCTGAGGTGACACAGGCTGGGAATGACACTGATGCACACTGTGGCTGGTGGAATGGGGCAGAGAGACACACACACTGGAGCCAGGGGAATGGGGCTGAGAGATGCACTGGGGCTGAGAGATGCACATTGGGGTCAAGGAAATTGGGCTGTGAGACACACACTGGGGCTGGGAAACACACACTGGGGTTGGCACAATGGGTCTGAGATACACACTGGGGTAGAGAGACACACACTGGGGGCTGGGAAACACACACTGTGGTTGGCGCAATGGGTCTGAGAGATACACTGGGGCAGAGAGACACACACTGGGGTTGGGGCAATTGGGCTGAGAGACACACACATGGGTTGGGTAATGGGGCTGAGAGACACACTGGGGCAGAGAGATGCACAACTAGGGCCAGAGCAATGGGGCTGAGAGATGCACAGTGGGGCAGAGAGACACACACTGGGGTTGGGAAATGGGGCTTAAAGACACACTGGGGCAGAGAGATGCACATTGGGGTTGGGGCAATGGGGCTAAGAGACACACACTGGGGTTGGGGCAATGGGGCTGAGACACACACTGGGGCAGAGACACACACACTGGGGTTGGGGCAATGGGGCTGAGACACACACACTGGGGTTGGGGCAAATGGGGCTGAGAGACACACACTGGGGTTGGGTAATGGGGCTGAGACACACACACTGGGGTTGGGGCAATGGGGCTGAGACACACACACTGGGGTTGGGGCAAATGGGGCTGAGAGACACACACTGGGGCCGGAGGAAAGGGGCTGAGAGACAAACACTGGGGCCAGATGAATGGGGCTGAGAGACACACTGGGGCAGAGAGACGCACACTGGGGTTGGGAAATGGGGCTGAGAGACACAAACTGGGGTTGGGGCAATGGGGCAGACAGATGCACACTGGGGCTGTAGAATTTGGGCTTAAAGACACACTGAGATGTACACCGAGGCTGAGACACACACACTGGGGCAAGGGGAATGGGCAGAGAGATGCACACTGGGGCTGGTGGAATAAGGCCACAGGTGGGCCTGAGGATGGAGAGGCCCAGGGGGTCCTGGGGATGGAAAGAGACAAGGGGGCCTGGAGATAGAGAGACACAGAGAGCCTGGAGAACCACAGAGGGGAGTGGGGAAGGAGACATTGGGGGGTTTGGAGTAACACAGGGGAGCCTGGAGAGACAGAAGTTTGATCAGGGAAATTCACATTTTTCCTGCACAAAAGCTTCTGTTACTACAGTATATATTATCTGGTTATCATGATGACATGGGTTATATTTCTGCGTAAACAGGCATCTTCCAGACAATGTTATCTCCTATATAAATAGTGAATACTCGTAAGCGGTCGCTCGTTCGCTCCGAGCGATGATCGCACATCTGCACATGCGTATGGGTCATAAAGCGCATGCGCCAACCAGTCAGTGCGGTCGGAAAATGTGTGTTCGCAAAATTGCGAGTGCCTGCTAATTTGAGTGACAGGATGAGGCGTTTGTGGGTGGTAACAGGGGAAGGTGCTTGAAAACGGGGAGTGGAGATCCAAACGCAGGCGTGTCAAACGGTCAAAACGGGCATTTTAAGGGTGTGCATAATTAACAAAGCAGCGTCATCGACCACGTCACTTGGTTGTTTCTTAGCCTGAACTGTTCGCATGATTGCGGTAGGAAAATCCAACCACAAGCACTACGTGCAGTTCAGACACCTTTTGATGTACTCGATTAATCAGATAAATAGCGGAGATGACGTATGATGCGAGCAGCCAGGGGGCGTCTTTACAAAATAGCGAGCGTATGTTTTGTTCGCTCGCTCAGAAATAGAGGCGTCAACAGACCGCAAAGAGGGAGCGCTCAATTTAAATAGCCGGCCCCTTTTTCTGAACGAGCGAGCGCAAATAGCGTCCGGCTCTGAATCAGGCCCACTGGCTGAAAACGCTGCCCAGTGAGGCTAAAATTCCTCAGAGGTTCCCCATTGCAGAGAAACCACCATATAGGTAAGAAAAGACTTTCAAACTGACTGGGGCCCCAAGAATCCGCCTAGGGGTGACACCAAGGTGACAGGAGCCGGATGCTGCACTGTAGCATCAAATGCAGCACTCGGCTCCTGACAGTGTGAGGGAGCCGGCACTGCATAGTGCTCACCCGTACTTCTTCCACACACCAGACCACTGGGGTTCGGGCTGCGAGGCCATTCCCCCTTCTCAAGTGACCATGCCCCCTGTTCACGAGGCCACACACCCTTTGGTGGCGCGCGGTTCCGCCGTACGCACAACATGTCTTCTTACTCCGGGTGACATCATGGGGAAGGACACCACTGGTGTTTTTTCTGACATGGTGATAGAACTGGGACCACCCATTACCAGTTCTCTAGTTTCGCCTATGTGAACAACTCTTTCTGCACCTTTTCCTGGGGAACGAGCCATGTTTTGGTATCAGGGCATATTAAAGTAACCCTTTGCCACAATATATACGTTTAATCTAGACATGTACATTTTAAATGTGTCTCCCTCTAGTCAGCAAAGTTCCAAAGAGTAAATCTTCACCATCTAGCTTGATTTACATTTAACTATAAATTAGACCCCCATCGTATGACATTAATGAGGTGGGCTGCTCTCACAATCAGAGGGCTGCAGGGGGGGGGGGTGGTGCACTCACAGTCCGACTGAGAATAAAGGCAGGTGTTCGCATGCACGTGGCCAGAAATTTGACCATTTTCCATGTGACTCAATATCAGGCACTATATATTCAAATTCAAATTGAGCTCATGTTAAACTACAGTATTACAAGATTCAACAAAAGAACAAATACAGTATGTGATAGAAGAGAACCATAAAAGATTAAGCATCAGAAGGCAAAAATGATACAACATAACATGCATACATCAAAGACCAGCTAGTCAGTTGATGAGGCAGCATGAGAATAAAGTAAAACAAACCAAACTATCTGATCTAAATCCTGGGGAATAACAGCTAGCTTAACTCGCAGCTCTCTCCCAGGTGAGTAACACATTGTTACTTGTTATTTTTCAGCTTATCAACATCTTCGCAATACAAGACTTTGTTCGTTCAGAAAGGATGGACTTGTTGGTTATGTAGCTCAAGGTTCAACTCAGTGACAGATTCCACTAGTGTATACACTCCAGAGCTTAACAATTTGTTATTCCCTGGGTTATTCCATCTGTTGCTTTAATTGTAGAGATGTGTAATGAAAGGCTAAACCAAATACACAAACCCAGAGCTTCGCTGTGTTTCATAAATAATGCATAGTCCCCACTCTGCACATTTCTCTTTTCTTAGCCTGTTGGTCTGTACACATTTATATGTACTGTCAGCTAATTAAACAAATTTCCTACCACATTTTACCTAAATTCACAGCAGAAATAATATATTTCAAATATAGCCCTAAGTAAGTAAAAGAAAATATCCCATTGTGAAATTTATTAAAGGAAAACTCAATTCAATTATTAACCAGATGCCTGGCTACCAAGGAACAGAGTTGTGGGTTCAAATGTATTGGGAGTGGGACCACTGCAGTTTAACTTTTACCTGCCACCAGAGCTGCAGTGTGTGTCCTGATAGGCTCCCCATAGGTGCTGCTGTGCACCCTCCTCCCCTCCCCCTGTTGTCATTATTACTTTGTGTGGCCCTTGAGCTGGGCAGCATCTTTTCCACTTGGTTTTGGGCTATCATACCCACACTCCCAGCCCATTATCATCATTGAGATGCTGCCAGCTGCTGCCTCTTTATAAAAGCTATCAGAGCCCATGGCAAACATAAAAACACTGAATAGTGACATGACATTATGTCATGTATTCAGTGTTGTAATTGGCCCCTAAACCTAAATCTAGAGGACCTCTCTCCACAATCTGCTAACTGGTGCCTATTACATTTGTAGTTTTAGTTTGTAGGGGAATCTTCACTTGATGGATAAGCCCTAGTCAGCTGATACCTGACATACAATTAGCCCCCACTCAATTTGAATACCCTCCAATATAGCTGTTTTAAGGGGGGAATGACAGGGGTAGTCACCCTTGGGCACCCACACACAGATGGGCTCCCACACAGGGTCGGTGTGACCCTTTCAAGAACAGGTGCTCAGCTGGAAAAGGGAGCTCAGCTGCCACGGCCCAGTGTTCAGCATGCTAGTGCTGCTGCATGCAATGTAGAGTTGTTACTGAGCCCCCTCATCAGCGTCACGTGACACGTGTGACTCGGGAGCTGCTCTGCCCTATATGCAGCAGTACTGACTGTGCTATTACACTGAACACATGGCTGTAACCACTGGAAACATTCAAGGTATGTGTAATCAGAGGCATTGGGGAGGGGAGGCACTGTGGGACATATTGGAAAGGAAGGCAGCATGTGGCCCCCACAAATCTTAATCTGGCCCTGCCCTCCAGATTTAAATAACCAAATAAAAATTCCAGAAAAGTATGAATCACATTATAATCAAGTTCTCTTTTAAAAACTACTAGAGAGGCCATACAGTACCTGTGGGAGGCAAGAAAGCTGCAGGATCAGTTCAGAAGCCCAAAAGTACTGGTGGTATCCTTTAACAAACCCTTAGCATAGGAGCGGAGGAGGAGAGAGGCCAGTGATGCCACTGTATGTTAGACAAGAGGTCTGAAGGGCTACAGAAAGACTGTGGGCCTGATTCAGACCCGCTCGCGAGCGCTGAGCGCTCACAAGCGGGTCGATGTTGGGCCAGTGCGCATGCGCATGATGAACCCGGTTCAGTCATGCGCGAGACCCGGATAGCGACGGGCAAGCTGTCGCTATGGGTCTTGCTACAAAGGGGACGTGCTGTCAATGGTGAGTCACAGCACGCCCCCTTTGGTGGGCGTGCCGGGGGCGTGGCTGGCCAGACGGAGGCGTTCCCATGGGAACGCCTATGGTCTGGGGCCGGCCCCAGTGATGTCAGTGGGAGTGTTTTTGGCTCTGATAGGGCCAAAAGCACTCCAGGGCTTGCGGCAGACGAGACCCTACCACAAGAATCTTGTCGCAAGCCCGATGGTCGCGATGGTCTTGACATTCACGACCATCTTTTTGGCCGCTCACTATAGCTGTGGGTGGTCACCCACAGCTATGCGAGCGGCCAGGAGGCCGCTCTTAAAAAAAAAAAAAAAGAGAGGGACGGCCCTGATTCAGAGCGAGCGCTCTGAAAGAGCGTCCGGCTCTGAATCAGGCCCTGTGTTTCATTTGATATGCAGACTAGATCCCATGTGATAGAGAGGGCTCAAGAAGTGAGTTAGAGCTAGGCTGTTTATTATTTTATATTCTCCATGTATGTGGACATATATGACTATATTTTTTACACCAAAACTGCTAAGAAAATGTCTTTAATTTAATAAAGTTTAAAAAGTATTTTTAAAAATATTTATTTAAATATTTTATTTTAAAAAATATATACTTAGGGGGTGTTTTGCACCCCCCACCCCAGTGTCCATAGGCCCCCATTGTATTTTCACTGTCCACCCCTCATCAGAAATAGCTCGCCCAGTGGCAAAAGCTCCTTAACATTATCAAATCCACCCCCTGGTGGTAAAAGATCCCTGTGGCAGAGCCTCCACCAGAGTGCCATTCGCACAGCATTCTGGGGCACAATTTTGGGAGTGATATCGGCATGCACAGACTGCAACTTCACTCCCAGGTGGCCTGAGCAGGAGGAGGAAATCCGTTCTGCACTTGTGCACAATGGATTTCCTCCAAAACACAAGAGGGGCACAGCAGGACAGCACTAATGCATTCCTGGTTGTGGTCATGTCTCCTGCGTTAGTGCCAGGCAAGTGTTTAAAGCATCATTTACTTGATTTATCCAGATTTGCTGGTTGGAAAACCTTATTGAGAACCCAAGCACTGTACCACAGAACATACTACCGATGTTAAACATCCCAGAATGTTTCAGTATTTCAATATGCACTTGAAAGTTTTAGATTTCAACATTCAAGAGCATTGAACTACAAATGAGAGATGATGCTTGCAAGCAATCACTTTTTTCATCAGTATATATACATTATTTATAATATCACTCACATGATTATTTGTCTTAATTATATACAGCACTAGGCAAGATCAGAGGAGGAAGATTATTGTACACTGTTGTAAGGGCATTTAGAGCGCTCTGAAACAATCAATGTTTTAAATCTATTCGCATTGATATGCAACAGGAGCAGACAATGCTGTTGTATTGAATTAGTGATTAGCCAAGTTGTGAATATCTATTTGTCTGTATCCAGTATCCATTTATTTGCCTGTAAGACACTGTCTACATCAGAGGTATTCAACACTACATATTCCAGCATGCCCTGCCACAGTTTTGCTATTAGAGCATGCTAAAGCTGTGACAGAACCTGCTGGAATTTGTTGTTCCAAAGCAGCTGTAGAACTGTTGAATACCCCTGGCCTCCATCATTAGGGCTAATTGTTGCACATTCAAGTTACTGATGAGTTTATCCAGAAATAACAACCACAAAAAGTACTTGTCTACAGCCACTTATAATTATGGCGTTAAGGAACTATTAATGACTCGTCTCAGAACCTAGAAGAATAAAGTATATGTAAAATGATACAATAATATTTCTAAATTCAATAGAATATAAGAAACCTATGCCAGTGTTTACTGGGGACATGTGTCAGCTAGCTAGCTAGCTAGCTAGCTAGCTAGCTAGCTAGCTAGCTAGATAGATAGATAGATAGATAGATAGATAGATAGATAGATAGATAGATAGATAGATAAACTGGACACAAGCATTGTGATATGCTATCTTTTTTAAAGTACATGCAAAGTTGTAGATTAAAATTAACAAGGGTATTCAATATGGAGCGAAAATTTCTCCGATTTCAATTATCCCCATATTCAATTTCAAAGACTTTTCGCAGGTTTGAAAAGTCTTTGAAAAAAAACGGGGATAACTTTTCACCACTGAATAGGTGGCCAAAAAAAGTGCAGAGTTGGGGTTTAGGGGTGCAGGCTTAAAAAAAATAGCCTGCACCCCTGGGAATGACATTTAAAAAATATCTGTGTCAAAAAAAGTTTAAAAAAAAATAGGGACACCCCAAAAAATTAATTTAAAAATATAGGGTGAAAAAAAAAAGAAGGGAAAATAGTGTTTAAAAATAGGGAAATAGTTTCAGGTGTGTTCTGCAAATATGCGGCAGGTGTTTTCTAGAATAGATTATTAGCGGCAGGTGCATTTTAGCAGAATTTTAAAAAAAAAACCTTTAGGGACTTAAAAATATGCTAGTACCCATTTTCATGTACCCCAAGTTTGATGGGACCACTTAAAACAACGAAAAAAATAACCTAAGAGCTCTTCTGCATCACTTCTTCAATGTCGCGGAAAAAAAACACCTGCAGTGGCTATTTAAAACCCCGTCTTTCATTTGCAGGCTAAAACGGCGGTGCGCATAGTCATCCCCCATGTTTTGACAGCTTTAGGGGGGTCCTACAATTAATTCCAGGTAAATCCCGTTTTTTTCGCCGATCCTATTTCGCCGTCTCCTGTTTTCGTAGCTTTTTAATTTATTACGGGGATAAAGCTGGCGCGGGTCCGATACTTTATCCCAGGAAAAGCTCCGATGTGGAGCTAAAAGTCCAGCATGGACTTTTTGCTCCCATATTGAATATCCCTGTATATGTTTTAAAAAAAACACTATGATGTGTCTGAGCGTCCTTCTTGTTTTCTTCTTTCATATTATATATGTTCAATCAAGTTGGTGGGATATCCCTCAATATAACCACATCATTTTAATATAATATAGAGATATATATATATATATATATATACACACGCACACACAGTTTATATATATATATAAGCCTCTCGTTACTTTATATATATATATATATATATATATATATAATCTATCTTACCTTCTCTTCGGGAATTTGCAGGAGTTCACATTTTTGGCTCATCCCCCGCACTCCCAGGAGAGTGATTGGATCTTGCATGTCTCACCCACTTTCTAGTGAAGGGGGCAGAATGGGGGAGATAAAGATAGAAACTGCAGTATGTATGGAGGGGTTAGGGATAAAATAAACAAAAAATTACGTGAGAGCCCGGCCTGACCCCCCAAAGTAGCTAGCTACTACATCTCTCCATGCTTCTCCTGCAGAGGGGTAGAAAAAGTAAACAAATATGATATATATCATACTTACCAACATTGCCTTTGTCCTCCCCGGGAGAAGCATTTGATAACTTCAGGAGGCAGGGGGTCAGGCTCCTATGTCATTAGGATCTGCTCCCATCACAGGAAACTGCTGTGAATTGCATATTGCAAACTCCCTGGTGATCCAGTGTTGGCATTTAAGAACAAATTAGATATAGTTTTAGATAGAGCTTTGAAAAACGTTTGGATTAATGAAGATGTTTTTGTTTTTTTGAAAACAGAATTTACCATTTGCCCTATACTCTATCTATTGCCTAACGCACATAAATCACTGAACCATCCTCCTGGGCGGCCCATAATTTCAGCCCACAACCCTCTATTTGCCCCAGTGGCCCAGTATTAGCTTCCTCCAGAATTGTGTCACTAAATTTCCTAGTTATTTACGAGATACTAATGATTTGCTAGAGAAAATAAGATCCTAACCTCTAAATACAAATGTTGGTTACCCTTGATGTGTCATCGCTCTATATGGTGATCCCACATGTAGAGGGCATGAATGCAGCGAGGAGGGCTATTGTTGACTCACATGAGGGATCACCCCCCAAAAGAATTCCTGATGAAATTGTTGGAACTAACGCTGACCTGTAATTATTTAAGATATGGAGACCATTACTATCTCCAGATGGCGTTTACCGCGATGGGCACTGACATTGCACTGGCTTATGCCAATTTATTCATGGATGCCTATGAGAGCAATCATCTGTCCTGTTGTTTGGAGATAGTATTGGTTTCTACCGTCGTTTTATAGATGATATATTTCCCATTTGGAATAATACTGAGCAAGCTTTGTTAGAGATGTTTAATGCTCTGAACTTATTGGAATCACCGATTAGGTTTACGATAAATTATGATTTTACTCAGATTGAATTTTTTGACATAACCATATATACCACTGTCTCTGTATATGGTTACAAACTTTATAGGAAGGCCACCAGTCACAATGCACTCCTAAATTACAAAAGTCATCATCCAGTTTTGCTAAAAAGACATTTACCTGTTTCACAATTTATTTGAGTCTTATGCAATAATGCAGACTCAGAGGTGGCCAACCTCCAGTTGGAGGAGATGCGAGATTGATTTTTAGAAAGAGGTTACAATCTGAAAACCACTTAAAGATGTTTGAATAAAGCAAATAAGATCTTTATAGAAGGCAATAAGAGGAAACAAGAGATGGTGTGATTAACCCTTTTGTCATAAGTACCACTTTTGACACAGCAGGTCCAATTGTCCATAATGCTATAACAGAACACTGGCATGTAGTAGAAACTGATCCAGTCTTGAAAGGACGAATACCAGACAAACCATTGGTGGGCTTTAGACGTGGTTGAAACCTTAAATACATACTTATGCAGCCAGATAGGACTTTATTACAGGATAGAACAACATGGCTTAATCGATTCAAGCCGGGATGTTACCGGTTTGTAAACTGCACCACATGCAGGAGCATGATGATTGGTCACTTTTTTCACCATCCACATACTGAGCGCAAGATACAAATCCAGCACTGTGTCACCTGCACTACTGATCATGTAGTTTATATCCTGCCCTTGCTCCTTATACTATGTGGGTAGGACTATCTGCCCCTTTTTGGAACGAATGGCCAACCATAGGTCTTCCATAATGGCCGCCTTGAATAATGGGACATCTGATAAGCCTGTTGCCAGGCACTTCAGTGAAACTCATCATGCCTTGTCATCACTAAAATGTATGATCATTGATTTGGTACCACCACCTAAAAGAGCTGGGGATCGGCATAAATTGCTGCTGCGAAAAGAGGCCACGTGGACTCACAAACTAGACGCGATTCATCCTCATGGCCTAAATGAAGCCATGCATCTAAGTATGTTTCTGGATTAAACTTATCATTATTTTGACTACCACTTGGGGTGCAGCACCAGATATAACATTTTTTTTAATTGTTTTTTCACTAATTTTCTGTTTTCATTTTTCTATTTACATTTTTTTTTATATTTTTGTTGATTTATGGAGGTGTTTTCTGCCTCTGTAAGCGGCTGGACTATGAAGTTTGTAATCATCATTTTTTATTGTTAATTGTAACTGCTTTTGGTTTATTGTGAACTCTACCTTTATCTGATGATCTCTATGTATTTCATCTGCAGATAGATTAGACTTATATTGTTGTCCTTTAAGTGCTTATGGTATCTGAGTGACATGACATCCCGCTATATATATGTTTGTGAATGTCTTGTTTATACTTATTGTGCTGTTAGGGTGTGCGCACACCTTTCTAGTGTTTACACTGGTCTCACTAAGCAACAGATGATGCTGGGATGCTAGCGTCATCAGCTGATCAGCAGGATGTATCCACATGGTTGCCCTGACAATTTTTCCTTGGACAAATAAGCTCTATTGATTTTTTTATTCTGGTATATGTGTTACCTGCTCTTTGTGTTTTACTGCGAAATAAATTTGTTTGCCTATATTATTGATGGAATCGGTATGGGTTGTCGGCAGTCTGGATCCTGGCTGCCAGAATCTCGACACCAGCATCCCGACAGGGATGACACTTGTTGTTTGGTATTCTAAACATCTCCCTACCCTAACCCTCCCACCTTAGTGCCTAACCCTAACCCTCCCCACTAGTGCATAACCCTCCCCCAACCCCGCTACTTACCTTTGATATCCCGGTGGTCTGGATGTCGCCACCGGGATTGTCTCCAATTCACACTTCAACACATGCTTTCCTTCCAATATAAAGTTACAGTAGTCAATGATGGACTGTGTAAACAGCCTGTCACTACACTGTTATCCAGTTAAATATTTATTCATTAAAAATAATTCAAATGAAACAGCGTATTCTCAAATATTTTTATCTCCTATTCTGTATCTGTATCACAATTCTCTACTATCCACGTAGATCTATTTTGTCACAACAGGGGCCATTTTATAAGATAGATATACCACTCTTGGATGTGCGGTTGCATTCTGATATACGCACATGGTTGAATGCACGAGGCATATACATAAGATGCACATATCAGAGCGTGACTGCACACCCAGGAGTAAATATACAGCATAGAAACGAGATGGCACTAGGAGACTGCAGATAAGTGAATCACAGCTTCTTCATCAGGGCACATATACATATACACACCTATTAAAAGTGGTAAAATATTAAAAACACTCCAGTTTTTCCCATATTTATGTAGAAATTGACGTTAGTTTAATATCTCAATGTACCATTAAATAAAGGCATAGAACAAAAACATTTAGAGATTAAAAAAAGTAATCAGAATCATTTTAACAAAATTGAATCTAAATTTTTGACTCAAGGTAGCCACCTTTTGTATATATAATTGCTGAACACAATTGTGGCATTCGTTCTTCAATAGAGATCAATTATTGTTAAGGAAGGATTCCCAACACTGTAGCAAAAAAGCCCACAAATGTATTGCACTTGTAGGCTGCTTTGATTTCAGTCTTCTGGCCAGTTCATCCCAAACCAGCTCGATGGGGATTAATTCTAAAAACTGTGCTGGCCAATCCACTGTACCTTTGTATTCATTTTCATGAATGTAGTTCTTACAGCCTGGAGGTAGGTATTGGATCATTGTCTTGCTGTAGGGTTAACCCTCTACCAATTAGGTGTAGACCATAAGGTATTACATGGTGCGGAAAAATGCTATACCCTTTAGTTTCAAAATGCCAGTCACTCTAAACAAACCGCCAACTCAGGTTCCAGCAAATTATCCCCAGAACATAATGCTTCCTCCTCAATGTTTGACAACTGGTGTCACAGGGGTATATTTACTAAGCAAGCTACTGCTTTCAAGTGTATTTAAGCCCACAATTTAAAAGGGAAATGCTTTTAATAACAAAACACCTTAACATTCTGCTATTAAAAGCAATGCCCATTTAAATTTTAGGGTTAAACACGCCTGGAAGCAGTGGCTTGCTTAGTAAATAAACCACACGTACCATACTATGGCCTACTCAACTGCATACATAAAGCTTGTGTGATGAACCAAATTTTAAAATTTGGATTCATTGGTTCATAAGACCATTTTCTAATTTTCAGTAAATCACTGGAAAACATGAAAAATGCCTTTTAATTACAACTCTGAAATATATATTATTTTTGAGTTTTTGCTATCAAACTTTTTTTTTCATAAGTCTAGTAGTTTATTGCTTACCTTTGTAACACATCAAGTTATCATTGGACTTGAATTGCATAACTTTCAATAGAATCCTGGGAAAATAGGGGTGTGGTAGCGTATAGTTTGCTAACAGTATAACCTCAAGCAGATTATAGCTTACCTTTGTAACATTTCAGGTTATCATTGGACTTGAATGGCTGGGAGGCTCCCGACCTCCCGGAAAAATGGGCAAGTCTCCAGGTCGACCGCCACCTGCCCACATACCCCCGGATCCTCCACACCCCCCACAGTGGGTGGGGTAGGGAATGACGCAATTTGTGCGGAATCAGCATCGTGGCCCTACCCCTTACTTCACAATACCAGTAATCTCAGCATTATGTATTGGGGGTTGGACTATGATGATGCAATTGCACATTCAAGCCCCCTGCTCTATCCACAATGCCACATCATGTCCCCTTATGCCACGCCATACACCTCATAGTGCTGCCCTAGCAGTCTCCTCCCGGAGGGAGCAGCCAGAATGTCTGCAAGTATGCTTGAATTGCACAACTTTGAATAAAATCCTGGAAAATAGGTGTGTGGTAGTGTAAAGTAGAGGAAAATACAATAAAAAGATTCAAGAATACTCATCACTAGTCATTGTGGCCATAAGCGCACAGCACCTTTCTCATGGGCTGCTAAAACACACAAGACAAAACACACTTGAATAGATATTATAAAGCCAAGCCACCGAAACCAGAGTAGCTCCACCCACCATTTAAGGAAATTGTGCATTACACAAATTGAATGTCTGGTTAGTGTGGGACACCAAAAAAATTTCAAATATGTCCAGCAAAAGTGCAAAAACCAGGAGTGACAAAACATCACTTGGCAAAGGTTGTATCTAGCTACTACTTGTGCTGTCTATGCCTTTGATATTGTGGACCACCCTCCCTCTCTTACTTTAAACCCTACACTTTTTAGGTCTCTCCATGACTCTGTACTCTCATGGATGACCTCCTGCCTGTCTAACTGTTCTTCTGGGTCTCTTCCTGTGACTCCACATGCCCCTTAACTCCCTTTACAGGATGGTATCCTTAAATGGTCTGTTCTGGACCCCTTCTCTCTACACTTACTCCTTTGTAATTTGCATCAGCTCATTTGGACTACGATACCACCAGTATAATGATACACACATTTAACATTCCTCCCCTGACCTCTCTTGTGTGTTTGACTCTGTAAAAACCTTGTGAATGGCCTGATGCTTTTTCAAACTCTACTTTTGACAGATAAAGGAGGGGGAAAAATGATGAGTTTGGTTTTCGACATAAATTTTCTTTGGTTCGCCAAGTCTGCTGCCCAACCATCATCCTTTACTTTTCATTCTCCTTCACTCCTGAAAGCTCTAGGTCACAATCATGCAGCTTCCATCTTCACAATAGCTCTATAATCAGATCCTCTCTCACCACTGATACCACCAAAACTCTCATCCATTTGGCCAATTACAAACCACCCATAGCACAGACCCAGGCATCTTATATATTATTTTCTTTGCAAGGTTCATCTACTGCAGTTGAAAGGAAAGTTGAGTGATGTAAAAAAAATACAAATGAACAAAGTGATTGTTTGCCTCTGCTGACTGTACTATAAGATTCTCTAAGTGCCTCATGGTGCTTGCCTACTTATATCTCCACTGAACCAAAATGGACTGCTTATGTCTGTGCGCCTAGGCTCAGTTTAGGTTCAGTAGGCAGACAGCAGGTCTCTAAACTAGCTCATCATGTTAGGAGCCAATGGATGCTGTGTCATATACTATATAGTATGTTTAACCAAGCAGGTTGTTAAGCAAATATAAAGAATATAAGATACATAGTAAAATATGACTGGTGTATATATACTATATACAAATATACTATATGCAGAACAATATCCGATGCCCAGCTTATACATTTAAGAAATATCTGCTGCCAAGAAAAACAGGTTTTGCCCAGCACATAAATTAAAGTGTAATATCCTGGTACATATGTGGTGTTAAGAGTAATATGTAGGAACATATATGTTCATATATGTTACCACGTTCAATATGCAGAACAATAAAAATATTCATTTGCAGAGCCTTATATGGTGCCAAAACAGATGAGCAGATTCTGGCAATTCTAATGTGCAGAGCAAAGCCGTGTATATGTATCAACCATCAGATTTCTCCTGCAGTCTTTTCTCAACCCTCAAACTCCTGTCACACCAGTGTCAGTGTTGGAAAGGCCAGCTGTAATTGCCTGGGAAGTTGTGTCCTGGATTTCAAACAGCCAGTCGGAGTCCACACTACATATGCTCCCATTATCCAGTTAGTACTACCATTGCTATCCTAATCACTAGAAGACAGTGGCAGAAGCTCAAAATGGATAACAATGGGATTTTAAACAGGACTGTGATTGGCTGCTGGAGCACACTATACATCTATCTGCCCATCGTTATTGGAAAAGACAACATGTCACATTTATACACTTTTAAAAGCAAGCAGAAAAATCAGACAGGGAGCAAAAACACATTTGAGACTGAGGTCAAATGTATTTTTATAATTCACCTAGAATGAAAAATGCCATCTGGTACACAACAGTTTATTGAAGATAAGGGGTAAAATTAATTTACAATTATATTTTGTAAAATGACATTGATTTTTTTATTCTATAGATAGTTAAATCAATTTAAATTTTGTGCGTGATTAAGATTATGTTATTTATAAGAAGTCATTTTTTTATTCTGAAGATGAATACTACAGGTCATTGCGGGGGTTCTAATAAACATTCAAAATGTATAAAAATATTTATAGAGTGCTATAGTTTTTCTTTTTTGTGGGAGATTTTCTTGCAGCTAAATATGTCACTTTATCTCAACCATATGTCAGAGATAATTTTATTTTCAGAGAAAGCAAAACTAGATGAGTTATCAACAAATGTTCTCTGAAAGGAAAACATTTAATGCAAGTATTGCATTTAATGCAAGTATTGCATGCAGTCCATATGGGTTCTTCCAAATCCTAAACCGAATGTCAGATTCATTGATTTCAGATTTAAAATATCTAACCTATATTAAAGCCAAGGCAAGAATAGACTCAGGAACACAACAAAATTCTGCTCTTTCACCAGGTGCAGAAGTGGTAATCTGTCATCATGGGCCTAGTTGTTCACTTTCCTGTCAATAGCTGCACCGCTAGTATAATATATATATATATATATATATATATATAAACACAGTTGCTCCACCAGGCCAGCAGCCTGCCATGGCTATGATGCAGGGGGGTCTGCTGCACCGCCCTCATCAACTGGTGAACCTAGAAGCCTAGTGAGCCTTTGCTTTGACAAGTCAATCAGAATAAAAAAAAAAAAAAGAGCTGCCTTTGATCTTTTAGCAACATAATTTAAAACAGTGGCTCTAAAAGTACCAAACTGATCACTGAGGTTACAGACTTAAGATCACTTTATGGGCAGGATGTACTAAGCATCGCATCTGCGATGCGGTACATCCAGCCTTTATCAGGTACATACCGCGGTTGATTACAGTGGTATGTACTTAGAAATGGGATTTAAATTGCAAATTATCTCCCAATAAGAGCTGCCCTTTGCGATGCCCTCGGAACGAGGTACTTCCGGGTTTAACACCCAGAAGTCCCTCTAGTGTCCTTCTATGCATGAGCAGAAGGTCGCCAGCACCACGGTGGGAGATGGGAGGGATCCGATCAGATCCCTCTGGGGTGGTGCCCTATTGGGCAACGCCACTTGAAGATAACGTTACACACCAGGAGGAAGCACTGGAATGCATCGCATTCCGATGCTTAGTACATATAGGAAATGTGGTAGAAGCCGGGAAAACAGCATTTTCAGGGGTTTTACCTCATTTTTCGCTTTAGTACAACCCGCCATATTGTGGGTATTTACAGAAGGGAAAGGTCTGCTAGTTTTTGCTTGTACCTCCATGTAATGCTCGAAATTCAGAAAGAACCTTGCCGATAACTTTTAAATCTTTAACATAATTGGAAACAACTTTTAAAACTTCCCCACAACTTAGAAAAACAGGACAATGTATTTCAGCAAACATTATTTTTCATTTTCAGTATATTATTTAAAATTGTTTGTTTTCAAGGCATTTTACAAGAAGTAGATGTTTCTCACCCATGTTAAAGTTTATGTTAGATAAGACAGAATGATGTAAGACTTAGGCCTTCATAGGTCTCTGTCTGCTACCATGACAACAAAGAATAGAAAAGAGAGCATGCTGAAGTTGTCAAGCTTGTCCAGGATATTTTTTATCTACTCTGATATAAAGAAGCAGCAGCAACATCATGAAATTCTGGTTGTGATGTTACTGTTACAGAAATTCTCCATTTTATTTATGTAAATCAGAACCATAGAATCCACAAGACAGATGGAAGACAGAAGGAATTTAATAGAAAAGTAGATTGTGACCTCTACAGAGAGTAAAAGAACAAATTTTAAGGGATGAATTCTATTTCCCTGACGCACTGTTACTTACAATAGAGTATAGTTTATTCCCATAATAACGATCATTCTGCGTGAAGCATTCTCTTACAGCCTCCGCTTGATGAAAACAGCTAATGCGGAGGTGAGTAGGTGGTAATTTATTTTGTAACTTACTTGGATTTAGTGAGAGATGAAAATCTACATACATTGCAGCACTCTGCTGTGTCCTGTCTTTGCAGGAAGGATATCCAAGCACAATGTAAAATTAGAAACCTGCAGTTCATTTAGCAGATACATTTACATAGAGTGAATATTCCTCAGGATGCGGATGATTCCTCAAACACAAACATAATGTCATTTTCTACCCAGAAATTACATTGAGCATTTTAAAATGTAAGTGTTTTCATATTGCTAGGAAACTGTGAGATGTGACAAACAGTGCAAACGAGTCCTGTATGGAAAGCATTATTCTGTCATACTGGGGGGTATATTTAGTAAAGTGCAGGTTTTTAGAAGTGAAGATGTTGCGTATAGCAACCATTCAGATTCTACTTAACATTTATCTAGCACCTTCTAGAAAGATAATAGCTAGAATCTGATTGGTTGCTATGGACAAGATCTCCACTTCTAAAAACCTGCACTTTAGTAAACATAACCCTGAGAGTCAGTTTACTCAGCTAATTAAGAAATTGTACAGTAATATCTCACTTTGGGGGAGATTTATTAAAGCTTGGAGAGATAAAGTGGATAGAGATAAAGGACTGGATTCAGAACTTGATGCTAAGAAGCATTAGCTTATAGCTGGCCAATTTTTGCATTCTGTGCATGCATCGCAGTGCGCAAACCAGTGCGAAAGCTCAAGAAGTGTTCGCTCACCAAGCATAGACAGCTCAGAGTGAGTGACAGGAGAAGGCATTTGTGGGTGGTAAAAGGGGAAGGCCACTAGAAATGGGGGAGTGGAGGTGCGAACGGAGGCGTGCCTTAGTGTCTTAACACCATTTCAGAGGCATGCATAATCAGTGCCGGCAACAGAAATCATGGGGCCCTGTACATCCATTTTTTTACGGCCCCCCCATCCTCAACTCCTTCCTCTATCCACATCCCATACTGTACTCCCCTTCTCCCATCTACATCCTGTACTGTACTCCCCTTCTCCCATCCACATCCTGTACTGTACTCCCCTTCTCCCATCCACATCCTGTACTGTGCTCCCCTTCTCCCATCCTGTACTGTGCTCCCCTTCTCCCATCCACATCCCGTACTGTGCTCCCCTTCTTCCACCCACATCCCGTACTGTGCTCCCTTTCTCCCATCCACATCCCGTACTGTGCTCCCCTTCTCCCATCCACAGCCTGTACTGTGCTGCCCTTCTCCCATTCATATCCTGTACTGTACTCCCCTTCTCCCATCCACATCCTGCACTGTACTCCCCTTCTCCCATCCACATCCTGTACTGTGCTCCCCTTCTCCCATCCACATCTCGTACTTTGCTCCCCTTCTCCCATCCACATCCTGTACTCCCTTCTCCCATCCACATCCCGTACTATGCTCCCCTCTCCCATCCACATCCCGTACTGTGCTCCCCTTGTCCCATCCACATCCCGTACTGTGCTCCCTTCTCCCATCCACATCCTGTACTGTGCTCCCCTTCTCCCATCCACATCCTGTACTGTGCTCCCCTTCTCCCATCCACATCCTGTACTGTGCTCCCCTTATCCCATCCACATCCTGTACTGTGCTCCCCTTATCCCATCCACATCCTGTACTGTGCTCCCCTTATCCCATCCACATCCTGTACTGTACTGTGCTCCCCTTCTCCCATCCACATACCATACTGTACTCCCCTACCCCTCTCTGCATCCTACACTGCGCTCCCCTTCTCATACTTCACTCCCCCTCCCCATCCACATCCCATACTGCGTTCTGCCTCCCCCTATCCGCATCCCATACTTCACTTCCCTTCCTCTATCCACATCCCCTACTGTGCTCCCCTTTTCCATCCACTGTGTTCTCCAATCCAGCTCCTTGTGCTCCACTGCCCTGCCCCTCCTAATTTCACATTGGAGTGCTCCCACTTACCTTATAGAATGTTGCCATCTGGAAAGAGAAAGTTGTCCTGGGATGCTGCAGTGCTGGCTGCTGCTTGGTGGTACTGGTGGATGGCGACGCTGGCTGAGTGAGCAGCAGCACTGAGGTGGGGTGTGGCGCTGTATGATAATTTTTTGGATCTCTCTCAGCCAGTGATCCAAAGAGTAATTTCAGACTCCTCAGACCACTGGCTGAAATATCCAAGAAGTCATCAGGTAGCTCAGCCCCCACTGCCATGCTCAGGCTGTCCAGGTCTACTCCCCGCATCACTCGGGACTGACCCTGTTATTGTATGTCTATGCTGTGTGTGGCTGCAGGAAACAGGTGCTCCCCTCCCCAGGTATTAAATCAGCACCTTTCCCTCTGGCCTAGCCTACGCCTCACTCCCGGGTACAACACAGCGGCTCCCTGTCGATTCGCTGTCTGCATTGCGCTACAGTGATCAGCAGGGTACATGCCTACCTGCTGATCACTGCAGCAGCAGTGCAGGCAGAGGTTACACTACTGGGCCCCCTAGGATCAAGGGGCCCAGTACAGGTGTGCCCCTAGTCCCCCCCTGTCACCGGGCCTGTGCATAATTAACAGGCAGCGTCATTGTACACATCACCTGGTTGAATTTTACACTGAAGTGCTCGCAGTGCTAGCCGTATGGTATAGTCAACCACAAGCACTGCGTCCACTTCCGATGGTACTCGATGTACAAATGGTTGCATACACTTCCTGGAGATGACGTGCGGAAGTGGGCATCTTAAGACAGGCTGTTGGGCGTCTGCATACACAAAGCGCTTGCACGCCAAGACATAGTGGGCGTGCTTATGTCTTGACGTGCGTTCTCCTGCCTTGCCATCACTTGGCCAAATTTGCATACGCATCTAGCGACCAGGTCTGAATCGAGCCCAAAGTACTAACCAATCAGTTTCTGTCATTTTACAGGCAGTGTTTGAAAAATAACAGTTTGAAGCTGATTGGTTGGTACTGTGGGTTCTACTCATGTAAATTTGTGTTAACACTAGACATTGCATCTTTGTAATGTGAAGTAATGGCGTAATAAGTTGGAATTCATGTACACTTACCTTCTCTGCGATGTGATCCAGTATCCTAGGTCCCGGGGATTCTGTATTCTCCTTCAATTTGCAATTTTACCTATGTCGCCGGGGTCTGCTTTTGTCTGCGCATGCGCCATTTTCCTGGACTTGTGGTGTCCTGCGCTTGCGCTGGCTGATGATGTAGATGTACTACAGTAGCAGCAGGAGCTGCAGTGGCTGCAGTGGGGTCATTGCTGGAGAAGGAAAATCCTTCTCTCTAGTAACCCACTGTATGAGTTTGTGTTTTCAGCTAATCAGGGCGTTTTATACTGCTCTATGAATAGACCCCTGTATTTCTCTCGACTTATTTCTCTCCAAGCTTTGATAAGTCTGCCGCTATGTTCCCACCATATACATATAGGATTAAAAAAGTAGTATTACATTATTTCCTTTTAAGGCATGGTTTACCCATAAGTGAAAGAGATGAGCATATACTGTGTACAGAATGCACATGACATTCACTGTACCCCACTGCCGTTTTTTATGGTGACTTATAAATAAAGCACAACAATAAGAGGCAAGATTCAACATGACCATTGTCATTGTACTCAAAATAACCCACAATACACTGAAAGTGTGCAGTACACAGATTAAGGCCCGTATTCAATTCGAAGCGTTAAGTCCGGATCCGCGTTAAGTTTCCGCTGATGACGTCATTATCGCCTGTTTGACTTTTACCCCGTATTCAATTTGAAAGACTTTCCGCCTAGGCGGAAAGTCAATGCAATGTAATAGACGGTAAAGTATCGCTTATGAACGGCAGGCGGGAAAAAGTGCAGAATTGGGGTTTTGGGGTGCAACATTGCGGGAACCCCCGTGCAGCCTTCAGACAGTCCCCCAAAGGTAATCTGTGTCAAAAATATAAAAAAAAAACTTAAGGACATCCCAAAAATTTAATTTGAAAAGGGGACGAAAAAAAATGTTGGGGTACAAACTTAAAAACTAGCGAACTTGACTCTGGGGGGGTCCTCAAGTATGCCCCAAGTGTTTTTTTTTATTGCTGGCATCTGCAGCAGGTGGATTTTTCACGATTTTTTCAACTTCACTTTTCCAACTTTAAATATGCTGACCCCCATTTTCAAGTACCCCAAATTTGCTGGGATAACTTATTTTCTGGAAAAAATACTCCTAAATACTATTCTGCATCAGGTATAGAAAAACGATATTTAGCAGCAATTGAGCCCATTTAAAAGCACCAAATACTTTCAGCAAGCAAAATCGGGGGGCACCATAGTGAACCTCCATGTCAGAGCATCATTTGGGGGGTGTCAGGCTGATTTCCCCAAAACTGACAGTACTTTCCGCTTGTTAAAGTATAGCCGGGTCCCGTTTACGCGTACTTTCAAATTGAATACGGGGTAAAGCGTGCACGCGCGCGATACTTTTCCGCGTGCAAAACAGGCAAAGTCAGCGCTAAGAGCGGGCCACGTTAACTTAACGCGGCTCGGCTCAAATTGAATACGGCTCTAAGAGGGACAGCTACTAAGATATCAAAGAAATAGAGAAACTGCAATGCAGCATTGGTAAATATTACTGATAAATAAATAAAATAAAAATCCTGTTAAAGCACTATTATATTTTCCAACATAGGGCCGGATTCAATTACCGGTGATATTATCGCACCTGCGATATTTTCGCCGACTTTTCATGTAAAAATGGAGAAAACTTTTTGCGTACTTTGGCCAAAAACCACTGCTGAAATTTTGGTCAAAATTTTTAGTAAAAAATTGGGCGCTATTTTGCCGTCGTTGGCGAAATTGGCCGCAAAATCGGCCAATTGGTCGACTGATTTTGCCGACGACCCCTGGGCATGACCATAGTGCAGCAGTATACTACTTAAGAACACCAAAGTAAAAATAAGAATTATAATGTGAATGTCGCATTCAAAACACAGCACCATATAACATAATCCTAGCACTATATGCTGCTGGCTGTTAAATGTGTCTTCAGTGAATGTTAAGAAAACCAGCAACACACAGGAGTCCTTCCCCCTGATACAGAGATATGGCCCTTGAGTCATACTCTAGTCATCAGAAGAGAAGAACTGCTAGTAGTACAATGTTGAATGCTACAGTAAGATCGAACTTAACTCTGAAAGCAAAGATGTTAAACAACAGTAAAGTAAGCGTAGCAGACTCCACAGAGACAAAACCAGAGCCTGGATTGTACGGCTAATGACACCTTGATGGATGCCTCAAAACCACAGAAGTATTCCACAAGTCTGTGTGAAAAACTGGGCTGCTCTGCAACAATAAACAATGAGCTAAGTCACATTACCGTATCTCATTGTGTAAAGAAGTGTGGCATAAAAAGAAAACTACTACTAGACGACAATCAAGTTTTTATAGAATTACAAGTGTTTCTTTGTGAAATAATAATCTCAGTGTTAACCTGGAACACAAGTATTACAAGAAATAACAAAGGCACAACAATACAATATAAGGGGTCAAAATTAAGGCTTTTAGTCACAGCAGAATTCCATGATTATAGTATATGAGTCATTATGCAAAAGGACATTATTGCTTTATAAACTGGTCAGAACTTGAAGGCAGCTATAAATATCATTATAAGGTGTATATTTACTAAAATGTGTGTTTTAGACGTGGATTTGTTGCTCATAGCAACAAATCATATTTGACTTATTTATCTAGCACCTTCTAGAAGATAATAGCTAGAATCTGATTGGTTGCTATGGGCAACAACTCCACTTTTAAAAACCTGCACTTTAGTAAATAAATATACCCTTAAGGGTCTGTTATTTCTTTCAAAAGACACATTTTATTATGACATCACCATGCACCAGATAGAAGGTATAACAATACCACATATATAAACATGATGATTATTAATGGGGAAAAAAACAACTATTTGGCAAAGTTTTGAACTTCTGTGTTTCACAAGTCTGTTCATTAAGATCTATCTGTAAGAAAATGGTGTTTGAAGGAAACTTAAATTTTTAAATAAATTTAACAATTTATGCCCTTTAAAATTAATTTTAATGTGTGCTGAAGTATTTGCCTAAAACTGTAATATATGCTCAATATCATGGAACATCACAAGAGTCAAGCTATCCCTTTCATGTAACAAAAGTTTATACCATTATTAAAATTAAGGTGAACATGAACACATGTTCACATGAAAAAAAGCTTCTGACCCACTTAAGAGTAGAGAGTAAGCTGTCTAGGATTGGTGATATGAGTCCTACATGTCTCGGCTAAATGCTGATTCAGAGGTGCACACAATGGGCCTGATTCAGACCCACTCGCAAGCGGCTGTCCGCTCGCAAGTGGGTCGATGTTGTGCACTGCGCATGCGCACGACGGCGGGAGCTCCGTCGTGCGCATGCGCCAGACGCGACAAGCGAAATACTTTCCTTCGCTTGTTGTGTCTGATCAAAGGGGGCGTGCTGTCAATGTTGATTGACAGCACGCCCCCTTTGGTGGGCGTGCTGGGGGTGTGCCTCCCTGACGGGGGCGTTCCCAAGGGAACGCCTACCGTCAGAAGCTGGCCCACTGACATCACTAGTGATGTCAGTGGGAGTGATTTTGGCTCTGATAGAGCCAAAATCACTCCGGGCCTTGCGGTTGAAAAACTCAACCGCAGGCTCCGGCTCGCAGTGGCGATGGTCGCGATGGTCAAGACCATCGCGGCCATCAAACTGCACGCTCGTATAGGCTGTGGGTGGTGAACCACAGCTATACGAGCGTCCAGGAGGACGCTCCATAATTATGGAGGGCGGCCCTCATTCAGAGCATGCGCTCTGCTCAGAGCTTACGGCTCTGAATGAGGGCCAATGTCCATAGCTGCTGCAATCCCACATGCAGCAGACTTGAGAAAATATGCTAATGACTCAGCTGCCATCATGTGCACAGAGACACCCACCTTAGGCATCTCATAACTGCCGCTTCTGTACAAAAGTGGAAACATCGGTCGCACATCAAACCTCTGAGTAACCCTATGCTGCCTCGGAATGAGCTTCTCACATAAGTGGCATACAAATTTGCAGTGACTCACTAAGGCATGCCCCGAAAATGGTCCCAACACACCATTTTTCTAGCCACCCATGTTATCCGTCACATACTTTGCGAATAAATCCTCATTATGATCGCCATCACACATCAACTGCTGCGCAAGCACAGTGCGGCTTTGGCACATGCAAAGTAGCAAAAAAGAAATCCTCCACTGCGTCAGACATTGAGTGCATCCCGAAATCAGACCCATTTCCCTTAAGCTGGGTACACACTGGCCGATATATTGGCCAATCAATTGATCAACCAATATATTAGGTACCTGTTGGCCAGTGTGTACCAGCGATATGACTGTGAACATTGTCGTTCACAGTCATATTGTGTCAGCTCTGCTGCACAGCCAATGTTAATATATCTGCAGATATATTGAGGCATCGTACTGTGTGTATGGGCCCCCCTCCCTGCGGCCTCTGCCGACCGCTTGTACACTTGCAGCAGAGGCTGTGGGGAGGGGGCGCGACATGCCCCCCGGCCAGCGGGACCCGCGGCATAAAACAGATGATGGTTGTTCAATGGGTATGAACAACCATCATCTGCAGATCACTGAATCTGCAAATATATTTGTTCAGTGTGTACCCATCTTTACTCTCAATACATTTAACCAAAGAAAGAGACTCCTATCTGTATTTGTGCCAGGTGGTTGGGGGCCACAAATGAAGACTCAGAGAGCCACATGTGACCTGAGAGCCGCCTGTTGCACTTCACTTTTTTATACATTTACTTTTGATTTTTAGTTTGTATATGCTGTATGAGAAACCAAAAGTTGGGTTTGGTATACCGAAATAATAATGCTAGTGGTTGTCAGTCCTATTGTGCATTGCAGATTGTTTAATCTTAAAAGATAATAATGCGGTTTAAAAATCAAGATAATTGTAAATGCCTTGGGGATAACTATGTAGAAAGCAATAACATTTCATGATTGTCTGTTAATGTTTAGTAACATGGATATTAGCTACTAATTGTGGTTATTTAACATTAGTGCTTTGTGGAGAAAAAATTAAATCAAGTTAAAACAAATGTGAAAACCTACAGTAAATGGGTGTTTAGATTTAGCGTTCATTCAGAAATGCATTATAGTTACATTGTCTCTACTGTATGTGCGTCCATAGCTTCCAAGGGACCATAGATTCATATGGTGCAGATAAAGTCTTCTTTTATTTTTTTTAAGATCCATATTCCCAGTAGATAATATGGTGATTTGCAAAATATTTTATATTTTTCCTGCCTTATGATTAAAAAAAAATATTTTAGCTTCTCTACAATGCCTATTAATGGTTTTGCAGATTGCAAAAACAATGTTACAAAGAATAACCCTAAGAGGACAATGTATCAAACTATTTTTAGGTCAGTCTGAGTATTGCCACAGTAACTATGTATCAGGGATACGTATTATAGAGATAGAGATAGAGATAGAGATAGCTAACGCAGTCTCTCAGGTATCGTTTTCAAATTCAGTTCCCAAACTTCCCTGGTTCATATGAGCTTGAATTTACAAGTGTATACTGTATATTAGAACAACTAAATAAGAATTAAAAAATTTTGTTGTTTTTTTCAACAGAAGAATGAGAATACTTTGCGAAAACTGAGCAGATTGTTTTAAATAACAGTTTGCACATTTATTATGTTTTGTGTCCATGTTTGACACCATATAAATAAACAGATACAGTACACCAACCGTGCAACATTCCAAAATTAAATATTTATTCTGACAATTGCTATCTATTAAAAAATGTGCTTGGGAAAATGGGTTTCATGCAGAGTTGGACACAAACGCATTGCATGGATTTTTTTCCCAGTGAAATGCGTCCTTTCATACTACACACGCAAAGCAAATTATCATGCACATGCCAACTGAGAAATGGAAGGGTAAATGTAAATGCTTCAGAAATACAGTAAGTGCATATTCAAGCAAAATGCACCTATACCAGGTGCTAAACAGACTGTTGTACGTCAATTTGGAGGTGGATCACTTGTTGCTGGAACCCATGGTGCAAGATCCACGTCAATATTGCCACTACAAACACTAGCACTATACCATCCATTGCTGGAGCGTACTTACCTATATTTTCCTCCTCCTCTCAGGAGAAGCCCTGAGAGGAGATGCAGGTGAATACTCCAGGGAGCGGGCTGTTCACTTGCATCTCCCTATGGATGCGCAATTCAATGTATTAATCTCCCGATCCAGCCTACTTACTAGGAAGTGGATGGGACTACCCCAAGTCCAGTGGACTACCCCAAAAAAATCATTGGGAGTCTCCAGCACCTTCTAGGGTCTATTTAGTAGGGTAGCCAGCAGCATGGGTTACACCGACCATAGAGATAACCAATCCTAGGCTATTCAGCATGGGGCAGGTATTCTCTAGGCAAGTGTTTTTCAGTCTTTCTACAGTTGGCTGCAGGTCCGAGCAAGGCAGGTTGGTGCTTGTAATTTTAAAAGTGCTGGCATTTCCAAACAATAAAGGCATGACAGGGCTCGGTTGGACCTGTAGTTCACACAAACACCCCCCAAACTTTTTGATTAACCCACATACTCTAATGTCCAGGAGAGTGGAAATATTACTAGTGCTGTCAATGGTTTTTTTTTGGGAGAAGGGTCACAACTTTATATGCAGGCCATGGGAATACAGCCCCTTGCTAACCGGCCTAGGGCTGGGTCTCATGATGGCAGGGGGACCCCGTGCTGTGGATGTCCCAACTATAATATTACCAGCCCTGGCTACCAAAATCCAATGCTGGTAGTGGCAAGTTTAGGCAAACTCAGGTGGACCTCATGCTTCCCTTCATTTTGCTTTCAATTATTAGGTGGAAAAACAGAATTATTTGGATGCTGCAGTACCCAAATGCAGAGTTGTACACGTCAGCCTAAAATGTGTCCTGAAAAAAAAAAAGCATTTCGTGACCTACAGTATGCAAAACTATGTACAACTTGCAGTTAATTGCTAGCTGTGCATAGGTAGCCAACTTATGTTTACAATTAGACAGTATAGCCTCCATTGTCTCCTGCTGAGCTTTTACAATTGTGTTTCTATCGAAGTCCTTAATATAATGAACAGTGGGCGCTATTCAGCAATGCACGCAAGTGCACTGCTGATCGCAGACTCACGATTATCAGGAATCTGCACTGTGCAGGACCGATTCTGTGCAGAATGGGTCCTGTGTAGTCACACGCAGACCCTTCAATGCCTCTGAGGTGGGGTCTTCTGCCATTCCCAGAAACGGGCGCCCTGTTTTCCGGTAGTGTCAAGCCCAGGATCTGCATGGATCAACGCAGATTTCTGGGCTTGCAAGACGGCCAGCCTGAGTAAGCAGAGGCTTACTCATCTGGCTGGAGGCCCGGCACCATCCATAATCATGACCATCGACCACCGATGGTCCCGATAGTAATTCCAGCCTGCGACCTCCGTCGCAGTGCTGGGATCACAAATGCAGCTGGGGTTGTCATATACCTCCTGCTGCATCTGCATTATTGCAAGGACATAATTGCAAATCCGCCTGTGTGCAGCTTAGCAATTGTGATCCTTGCTGAATCAGGCCCATTATCAGAAATCAGGAGTAAATCAATGGTAGATGAAAATGTATTCCTTATTTGCCTACTAGAGGGAAGCAAGCCCCGGGGAGATAAAAGTTCTCCAAAGCAACCAAACAGCTTCTAGCACAGTTTTTGCAGGGTTGGGTGTAGGATCCCAGAGGTCAGAAAATGACAGCGGCATCCCGACAGTCAGAATCCCAACACCATTAGCTAAGTAGCCTAATGATAACCCTTAACCCTACCCCTAACCCTTCCTCCCTAATGCCTGAATCTAACCTCCCCCCTAGTGCCTAAACCTAACCTCCCCCTCCCTGCACCCTAAATCTTACCCTCCCCCCTTAGTGCCTAACCCTAACCTTCCCCCTAATGCCTAACCCTAATCCTTCCCCTAAACCCTAATACTTACCTTTGGAATGCCGGCACTGATATTTTGACAGTCTGCATCCCATCTGCCGGGATACTGACTACCTCCTGTCTTTGAAATTACAGTTAAAAGCGTATTGGTTGCTTTAAACAACTTCTCAGCTTTCTCTCTCTCTAGGCTTGATATGTACATCTATCCTCCCCCTCCCCTCCAATCTCTATGATAAGTTTTATTACTTGTAGACCAATATTATTGTGTGCGTGACTTTAAGCCATCTTAAATTTCAATATAACCTTTAACGATGGCATGGAACTTTGGTCTTTCCTCCCTCTTATTAATTTCATAATATATCTTTGGAAATGATGCTGCATCTGTGTTTATGTTGACGTGATAGCTAATTGCAAGTCAGGGCATATGGTGCTAACCATTCAGTCATCACTGGGTCATAATGTTATCACCATACTTGTCAGGTTGATATATTTTTTAAACACCGTAGCTATACTTGGCCTGTATATATGGCTTAGAAGCAGTAATTAAACTGGCTTTAGATGGCTTCAGACAGCAAATAGACATAGAAGACTCCCAAGATACTGTTCTCTTAATATTATAATCATTCGAGTATAAACAACACTTTCAAGTAGCAACTCCACATTTATTCCGGCTTCTGGCATCTACTGTATATAACACCATAGAACTACACTAGCAATAGTAAACCTCATACCCATAAATAATCATTTTAATTTATTTTTTTCCTGGCATTGCTTCACCTCATGGCTCCTGGTGACATTGTACCTATCTTCTGGAAATCTTCCCCTGGTCTTCCCTACATCTCTAATACCATGCCCTCCCATTTTCCTGTACATTCTGAAACACAAGAGCTGTGTGTAAAAATGTAAATCTAAATCGCACCTGCACAAAACACTTCATAGATCTAAATCACCTCCTGCATACAGGACTTCTCCAGTGTCACTATTGTGTTGTGATAGAAAGGTCCCCAAAGCACATAGCAGGAACACAGCCCCTTAATAAGCTTGTTCACACTAGATTTAGATTGTGACAGCAATTGAAAAGGCCTAATATTAACCCTATTGGCGTGGCAGTGTTGATTCCCAAGTAGGTGCAGTCAGAAAGTTCGTATATACTCCAGAATGGAAACAGCATCCCAAACTGGAGAAAACTATTCTATTTTTTTTCTTTATGTCAACAGGGATTAGGTGATTCTTCTGCCATGGATACGTTTAGCAGCTGAGTTGAATTTAGACTGACCTACAAGCCCTATCATGGCTAGACTGACCTACAAGCCCTATCATGGCTAGACTGACCTACAAGCCCTATCATGGCTAGACTGACCTACAGGCCCTATCATGGCTAGACTGACCTACAAGCCCTATCATGGCTAGCATGACCTACAGGCCCTATCATGGCTAGACTGACCTACAAGCCCTATCATGGCTAGACTGACCTACAAGCCCTATCACGGCTAGACTGACCTACAAGCCCTCAATTGCGGAAATTCCTACCATGTAGCATCATACAGTCCCTCAGCATTGTACTCTATAAATGCCCACTGAAAACATACTGTACATGATTACTATAGCATAGTAATATGCAAAGGCGTCACCTGGTCTGGTGTAATCCGATGCGCACTCTGGATACCCCCCCCCGGCCAAAAAGAGGGCGTGGTCTAAATAAAGGGGGCGTGGTATCGCAGGGGATCCCGATGTCACCACTCCGAGGGCAGTCTGCACTGTCGGCTCCTCTTCTATGACAGGAGCCGGGTGCTGCAGAAGAATGTCACACTGCAGCACCTGTCTCCTGTCACTCTGAGGGTGACACCTGGGTGCAGCCCACACCCCTATCATGACACCACTGGTATTATGCAACAACTATACAAACAAAATAAAAGTCTAGAGTCCCCCTTTCCTTTAGCCTAACAGTTAAGAGTAAAGCAATCACAAGTAATACAGAAAAGGTCATGCATCTTGTTACACCAGACCAAAATATAAGGTACAAAATCGGCACCACTGTGCTGAAGATCAGCCCTGTATGCTACATTTACATTAGTGAACCACCAATGATTAATCCAGGCTTATTTTATTTCATCATTGTAATAAATTGTTAAAAATTGTACATTATTAATCTCTCAATGGGCCATATTTAGAGTCTGATGCATCAGAGATCACAAAATGCAACTTTAAATCTATTTGCAGACTTGTAACCTTAGAGCGAGTTCACATATGCAAATCTCTAGCTGCATCACTCCCCTTGTCCGAGATTTCCTCCTCCTGTCATATCTAGGTGAGAGGAGACTAAATTGCAAGTGAAAGTGTGGCTTCAGTGAGAATTCGCAAAATGATAAAAATAGCAGCACACAATAGAAAAATCATTATAGCTAATGGCTGGCTAGTACAGATAATAAGAACCCAAGTGGATATGTGCTTTTGCAATGCTTGGTGAAGCAGACACAGATATAGGATATATACACATACACATACACATATGGATTTTCTGGCACTCACTGCATACCTCAGAAATCTGACCCCGTTGCCCTACGTCGCAAAGATCATAGTAACCACTATATTCTACACAAAGTCACACAATCGGCGGTACTCAGGGATTAAAAGAAACCCAAGCCTAACAGCTTTGCTACATTGATCGTGTGCAGAGTATTACTGTATTACTGCAGACTATCTTGCTTCTTATTAACAATAGATTATTATGATTTCATATGCAGGCAGATCATGTCTATACTTTTCCATTATATGCCTCATAACTTTTAATGTAATTTTTTGTACTTTAATATAATGTTGGTGAAGGGAGCACTGGGTGTGACATCATGAGCCTGCATCCCATGACTGGGAGACACAGCAGAAATGAGGCTACATTGGTGAAGGGGAGAACCTGTATATGGTGAGTAGAGCATGTTTTCTGTATTGCCATGATGAAAATCTACCAGCATTGAAATGTTGGCTTTGCTACCTGGTGGTCTTGTATTTCTTCAATCCCAGAGTGCCGCTGATTGTGTGACATATACTATATATATATAAAATATTAACATATACATATATATATATATATATATACACACACACATACACACAAGCTGGAGTACCCGGCGTTGCCCGGGATTTTAAGAATATTTTATATTCTTACAGGTTTTCAACATAGTTGAAATCAAATCAGTAGTAAGGAAAGTCACTAACATTTTCGAAAACAAATGTGCAGTTTGTGACTTCATGAACTTTTAGGTAACGCAAAAAATAAAAATATTGTATAGTGAAACTTGTAGAAGAGCCTCATTAGCTTTATGGAACAGACCTGGTACTATCAGTGTGTACTGGAATATTCCTCAGGTCCCAGCCAGGTAAATCTGACCAACTAAATGGATGCGTCTGCCCAGGCTAAGCTAACCAGTATTGCAGCCATGTGTTACACGGGAAGCATCCCTCTTTACCAAAATGAGCCATCTCATTGCTGGCCCCCAGCCAGGGCTCTGCAAAAACTGCTGAGCTGGTCCTGTCATTACAATGACAGTGATTTAGGAGGGGAGGGCGGACTGGGCCACTGACCTCACCTTGCAGCCCGCCCCGTCCACACTGGCTCTCAGGACAGGGCGCAGCCACTTTAGAAGGACTCCCTGCACCGCCTCCAGCACTCTGCCCATCACTGCTCACATTAACAACACATCATGGTGGATCAGTTCATGAGCATCTGGAAGCTGTGCGACAGCCAGTGCTTCAATGAGTACATGCAGAGTCTGGGTAAGGATTTTCTATGCTCTATTTCTCCTGTGCACCTACACTAAAAATCATTTTTGAAGTAATATTGGCAACAAGCGAAGTTTGTTTACATACAAACTCTGATCGCGAAGCGTAATTTGGTATAGTCAGAGAGCTGAGAATGCTGGCAAAACGCTCGCTCCGAGGCCCTACCCATATGCCGTGAGGCCCCACAATGAGCGTACAGCAAAAATTGTGTTTTTTAATTAATAAAAAATTAACAGTAATAAATTTCGATTTGTTTTTTTATTATATGCCTCGGCCGTGTTTTAATACGCTTGTATGTAAAATTTCACAATCCTGGCTTGCAAACTGTGGATTTGTAAAGAAAGACAGAAGGACAAATTTTCGCTTTTATATAATATATATATATATATATATATATATATATGAGACAGCAAACATCTGTGGTGCATGGTCCATAAACAAGTAGTATATCACACTCAACCACTAGCAAAAGAGGAATGCACTCTGGATACTCAGCAATGAAAGTAGATTTATTAAAGTTCCATCACAAAGTGTACAAAACAGCCTCTGCTTATATATATATATATATATATATATATACAATTGTAGGCTTATGCACTGTCCTTATATATTCATCCTGGGTGTGCTCTTTCATGGAAGTATCCACAATTGATACTTCTGCAAACAAGTCCACAAAGTGAAGGCACTACTCCTTGTTTCAATATTCTTATCACAAAACGTGTTTTATTCACCACCCAGTAAACACAACACCATTACTGAAGCATATTGTCCAAACCTTGTAAAATGCATGTAAAGCGGTTCATATAACAGTCAAAATACTTATGCAATCAATGTCTGTCGACTTCGGTCCACTTTAGGGCCGTTCTAGACTCACAAAGACTTGTCAACAATCCAGCGTGGTATACAGGTAAGGCGCAACAAAAAAAAAAAAAAAAAGCCTTACCTGTATACCACGCTGGATTGTTGACAAGTCTTTGTGAGTCTAGAACGGCCCTAAAGTGGACCGAAGTCGACAGACATTGATTGCATAAGTATTTTGACTGTTATATGAACCGCTTTACATGCATTTTACAAGGTTTGGACAATATGCTTCAGTAATGGTGTTGTGTTTACTGGGTGGTGAATAAAACACGTTTTGTGATAAGAATATTGAAACAAGGAGTAGTGCCTTCACTTTGTGGACTTATATATATATATATATATATATATTTATTGACAACACTTTTGAATATATGTGCAGAATTCCTCATCCCCAACTACAACTGAATAATTCTTTATTTGTATACAAAAATGAGTGTGCAGTGCAATGTGAAATCGCTTTTAAAACACTGTTGCATCAGTCTTAGGGGTTTTGGATGAGTGGGTGTGTTATCAATGTTTGCGACCAATTGCTCGTAGACATAACTATTAACATTACACTTACACCAGGGTCAGAGAACATGCAATTCAGACTGTGTTTCAGACTTTCTTGCGACCATATTAGCTGCTCTCAGTAAATGCATGCCCACACCATGCTCTTAATGTACTTTTGCGGTAACTACACGCCCAGTTGTAATCGCAGCCCACTTCCCACAACTCCAGGCCTATTCCAGCACTGGTCTCAGGCCCCTAGTCACAGATAATTACAAGTCACATTTAAGATTGGAAAAAGACATGGACTGCGAAAAATGGGAAAAGTCGCAACTTGAGACAAAAAGATGCAAACAACATTTTAGACTGACTCTGAATAATACACAATGTTTTGTGGACTATAAAACCAACAATACGCTTAACATACAGTAATGGTTTCTCTAGTCATGTGTTTATACATAACAAGGTTATACGGCACCTTGCACAATTAAAGACTGATGCAGAATTGGAAGTGAATCGCACATACATTAAATAAAAAAATAATACTCTCAAAAATAGCATATTTTTTTACCCAAATGCAGGGGTGTATGCGCCTCAAGATGCATCAGCCTCTGCGTGGGTAGCACACACATCGGATTTATTAGTTGTCATAATCAGTAGTGTGTACTTGAACTATGCCAGGTGAAAAAGATATGCATGTATACACTTACCTGCAGGTAAACCCGCCTTCAGTGTGTGAACGCGCCCTCAGTGAGACCTTGCTTATGTGAGAACGCCACTTCACATCTCAGTTCTGCCTTTTTGGTCCTGAGGTTCATTCATCCATACTGTGTACGGCTCTGCAGCAGTGCGGTTTTTTTAGCATACACTGTGCAAACTCATGCTATGCCAACACCCATACTTTCACATTTGCATCAGCCTTTTCGTGTTTATATATGGGAAACAAGTTTTGTCAAGTTGAAAACAAAATATGACCACTAATAAATATTAAATGGAAAAATAATTGTGTTACACCTAGAATGTAGGGAGAATTATTACCTGTACTGCTGTTCCTCAGTGATGACATGCAGATCTAATTGGCAAAACAATAAACCTTGATTTATTGGTCCAAAACTGGCTATGAACAAAGTAATTATAGTAGTAATTGTACCAGTAATAGAATCCCATAACATAACGGTTCCCTCAATATCAATTACTATGTTTTAGTATCACTGAACAACCACCATTTATGACACTCCAGGATCTATCAAGAGTGATGATGTTCAGAAATTAAACTTAATATGTTATATGCTGCATTTACCTAGCAACCTCATCTGCTGCTTCAATGCTTTCTCCGGGATCTCGTTAGGGTCATGTACATATACCAGTGGTTCCCAAACTGTGCGCTGTGGCACCCTGGGGTGCCTTGGGACACTTGCAGGGGTGCCTCAGGTTGGTGGTCCAGCACCAAATAAAATTATTTGTAATATGTGGACAAACAGAAGTGCAAACCTGTCCACCACTATAACTGAGCCTAAGGATAACAGGTAAAAGCACACTTCACTTCATTTTACTACTTTACATTTTTTTCTCCTGAGTTTCTCAATTACTTTTGGCTTAGGGGTGCTGTGAAAACAATTCTGATACTCTAGGGCGCCGCGGTTCAAAAAAGTTAGGGGACCACTGACCAATACCAAACATTCAATGTTTCAGCTTCAATGTAACACAGCAACAAAGTAACACAGCAATTTGGAAGAATTTCTTGCGACCATGATAGCTGGGTACACGCTATGTGATTGAGTACCCAGCAGAAGGGACAACGCGATGGAATGATACATTGCACCGTCTGTACAGACCAGGCCTGGATTTCCCACAAGGCAACCTAGGCGCTCGCCTAGGGCCCTGCGAGTCAGTCCCAAGGGGCCCGTTGATCGGCCCCTTTTAACTCACGGGCCCTAGATGGGACCTTTTTCCCCAAGAAATCTTGCCGGTCAAAATGCTCCCAGAGGAGCACTGTACGAGTACCGCATGACATCATGATGTCACGAGGACCCGCTTATAGAGTCCCGCTGTGACGCTGCTGTCTGCATTGTCACAGAGTGACTGTGCATAACAGGGAGGAGGAAGGTCACCGGGTCCTCCGACCAGCCCCATCCAGCTCAGCAGCCTCTGCTACTGACTGCCAGACTTGCAGCATGCCACCAGCAGCACGCACCGGCGGCACCCAGCGAGGAGCAGAGGAACAGGCCAAGGCAGAGTCTGGCTGAGTGAAACAGTGACCGAGGATCCAGATCTCAGGGAATCACAGCAGCCAGGTAGGTAGGGTCAAGTACTGTGCTATTCTCAACTACTCGAATATAGATTGAATTATGTAGGATTTATTTTTTATGGTAGATGGGGTCTGGGAAGTGGACAGGACTGCCTTATATTACAAGCATATAGTAATATACATTATGATGATCATGGTATTATTCGTATTATTAGTACATCAATCCAGGATGATGGTATTTTCATGTTAGGTACTTGTAATATACTATACTATAATGCAGTCCTATCCACTCCCCACCTACCATTCAAAAAATAAATCCTATAGTGTACTTTAAAAAAAAAAAGGGGGGTGGGGGTGTAATGGTGATGATTCATCCCCATCATTGTACTCAGCTGAGCACAGTCACAAACAAAGCTGGGCATGGCCACACCACAACCCCCACTGCAGATGCCACCTCGAAGCTACCTTCTAATCCTTAGCACTCCTCAGGCTTATGTGATGTATTTAATGGATAATGAGGAGTAAAACCTTAGGGTATTAGGTTTAGTTTGGGTTATGGTATTAGGGATAAGGTATTAGGGTTGGTGTATCAGTTTGGGTTACGGTATTAGGGTCAGGTTAGGTGTTTGAGTTGGGGTATTAGGGATGGTGTAGGGTTTAGCGGTTAGGGTATTAGGGTTAGAGTTTATGGTTAGGGTCAGGTTTGAGCTTAGGGTTGAGTTAGGGTCAGGATTAGGGTAGGGATGCTTTGCATGAATCAGGAACGCAAATAAAGTGCTATGGATTGTTTGAGGGAGGGGGGCCTCAAACTGGTATCTTGCCTAAGGCCCCATGAGGTTTAAATCTGGCTCTGGTACAGACTGCATGATGCAGGTACGATGGCGCTATGTGTCAGTCCATGCTGCATTTAGCAGAGTTGTTCATCACAGCAGATAGAGCAATGTATCATAAGACAGATCGCTTAGTGTGTTCCCAGCTTTAGAATAGGGTTCCCCCACTTTTCTATTGTCCATACAGATACATATATGTTTTCAGCAGTCTACAGTCAAAATATATATTCTAAAGGGGCTGATATGGACTACATATAGACATTTGTAGTTTATTGACTGTCAGGGATACGTTACTTTGTGACACCTTGCAAATATACTATGATGATGATGATGACATCAGCAGTGGCAGATTTTACCTAGGGGCTGTGAGGCTGCAGCCCCACCAGTAAAATCCTCCACTTCACTGAGCCAGTGCAGTCCATGACTGCACTGGCTACACAGTGACTGGAGGTGGCTTGCTATTCGAAGCGCCACCTGCCAGTCATGCACAGGACAGGCAGCCCCAGGGGGAGGTGTCTCCTCCCCCTGGGACTGCCAGTCCGGGCTGCCATAAGCAGAGAACGGCTTCCAGTGTAAGCCACTGCTCTGCTTACCAATGCAGCCCTGAGAAGCTGGTCTAGTGTTATGCACAAGTGCGACGCTACCGCCGTTCATGCTCAAATTCCGGTGCCTGACATTCATTGTGCAGGTGCCGAGACCAGAAGCAGCGGCAGCCCTCCTCAGGTAAGAGGGCAGGAGCCGCTGCTGGGCATCAGTAATAATCCTTCTAACTCTGTTTAACAAGTAGAAACGGATAGTAGAAAAAAGCTGCTTGCAGAATCCTGTAGCTATAACACACAGGGGAAGATTCAATTCAACGAGACCTGCCAGTTACGGTAGGCAGCTTATGTATGCAGCTCCATAGGCTGTGAGCCAAATCTGCCTACTACAGTTAACACGTAGAGGCAGCTAGGACCCATCCGGCAACTTCCATGCCTAACCAAATCTGCCTCGTAATGTATGCACATGTGTGTGGTAGGGAATTTAGACTGTAAGCTACAATGGGGCACGGACTGCTATGAATGGTTACATATTCTCTGTACATCACTGTATAATATAAATTATTGTTATATAAATAATCATAACATTAATAGGTTACAGAATTTTAAAAAAAAGATCATTAACTGATCTTCATATCGTCATATTCAATTCAAATGGTTGTCTACAAAGAAATATCACCTTAGTGTTTTAAATGCATAAGTTACTAAGGCCTGTGCAATTTGGAGAATAAAATATAACTTTTTACCAAGAGTGCCTCGTGTGTTGCAAATTGGTTAAGGTCCCTCTCTTCTTCACCAACCATTAACTGAAAAGAACTGCAGGTTACTCATTAATGCAGAGAGAGCTTTCAGCACTAAAGGATCGGATTCTGCGTGGACACGATGTGTAAAGATGGCACTTGATCGGACAAGGCTGCAAGCACACAGCCATCCAATCTTCTTCACCCCTGTCTTAGCACATATGAATTTCCAGCTTCCTCATATCGATTAGTACTGAAACATAGGGAAATAGTGCACTCCAGTTTTACTTATGCAATACATGGAGGTTAAAAAGGAACTAGGTGTCCCAAATTATGTAACTCATTCAACCCCTGTTAGCTGTAATCAATTATTCATGACAAATAACTCACAAAAAAGGATAGATCCTAATTCAATTTTACTGACAGTTAACTTGTACTATTTCTCAGGCGCCCACAAAACTGGGGAATCTGTAGGGAGTGTGTACAAATTGTTGGTAACAAGTATAGTATGCCTAGTCTCTGGCCCCATACTGCTCTAATACAAATTGCTGATTTGGTCTTTCTCTAATCAAAACTGATTGTAAGCAATTTGTTCAGCACACAAACCCTAAACTATTATTTCAGTATTAATAGTTTTAAGCAGACGTGATTATACAGTATTAAATCTTGTAACCCCTCCTTGTATACCAATGGAGAGCCGTTTACTGATTTTTTTTTTTAGCACTTCTTAAAAATAAAGTAGGACATATTATACTCCTGCCAAACCGTTTACTTTAAAAATTTATGAAGAAACTTTACTATTCCTATAAGTTATTTTTTTCCTCAAAAGAACCCCAAAAAATAAACTAAGGCTGTATGAATAGATACAATGGGCATGACTCCTGGCAGCAACTAATACCATGTGAGCCTGCATGTGCACTTGGTAATGCAATTTTTGTTCTCTTCCCATTGATCTTAAGAGTATCTTTAAAAAAGCAGAGTAAAGGCTGTCATGCTCCCAAAATGAAGCAATTATGTACATTTATTTTATCATTTAAGATATCACCACTGTGTCTATTCTTCTTTATATTGCACTCCACTTGTGATGACATTTACAATTACCGTTGCTCCCACTGTTCCAGCAGAGACAAGAATGAGCTATAACTACTTTGGGAGCGTAGGCAAGTCTCAACCTCACTTTGTTTGGCTTCAATGTTTCTGCGTGACACAGAACACTATCGTCATTACAGAATATGTTCCTGACAATGGTGTCATACTGAAAAACGTAAACAAACTTTTTTTTTTTTGCTTTCATTGCAGTTTAAGCCTTCAGAGTGATCCTGCTCACGCACATGAGCTCTTGAACTGGTTATGTAGGAGGGTGAGTTACAACTGTGAAAATGATGAAACCAGGACAAGGACATGATTATCATTCAATAGCAAAAATAAACATCACTTTATGCAACATTGTACAGACAATTAGATAAACGAAATGACTGTATAGGAGTGGAGAGGGTTAAACCTCCTAGGCTGGGGGCGGACCGGCGTGGGGAATCATGTGACAAGTAGGGCCAATGGGTTTTTAGGGTGGTAGGTTTTTAGCAGGGATATTAGAGTTGGTTGAAGGCGGAGTCAGCCTATTTTGTTCCTGTCTTATGATTGGCTGGCTAGTCAGCAATCTGCAGACAAGGTCATGTCTGGGGTAGCAGTTTCTGGCTATGCGGATGCTCAGGTCCCTAGTGGGGGTGCAAGTCAGTCCTTTGACCCTGCAGCTTTTGCGGCCATGATGTCGTCACTGACATCTGCTTTTGCTCCCATGGTTGCGGCATTGGCTCCTAGCCAAGCAGATAGTGAAAGGGTGAATCAGAGGCAGCGTTCAATTTCTGCTACTCTGAGGTGCCTGAGGCTAGTGCTGCTGTGTCTTCTCCTGCTGTGTCGGCCGTGCCCAGGGTTTCGGCCCAGGGGGTGGCTTCATCATCTTTTTCAGACGCTGGTGAGGGCGAGGCTATGGAACAGGATTTCAGCGTCGAGGAGGCTTCATCATCGGTCGTGTGCGGGAGGGAGCAGTCCGGATAGTCAGGTGAGATCTCAGAAGATGATGATGTTGCTGACTCTGTTTCCTCTTCTTCCTCTGTCTCGGACTTGTCATCATCCTCTTCCTCTTTGGCGTCTTCTGCCAGCAGCGCGACAAAGGAGTGGAAGAGGGTGGCTAAATATGCGTGCAGGGAGGCTGATAGGCGTGATAAGCGGCGCAGCAAGGGAACTAGTTCGTGGAAGTCCAAGAAACATCAGCATCAACCAGGTGTGGTGCATTGCGACAATACAGCAGTATTGCGGGGTTTGCGCGATTGTTGCAAGAAGATAATCAGGAAGGGCGATTACGTGGACATGTTTCTATTAACTGAGCAAGCCAAAAAAGATTTTAAAGCAGCTAAACTTAAAGGCGGTGTGGGGGTGGAAGTTTTTCGCTCTTATGATAACTGGCTTGCTGGGTTTTGCATATTCGCAGCATGCTACTTGAAAGACCGGCCAGGCGAGCACCTGAATGTAATACGGTATATCCACCTGATTCACGGGATGCAGCGTAAAGACAGGGGCAATGCCTGGAGGACCTATGATGAGGAGTTTGACGTCACACAACCACCTAAAGCTGGAGCGGAGGACTCTCGGGTAGGCGGGGATACTAATAAGGGCGGGTCTGGTGCTTGGCGCCCAAGTTCTGATCCCTCCCAGGGGCGCCGACAGACGGGCCCCGGGCGGCTTTCCGCGCAAACGCAGTTTAAAGGTAAATGTTTTGCCTTTAATAACAGCACCTGTCCCCAGGGCCGACGGTGTCGTTTTCGACACCTTTGCTTGCGATGTAATGGATCACACCCCGCCTCTCATTGCTTTCAGTTGTCAGCCCAACAGGGATCCAAGTCGGGAGGAGGAGCTATGCCTAAAGCCAAAGGTAGCGCAGGCGCTAAATAGGGCCCCAACCCCTATCTATTTGAATGCTATGTCCAAGTGGCTAGGGTGATACCCTAATAGACAGGATATGAGTTTTTGTTTTCCGGTTTCAAGTTGGGTTTTCGTTTACCCATTATAGGCGAAGTGCGAGTCGGTTCCCATAGAAATTTAAAATCTGCTAGAAACTTTCCTGAAGTCCTCCAGTCAAAGATCGAGAAAGAGGTTCAGTTAGGATGGATGGCGGGCCCCTTTGCACATCCTCCAGTGGGGAATCTAATTCTTTCCCCGGTGGGGGTGGTGCCCAAGAAAACTCCAGGAAAATTATGGCTGATCCAGCATCTGTCTTATCCATTGGGGTCCTCGGTTAATGACGCTATACCTCCTGAATACTGTTCAGTGAGGTATCAGTCTTTTGATGATGCTCTCAGTATCATTAGGGCATATGGACATGGGCCCTCATGGCTAAGATGGATGTGGAGTCAGCCTTTCGTTTGCTCCCTTTGCACCCCGAATCGTTTAGGTTCATGGGTTTTCGCATTGGGGGGGGGAATACTTCATAGACAAGTGCTTGCCTATGGGGTGTTCGATTTCCTGCGCATATTTTGAAAAATTTAGCACCTTCCTTCATTGGTGCGTGGAGTTTTCCTGTGGGGGTCATGGGATCTCGATGACTTCCTCTGCGTGGGGCCCGCTGGTTCAGAGCATTGTAACGAGTTACTTGGTTCCATAAGAGCGCTGTTTTTCATTTTGGAGTACCAATGGCAGACGAAAAGACAGAGGGACCCCTCTCGTGTTTGTCATTTTTAGGTATCGAGATTGATACCTTGGCTGGCTCCTGTCGTCTGCCGCGCGATAAAGTTGACAAATTGTGAAAATCCATTTCAGAGTGTTTGGCTGCGCACAAAATTTCTCTCAGGCAGACCCAATCACTGTTGGGTTGTATGAACTTTGCCTGTAGAGTTATACTGATGGGTAGGGTATTTTGCCGAAAGCTAGAGAGGGCCACAGCGGGGGTTTCCAAACCTCACCATTTGATCCGTTTATCGTCAGAAATAAAAAGAGACCTGGAAGTTTGGGTTTCCTTTCTGGCGGATTTTAATGGGGTCAGGATATGGTTATCCCCTCTTGTGGACAATGTGGATTTGCAGCTTTTTACTGACGCAGCAGGATCTTCGGGGTTCGGTTGCTACCTGAGGGGATCCTGGTGCATCGCAACTTGGCCGGAGGAGTGGAGTCGTGCAGGTTTGACAAGAGATATGCTGCTCTTGGAGTTGTTCCCAATAATGGTGGCCTTGGAGGTTTGGGGCGAGCGCATCTGCAATCGCAGCATTTTGTTCAGATGTGGCAATCTGGGTGTAGTGCATGCGATAAACGGCCAGAGAGCAAAGTCGTTGCTGGTTTTGCATGTGTTAGCGCAGCTAGTGCTTGCCTGTTTGCGTCATAATGTGCTGTTTCGAGCTCAACACGTACCCGGAGTGGACAATGGGATTGCCGATGCACTGTCCAGATGTCAATGGAGTAGGTTCCGTACATTGGCTCCTGATGCAGAGATTGATGGTGTGCTGTGCCCCTCTTATGTTTGGCAGGTTATCAAGCCGGACTGGAGGGGTTAGCAGAACTGTCCATTGCCCCAAGCACCCTCAAGGCTTACCATCGGTCTTGGGAAGAATGGGAAGTTTTTTCCCGTAGACAAGGCCTCAGAGGTAAGGGTCAGCATCAAATGATGCTTGCTTATATTTGGCAGCTGTACGTATCTGGCAGATCAAGAGCGGTAGTCTCACGGTACCTGGCAGGTATTTAGTTTTTCTCCAAATTGAAGGGAATACCTGACCTTACAAGGAGTTTTGTCATCGCAAAGGCCTTGAAAGGTTGGGCACACGCTGAGCCGGTTACCCCCGATAAAAGACGGCCTATAGACATTTCCTTGTTACCGTCCATCCTAGGAGCGATTGCGGTCTCCGGTTTCAAAACGCTTTTAAGTTAGCTTTTTCCATGGCTTTTCACGGTGCTTTTCGGGTGTCAGAATTAGTTGAATCCCTCCACTTGGAGGGATTCAACTATGCTTCATTCGGATGTGAAGGTGGGTGAGAGGTCCTTGCTGTGCAGATTGTGTCATTCTAAGACCGATCAGCTAGGCAAGGGTCGCTGGATAACGCTGGTCCCCTCAGCAGATTGTAGAATTTGTCTGGTTGGCTTGGCCACTCGTTATGCATCGGTTAGACCCTCAGCGGAGGGATCATGGCTGATGCATGGCGATGGGCTTCCACTGACAAAATTTCAGTTTAGCTGGATGCTGCGGCGATGTATCTGCAGCGTGGGGCTCTCACCAGGGGAGATCGGCACGCATTCTTTTCGAATTGGTGCTGCCACTTCCGCCGCCACTGCGGGATTTCCAGAGTCAGACATTCAGGCTCAAGGCCGATGGAAATCAGCCAGCTATAAGTGTTACATTCGGCCGAATCGTTGAGGTTTAATGTTGTGCATGCACGTTACATATGGTTTGTTATGTTTTACGAAGTGTCATTGGTCCTGGTCTTGTTTGTTTTCCCCTGTCTTTCCTACTCGGGGATTAGCTACTCGCCATTGATTTCAGTGGGAGTCTGGAGAGTTTTGATGATTTTTTTTACCTGATCTGACGGATTTAATTCGGCTATTTAGTTAATAACTACAATTATATGTCCCTCAGCAGGTTTTACATTTTCTCTCTGGTCGAGTTCATTTGTGTTATCCCATAACCCCCCCTCCTTTTTTATTTTAACTTATCCTCTTGTGTCTTTATATGGCTTCAAATTGGTACAGAAGCTTGTTGATCTTTAAAGATTCAAATCTAAATTTTTCTTTTTGGCAGATCCTCACTAATATGTTCCCCGTTAGATATACTATTATTAAATTATTAGATTATTAATATGCTAAAATTTACAATAACTTTAATCTTTTCTTTGTTTTTTTCCCTCATTTATAGGATTGGCTTTTGATGATTGTACTGTATGGATAGTTGGCCATTCATTTGTTTTTTGGGCGGCTAAGTTCATGCACATGCAAGAGGTGCCGTTGTTTCCGGGATCTAGTGGAGTTAGATGGATAGGGGTCAGATGTATGTTGTGGGAGAGCCTTAAGCCTAAACTCTTGCAGCAGGTTCAGCGGTATTGCTTACCAAGAGTCTTGGTGATTCATCTAGGCGGGAATGATTTGGGCAAGAGGACATCTCTGGAGTTAAGGCATGCGGTGGTGGAGGATTTGGGTCAGATTATGATGGCATGGCCAGCTTTCAAAATAGTCTGGTCTTTCATGGTCCCTAGATTGTGCTGGCATGGTGTGGTAGACGGCAGAGCCATTGATGAAGCCCGGAAGAAAGTGAACTTTGCGGTTTCAAAAGTGGTGGTCAGACATCATAGGATTCAATTTAGGTATACTTACCTTTTTCAGTCTGACGGGGTACACTTAGCGGAGGAAGGTTTGGTTCTTTTTCTTGAGGATCTGTTTGAGGTTGTGGTTTCTGTGCGTTAGTTCTATGGTGGCGGTGCAAGGTTTCCTTTGGCAGCACCTTGCTTTTGGCGGGAAAGAACGGCAGGTTACCTATTAGCATTGTGAATATTTGTTTGCTCATTGTTTTGCTCACCTTCGTTGACTCTTAAAGTCTGCTGGACCACCCTACCGGGGGCAGCATCATCACCTTACTGGGTGGGTAGTCAAGGTAGAAGGCTTGAGCGTATTGTGTTGTGGTTAGAGTGTTTATAGTGTTAGGCTTGGGCTGTTGTTAGCCGTTCTTTCTTTGCCACCATATTTAAATTAATTTAATTAATTTAGTAACTAATTCATTATCTGTTTTGAAATAAATAGCTAACAATTCTGCCAAATACAAGTCTACGTGTCTTTATTTCAATTGAGTATGTGTTATCGTCACTGATTCGCACGTGGGTCAATCCTCAGACGATGGGAGGTTTATACAATTTCTTGTTGCTGTGGACAGACTCACAGGCTGGTGATAAAAAGATTGGTCTTGCAAGTCTTAAACCGTGTATACACCAGCAAATACCGGCACAATAGTACGATTATGACATCGTAATCGTATCCGTGTTCCCCTTCCCCCTGCAGTGCCTACAGTGAACGATTGATCGTTCAGTGTAGGCAAAACTATCATCTCTGAACATGGCCAATCTATTGTTATCGGCAGACTGACCAGCATGTTCAGTAGTTAACTGATGTCGGAACGACCAGCGGGAGCGTGCATAGCTGGTAGTTTCTGTCATAATAGTGCCCAATTTGTGAACGATAACTGAAAGACTGGACGATTACGATGTCTTAATCGTGCAATCGCTCAGTAACATCGTGTAGTGGATCCGCGGCATTACAAAAAGATGGAGACTGAAATCAGGCTTCTATTTATCACTCTAACACATATAACAGCATTAATGAAGCTTATTGCAGTGATATGTGAAGTTGTTGTGCCGCAATTTATTAAGGTTGAATTGCTGAGAGGTGATACATAACTCCACAGCCAATGTAGTTTTACCTTCTGTTGTCAGCAGGGCTGCCATCAGAAATTGTGGGGCCCGGGACTGACAATACAGACAGCCCCCCCTCCCCCATGTTTCTGCAACTCAAGCCCCACAGTGTGTTTCTAGTAGGGGTGTGCACCGGCCACTTTTCGTGTTTTGTGTTTTGGATCTGGATCTTTCTTCGTGTTTTGGATCTGGATTGGTTTTGCCAAAACCACCCTTCCGTGTTTTGGGTTCTGGGTTTTGTGTTTTGGATCTGTATTTTTTTGAATAAAAGCATAAAAACAGCTAAAATCACAGAATTTGTGGGTTTTTCTGCTCCTATGCTATTATTAACCTCAATAACCTTAATTTCCACTCATTTCTAGTCTATTCTGAACACCTCACAATAGCGTTTTTATGTCCAAAAGGTTGCACCGAGGTAGCTGAATGTCTATGCTAAGCGACACTAGTGGGCAGCACAAACACGTGGCCCATCTAGGAGTGACACTGCAGTGGCAGACAGGATGGCAGTTTGAAAAACTAGGCCCCAAACAGTACATAATGCAAAGAAAAAAAAAAGAGGTGCAAGATGGAATTGTCCTTGGGTCCTCCCACCCACCCTTATGTTGTATAAACAGGACATGCACACTTTAGCAAACCAATCATTTCAGCGCCAGGGTCTGCCACACGAATGTGGCTGAAATGATTGGTTCGTTTGGGCCCCCACAAAACAAGCAGACAATTAATCTGTCCCTGCACAAACTGGCTCTACGGAGGCAAGAGGTCATCCTCATCCTCCTAATCCACCGATTCCTCACCCTCTTCAGTGTTGTGTACATCCTCATCCTCACAGAGTTTTAATTCGTCCCCGCTGGAATCCACCACCACAGGTCCCTCTGTAAGTTCTGGAGGCTGGTCTCCCTGGAAGAGTTGATAATTCATTTTTATGAACATCATCTTCTCCACATTTTGTGGATGCAACCTCCTACGCCATTCGCTGGCAAGGTTTCCGGCTGCACTAAACACTCTTTCAGAGTACACACTGGAGGGGGGGCAACTCAGGTAAAATAGAGCCAGTTTGTACAGGGGCCTCCAAATTGCCTCTTTTTCCTGCCAGTACAGGTACGTACTGTCTGACATGCCTACTTGGATCCTGTCACCGATGTAATCCTCCACCATTCTGTCAATGGTGACAGTATCATATGCAGTGACAGTAGACATGTCAGAAATTGTTGCCAGGTCCTTCAGTCCAGACCAGATGTCCAAACTTGGTCCTGCCTGCCCTGCATCACCGCCAGCGGATTGCTTAGGATACCTAAGTTTTTTCCTGGCAGCCCCAGTTGCGGGAGAAAATGAAGAAGGAGCTGTCACGTTCCGCTTCAGCTGACAGTGTTTTCACCAGCAGGTCTTTGCACCTCTGTAGGCTTGTGTTGGCCAGAAAGAGAGACACCACATAGGCTTTAAACACAGGATTGAGCATGGTGGCCAAAATGTAGTGGTCTGATTTCAACAGATTGACCACCCTGGAATCCTGGCAAAGCGAATGAAGGGCTTCATCCACAAGTCCCACCTGCCGAGCGGAATTGCTCCATCTTAGCTCATCCTTCATTTTCTCCAGCTGCTTCTGCAAAAGCCTGATGAGGGGAATGACCTGACTCAAGCTAGCAGTGTCTGAATTGACTTCACGTGTGGCAAGTTTGAAGGCCTGGAGAACCTTGCACTACCCTGAAATCATTCTCCACTGCGCTTGAGTCAGGTGCATACCCCTCCTTTGCCTATGTCATAGTTGAATGCATAGGCTTGAATGGCCTTTTGCTGCTCCTCCATCCTCTGAAGCATAATGAGGGTTGAGTTTCATCACATCACAACCTCTTGCTTCAGATGATGGCTGGGCAGGTTCAAAAGTTTTTGCTGACGCTACAGTCTTCGGCACGCAGTGACTGAATGGCGAAAGTGTCCAGAAATTTGTCAGGCCACCCAAAGTATCTCCTGCACACCCCTGTCGCTTTTCAGAAAATTCTGCACCACCAAGTTTATTGTGTGAGCAAAACATGGGACGTGCTGGAATTTGCCCAAATGTAATGTCCGCACAATATTGGTGGCGTTGTCAGATATCACAAATCCCCAGGAGAGTCTAAGTGGGGTAAGCCACTGGGCGATGATTTCCCTCAGTTTCTCTAAGAGGTTGTCGGCGGTGTGCCTCTTACTGAAACCAGTGATACACAGCGTAGCCTGCCTTGGAACGAGCTGGCATTTCTGAGATGCTGCTGCTGATGTTGTCGCAGCATAAGGTGATACATCTACCCAGTGGGCTGTCACAGTCATATAGTCCTTAGTCTGCCCTGTTCCACTTGTCCACATGTCCGTGGTTAAGTGGACATTGGGTACAACCGCATTTTTCAGGATACTGAGGACACTTTTTCTGACGTTTCTGTACAGTCTCGGTATCGCCTACTTAGTGAAGTGGAATCTAGACGGGATTTGGAACCGGGGACACACTACCTCCATCAATTGTCTAAATCCCACTGCACTAATGGCGGATGCCGGAGGGACGTCTAACACCAACATAGCAGTCAAGGCCTCAGTTATACATTTTGCTTTAGGATGACTGCTGTCGTACTTCATCCTCCTCGCTAAGGACTGTTGGAGGGTCAATTGTTTAGTAAAAGTAGTGGTGTTCCTACTTCCTCTCTGGCATGATGAACGACTCCCAGCAGGAACAGCAGCAGCGGCAGCAGTAGACGTAGCAATGCAGGATCCTGGATAGGAGCGTCAGTCATGCCAGTGACATGGCCTGCAGGACTACTTCCGATCCTGACTAAGGAGGAAATTGACGAGGAGGGAATTGACGGTGTGGTTTGCAGGCGCTTGGATACAACAGGACAACGGGATTTAGGTGTCCCTGGACTGCTTACGGTCTTAGCCAAAGTTTCTGAACTTGCCAGTAACTTTTTATGAACACGCTGCAGGTGCCGTATAAGGGAGGATGTTCCAAGGTGGTTAACGTCCCTACCCCTACTTAATTCACCTTTACATATGATACATATGGCAAGACAGTTGTTGTCAGGATTTGGATAGAAATATTGCCAGACCAAAGAGGTAGAATGTTTGGTCTTCTGCCCAGGCATGACCGTGATGGGCTTTTACAACCCACGGACAACAACTGTCTTCTCCGGAGCCTGATTTAAACAAACCACATCACCATCATGTCATGACTAGTGGCAGCAGCTTCAGCACTAGGAGGAAGTGGTTCTTGATCTTTCCCTATTTTATTTTTATCGGAGAAAGTTTGGTTCTCCATTTATGTTATATTGCTATATACGTGCGGCTAAGGCGCACACAAACACAGAAAATAATTTTTTATTTTTGTTGGAGACTAGTGCACTTTGTGGGTTACACCACCCTTTAAGAAATGAGCCAGCCGGCTCATTACTTATGGGACACAGGCACACACTTGGCGCTGCTCCTTTGTTGATGCACGTGCAGCTACAGTGCACACAATTCACAAAGGCAGAAAAAAATAGAATTTTTTATTCTTTGTGGAGCGCACTTTGAGGGTTACACCACCCTTTAACAGACAGACGCATGCTTGGCGCTGCTGCTTTGAGGATACACGTACAGTGCAGACAATTCACAAACACAGAAGAAAATGTTTTATTTTTGTTGGCGTGCACTTTGGGGGTTACACCACCCTTTAACAGACAGACGCACGCTTGTTGCTGCTGCTTTGAGAATGAAGGTGCAGCTACAGCCCCACAATTCACAAACAGAAAAAAAAAGGAGAATTTTTTATTTTTTTGTGGAGCGCACTTTGAGGGTTACACCACCCTTTAACGGACAAGCCAGCTGGCCCTTTACTTATGTGACACAGGCGCACGCTTGGCGCTGCTCCTTTGTTGATGCACGTGCAGCCACAGTGCACACAATTCACAAACACAGAAAATATTTTTTCATTTGGTTTGGAGTGCACTTTGGGGGTTACAGCAACCCTTTAACGGTCAAGCCAGCCGGACCTTTACTTATGACACAGGCGCACGCTTGGCGCTACTTTGTTGATGCACGTGCGGCTACTGCGCACACAATTCACAAACACAGAAAAAATATTTATTTTTTTGCACTCTGGGGGAGCACCCCTGATGGACAGAGCACCCCCTGGACAACACTACAGCACCCCTTTAGGACTGGGACACTGCACAGGATATTGGAGTGGACACAGCCCCTATGGACAACTGACTGCACAACACAGTACAGCCAGCCCCTATGGACTTTGGAGGAGTGGACAGAGCCCCTATGGACAACTGACTGCACAACACAGTCCAGCCAGCCCCTATGGACTTTGGAGGAGTGGACACAGCCCCTATGGACAATAGCAGCACAGCACAACACAGCCAGCCCCTATGGACTTTGGAGGAGTGGACACAGCCCCTATGGACAACAGCAGCACTGCGCAGCACAGCACAGCACTACACTGCACTACACTACACTACACAGCCCAGCCAGCCCTAACTCCCACCCTCCCTCTTCACGGTCCACAGCCGAGTGAGAAAATGGCGCCGACGCGGGTACCTTATATAGAATCCAAAACCCGCAAGACCCAGAAGGCGGGATGATGATGTTTTGCCTCGATTTCAGATCCGAGTCAGGCGGGAAAAGTCAAGCCTGACTCAGATCGGCCTCGGATCGGTGGGGCTCGGATTTCAGAAATCCGAACCCGCTCACCCCTACTTTTTAGTAACAGTCACCCCCTCTTCTGTCTCCGCCAGCCAGCCCCCCTTTTGTTTCTGCCAGCCAGCCCCCCTTCTTTCTTTGCCAGCCATCCCACTTCTGTATTTTCCTGCCAACCTCCTCCTGTCGTCGCCTGCCAGTCCTCCTTCTGTCGTGGCCCGCCAGCCCCAGAATTACACTTTGCTTCTTCTCTTCATGCCACGGCTCCTCTCCCTGTCAGCTTCATTACGTCACGCGCGCTGGCTGGCAAAAAAACATAAAAATTATTGCACGGCTACCTGTCCGCGGCAGTAGAAGCGGACCCCCCTGTCCCTGCATTGCACAGCGGGGTGGTAGTAGCTAGCAAGCCAGTGGGTGGTAGGAACGGCCGGCTGGCTGGCCCCCCTTCCTCTCTCTGAGTGTCCAGGCCTGGGACTAGAATCCTGAAAGTCCCCCTCACTGATGGCGGCCCTTGTTGTCAGCATAATGCTGATTGTAAAATCCTCTGCAGTATGGAGGAAAAGAAAAAGAATTTGGTCAGAGATGGTTTTTGGTTTTAAACAGAAGTGAAGAAAAGTTAACCTTATTAGTGTGTTGTCCACATAGAGATGAATGGTAATGTCGGTAAGACAAGATACTTTCTCCACCACTTAGTGCTTGCTACATACCGAAAACCAGTAAGTGAGCCATTTTACAGTGAATACTACTATATTTGCTTGGCTTGTCGCTGGTTAGTAAATAGACCTTTACATCTCATTCCAAGTCAAAATGCTGGAAAGCATTTTCAAAAAGAGCCAAGTGCACATTGTAAACCTTTCTACTTAATATTTCTTGCTAGGGCATTTCATACCCCATTTTGCTTTTTTTACTGGTAACATTTCAGTAATTTATTTATGCAGTATTCACAGGTATTGCACCTTATTTTTTCAGACAACTTTAAATTTATAGAAAACATAATATGCATCTTCACTCAGTACAGAAAATCTACCCAAAATGGCAAATAAAAGTTTTTTGTTTTTTTCCAATTTCAAGATCGTATGTAAACTTAAAGCAATTTTTTTTCCTTCTGTGAATACCTCCAATAAATACCTTGGGGTTCTTGCTTTGCCATCATTCCACCTTTACAAAACAGCAAAACACAGTATTGTACACACAGGATACATAACAAAATCTCCACTTGAAATAAGGCAATTTTGTTGTTGTTGCTAGGTTGCACGGTCTTCAGTGACATGCATAAAGTGTATAGGAATAATATGGGTAGCCCAATAATACAGTATATATGATTTTGAAAACTTGACGATCTACTGCATCAATTGTAAAAACTCCTGATTTTATTGAAGTCAGATTAGGGTACAGCTGGGTATTAAAATCTCCTTTATATCGGTGTTATTGACTGCTGATCACTAAACAATACTGTAGCTTCTAAAAAGCACTGTAAATTGAAAGAGCAAACTTTCTTCTTTCAAGTGAGGGAACTCCTGAGTTTATTGGTCAGAATGAGGGAGATTTGTGCCATCCTCCCCCATCCAAAGACTTCTTAATATTTTCTGTAGTTTAGGGTGTTTTGTCTGGTTATTACACCTGATCACAAGACATTTTCTGAAGGAACTTCACTCTTTCAAATTATGGCTCCCCTGAGGCTAATGATGTCAGAAATGGTGGAGATTGGGTTCTTTTAGTTTCCTACCCTAGCTCTTAAAATATTTCTGAAGATTAGGCATGAGTGCCATTGCTCACTGTGATGTCATTGCCCAGGGTGCACTGGCTTGCCAAATGTCACTCTATTGTCAGTATTAACAAAGAGGTAATAGGACCTTGCTTACAATCGTTCGACAAATCAGAATTTGGAACATGAGGATAATGGCTACTACATGTTGAAAATGTCCAAGCCAGATTGGTGAGAAAAATTCCACAGGTACAATTACTTGCTCACAATTACTTTTATATGTGCTGTACTGTATCTAACAATAAAGGTACAGTACATATATATTATAGGGATATGTACAGGATGCCGGAACTCGGGATCCCATCAGGGTTAGGATACCGACACTTGTCAGAGGGTGTCCTAAATCTACCCCTCCCCAGTGCCTGAACCTAACCTTCTCCCCACTGCCTAAACCTAACTTCCCCCTCCCTGCACACTAAACCTAACCCTTCCCCCAGTGCCTATCCCTAACCCTCCCCCTAGCGCCTAAACCCAAACCCTTCCCCCAACTTCGATACTTACCTTTGGGATGCTGGCACCGGGATTCTGACAGGTGTCGGCACCGATATCCCATATTATACAATTGCACTGTTTATAGTGCAAAAAATAAGCCAGATATTCAGCTGATATTTTTGAATATAACCTGTCCATTGACACCCATAAAAGCTGACTGACTTCTTATGTGCGGATGAAAAAAATATTTTTCTATAGATTTGATTTGCAAGTATTTACTTTACTTTGTGAAACACATTGGTTATTTTTTTTTTAAATTGCATAGATTCAGGTTGTTTTATTTCTTGTAGCCATAAGAGAATTGTATTGCTGCTGACCCTGTCCCATCTCCATCATCAATCTAGATGTCTTCCTTTATTACTGTTATTTGACAAACCTAAGTTTGACTTGTCATCACTACCACAAATATAATAACCAATACCAGAAATACATTGACCAATTTGAAGGCTAGCAGATTCATCAGTCAGTTCCATAATCACTGATGGCACTTTTAGGAAATGTAATTATACACTCATCATGCCAAGCAGCACTGTAAAGGTGGGGGATGCTGTTGGGTTTCCAAACAGAGGTTGGGACAGAAGTAGTGGATGAATGAGGCATTCCACAACATCTACACTGGCTGCATTGATATCACTTATCTTCCTTGGCACTCATGGGGAGATGTTCTAAGCCATGGAGAGTGATAAAGTACAGACCAATCAGCTTCTGTCACTTTACATGCTGTGTTTGAAAAATGGCAGTTAGGAGCTGACTGGTTTGTACTTTATCACTCTCCACTTTATCACTTTTCAAGGCTTAGTACATCTCCTTAGATGCATCATTGATCATCGATGTCATGTTGGGTTGAATGACTTCTTGGGATTGACTGCATGTGACCTTATAAGGTTGTATACAAAGCACACATTGCCTGTTACAGCGTTAGCATGCTTAGGCACTATGCTATCTATGTATCTGTTTAGTTATTCTATTTTTGACCCTCCTTATCTGCCACTTGATGGTTTGTGACCTCTGTTATTCTTGTCTGCTGCCTACAGTAACTTTAGCCCTTTTATTAATTATCTTTGTTTGCTGTCTGTCCTGACCATGGATTGCAAGCCCTACTATTTTGTTTATCACATGCTACTATTTTGGATTCTGTCTGACTATTTTGCGTTTTGTCATTTGATATTTTGTGTGATTCAGGGTACAAGTCTTCTAGACATATTTTTCTGTATGCAGGAGTTTTGTAATATAAACCTATACTATTACACAGAACCTGGGGATAACAGAGTACCAGAGTGTATATACTCCATTATGGGCAATTGTGGCTACTATAGTCAAGACTGGACCTTTATTAAGTAACTGGTGACATATGTTAAACATGCAGAAGCACTATATGCTGGGGTGGTGGAGGAGGGTATCAGCCTTGAGGATAACAACTGTGTATAAATAAGTCATCCATAACTAAAACATATTGAACTCTGTGCTTCTATCTTTGCTGGAATGTAAGTAAATGGCTCCCTTTGCTCTGTCTCCCTCTCAGCATCATCATATCATAAAAATGACGGTCAAATCAATATCTAGCATGCCAGCTGGGGTAGGATTGGGTACACTTAGGCTCAAATTTAGCCAGCAAACATCACCAAATCCAGGATAAGGTGAATATTTACATGGTAAATTTTGAACAACTTGCTCATCTCTACTAATATATAAATGTTTGCTTTTAATCAAATACTGCTCCTATTATTGCCTTAGAGTTTCATCAGAGAACTAAACTCCTGAAAACCCTTAACAGCTCCTGCCTTTCCCTGAGTGTACGCTGTTGTGTATGGAGATGATGCCATTAGTTCCGGCGAAACAAAACCATGGGCAGTGTCTGGGAGGGGCCCTGAAGAAACGCAAAAATAGGCTATCTTGTGGGAGTGTCAGTGACCACAGCTGTGCTCCCAATGCAGAGCCACTGGAGATACTGCGCCAGCAATAGGCTGGTGCAAGTTTCGATGGTGGATGTGATGGTACGCAGATAGTGGAGTGTTCAGAAGCACTGGCAGACTTAAACCGGGTACACACTGGAGCGATGTTGTCTTGTAATGACATATCGCCTACATCGCTCAGTGCGTATGCATGATTGCACGCTCTCACGGTTGCTAGCAACTGTCGCCAAGTTCGATGTGCTGCACATCAAACCTAGCAATATCACTAGCAGCCAGTGCATTGTTAATGAATGACGTAATGGTGATTGTTCCGTGGTTCATTAAGGTCGCCCAGTGTGGACGCACGATCACTGTTCACGGGCATTTCGTTCCGATGTCTGAACGAATGCCTGTCACTCCAGTGTGTCTTACACTATCCACGGACATTGAAACTGAGCATCTCAAGGCTTGCACAGCCTGACGCACGCTAATGCACAAGGAGTATGCTGAAATTAGCATTTGCATATTACTGCCGATGCAAAATATCCACAGCTGTGACAGCATCCATCTCTGAATCAGGCCCAAAATGAAGGCATTATATCCTTCAAATTTGTAGGTGCTGTTTATACAATAGGGTGTTCCTCTTCAATCTGTCTCATGCCCCCAGTGCCTACTTCAGCTTGTTTCACTGAACTTATGTGGCTCATTTCAGTGTACTATTTTCTTCATCATTAACCTCATCAAGACTAGATGGATTTCTGATAGGTCTCCTCAAAGTACCAGTACAGCAGCTGCATCCTTCAAGTATGATTGATTTCATTTTAGTCATCAACCTTTTCCTAACAGCTACAGTATGTTTTGGTTCTGTCTTTCTTGAACAATCTTTTATATATATAATATATATATATATATATATATATATATATATATATATATATATGGGAAGCAATCGGGAAGCCGACTGCCTATACACCGGCAGCCGGCTTCCCGACTGTCATATCCCGGCAAGGGTGAAATGCCGGGCGTCTAGATGTAGACGCCCGCATTTCCCCGACGCCGGGAGACCGGCGCCCGGCATCACGATTGTAGTGATGCCGGGCGCCGCAAGCGGACAGCTGCGGGGGGGGAGGGTTAGGTTTAGGGCTCCCGGGGGGGACTTAGGGTTAGGCACCCCCCCGGGAGGGTTAGGGTTAGGCACCCCCCCGGGGGACTTCGGTTTAGGTAGCGGGGAAGGGGGTGGTTAGGGTTAGGCACTTGGGGGGAAGTTAGGGTTAGGCACCCCTAAGGAGGGTTAGGGTTAGGGGGGTTAGGTTAGGTAAATGGATACTTACCTATCCACGATCGGGATTTCCAGCGCTGTTGAGCTTCCGCTGCATTGCACTCTGCTCCTGTCGGGCTGCCGGCGGTATTTCATACCCATTCCATATATATATATATATATATATATATATATATATATATATATATATATATTAGCAGAGCAACCATAGAGATATGTCTGTGGAGTGTTGAAACTGAACAATGATTATCAATATTGCACAATGGATATTTACTAAAATTGAAGACTGAGGCAATTACATGACAGTGATAATTATCAACAATCAAGAATACATTGTATAGGTTTCATCTGCTGTGCTGCACGCTATGATACCTGTTCCTACCCCAACCATATTTGCAGAGCAAATAGAATGACCAGACTATAAAAAGACTTTGGTGCAGATGCACTAAGCTCTGAAAAGTGATAAATGGAAAAGTGATAAACTACCAACCAATCATCTCCTTACTGTCATTTTTTAACACAGCCTGTAACATGACAGTTAGGAGCTGTGTTGCTGGAAGTTTATCAATTTCCAATTTATCACTTTCCAGAGCTTAGTACATCTCTCTTTGATTATGTGTCAGTTCCTGATCCTTCCTTCTGATAAGGACATTTGCTTTACATATGAAAACATTCAGATTCATTTTAAAGCTGATCACTCTATACGAATGTGAGTGCAACTTTTATTTTATTTTTTAATACCCTGTAATAAAACTTACTTCACCAGAACAGCAGTTTTTGTTAATTTCATCCCTGCTGTCTGAGTGTTATCAGGATCATATATGAAGTACTGTAGAAGATAAAGGATACATGTAAAAGGATATACAGTAATAAGAAATTCTTCTGGGTTAAATGAAGATTTAACTGTGAAGAATATCAGAGGTGAAACCTGTTATTTTGTACAAGGCATCTACAGTAGCTCTCCAGCCCGGCGAGTATAATCTGTTTTCTCTGAAAAAAATAGTCAAAGAAACAACATTAATTGGACTTTATATGAACTTTTTAAAAGTCATTTACATAATTATCTTTCTGTTCCCTACAAATTTTGATTATATTATATCTTTGGCAGTGGCAGGATTTTTGCTGAATTTAAAAAAGTTTACAAAGTTGCCCATGTCCTCGCCAGATCATCAGGGCAGCCACATGTGGAAACTTTTCTTGCGGCTCTTCTAGGTTTGGATTATGGAACCGCTGAGCAAATTAATTAAATGTACTAATTTTAAATGGTCTTGGTGTGTGCAGATGGACCAATCACAAATCCTTATGCAGAGTTGGTCATCCCCAGTACTTTTGCAGCTTTAAAATAAATGGGCAGACTCATCAGGATCTCACTGATTCCTTCATCTTGACAGCTATTACATTTTCACCTATGTCTCTGTGAGCTGACATGTACCCTGTAGTGGCCGGTCATGCCTAACTGCAGTTGGCCACACCCTTTCTTTGGTGCAATCCCTACTATTATCCCTGGTGGGCCCTTCATACTCCAATCAAACAATGTCCTCATGCAGTACAGATCCTGTTCATGCGTGGATCACCAAACATCAGGGATGTACGTACAGGGGAGCCAAGAGGGGGGGGGGGCAGGTACAAATTACCCAGGCCCAGGCTTGCTGCAGGGGCCTGGCAGGGGCCCGGGTCCAGCACCGCTCCCTCCTCCCTCTTAAGTCACAGCAGCTCAGCACACGCTGCTGTGTGCTGGGCTGCAGTGGGAGACTGCTCGTGGCTGCTAAAGCAGCAGCCGGAGCAGTCTCCTATGTCTATGGGGGGGTGGGATCATACTGATCGCACCCCCCATTGGCTTTGCGCCGGGCGGAGGGGCACACAGTGCCCCCCTCCCCAGCACACAGTGCCACTTCTCGGCGCTGAAACAATATTTTTTCATTTTTCTCCCCTTTTTTTTAAACATTTTTCTGTCACCTGGGCCCGGCGCGGCTCTCGTTGGCCCTGTGTACGTAAACCATTGGGTTTGCACACAAATCTGAATCAGGCCCATTCAGATTTGAATGGGCCAGACATTTTATCTGGCAGATTGAAAACCAGCAGATATCACGGCCATACACAGATATTTCACAGTGTATGGCCCACAATATCCTCTTTCCTCCCCTGAGGAGGAACCATTTCCCTGTTCCTCCCCTGTGAAAATACAATGGAAATGTCAGGCAGTCAGCCACAGCAGCACAATCACAGCTAGATACAGTGTAATACAGCAGACCAATGATCGGATCAGTGGAGTGTGTTGGAAGATTTTTTATGCCCAACCATCTGATCATCGGTCACGGTCACACAATATGTAATTATCGTCCTGATCCGCTGATAATCAGTGGCTTGGAGCAACAATTACATAATGTATGCCTGGCTTTAGTAAACATCTTTTATTAGATGAGGTTAGAAATGAATAGTGGATTCTGACTGTGGATGAGTGGGGAGCTTTGTAACTCAGCTGTGTTATTTTGGAGACAATTTGCCCTAAGGTTACACTTTACAGAAATATATATATATATATATATATATATATATATATTAATGTACATTTTTGCTAGCCCAAATACTGTTTTCTGGCAGTTTAATGTATTCCCATTTCGGTGAGTGATAATTTTTGTAACTGATGTCTTGGGTGTACATTATGGTTAGAAGATAATGCTTTCAGTTAATGCTTTTAGCAATACAAAGCAGCAGATTTCAAATTATACTGTATATAATGACTATTACAGGATATTAGTATGGGTTGCACAAGGTTGTTCTGTGGATTTCACTTTTAACAAATTCATAAACACTTTTCTTTCATCTCAAACTGAAAATGTAGAATGAGTATTTTTTATTAAAAAAATATTGATAATATATTACGTCATTAAAATATTTCAAAATTGTGACCATTGACAAATACTTCCATTATTATTATCATTATTATTATTATTATTATTATTATTATTATTATTATTATTATTATTATTATTATTATTATTATTATTATTATAAAGGCTCCACAACACTGTACTTAGGGATGCACATACTTCAAGGTGCATAAGTACAAAATGGTAAATACAAGATAACATCTTCATATTTCTGCAATGGAGACTGAATTTTGGCTACACTGCTGCTATTCAGTATCAGTGTTGTGACAAACCTGCTTTGCTGCGAATTGCCCATTTCAGATATTAGATTGTTCTATTATTTTACTATATAAACACAAATTGGAAAACTTTAGATTCTGTATAAAGCCAAGTGTGCATTAAATCTCTGTACATTGACAGGAAGCTATAAAAGTCGACCATCTGCAGCAGTAACCAAATAATAGTCAGAAATAGCACAAAGCCAAAAAGTATTACAAAGAACCATACCTATGTTAAGTGACATGGCTAAACGAGGGCCCATTCCCTATCTCCCTAAGCGGACTGTCCTAATTAGTCATGATCATGATAACCTAGCCCCTCTTCCATCTGCTCTAGCAGATATAGGGCAAGAGCATAGGAGGTATCCATGGAATCATGATGTAGCCTAATGCCAGCATTATCCTTCACACAGCCTGGTATAGCTATGCAAAGTCATGCCATTACTGTCAAGGTCGAAAGGGAAGGAGCAATGATAGCAGATCTCCTATGGTGCAGCATCATAATACCCTGCTCTGTCTACGAATTACTTTTATGATAAAGAATAGAGATCACACAAGCATTCAGACATAAAAAATATGCAAATACCCAGTTTATTGCAGCATCTGTAACAGCTACAATATTCACACTGTGAGAAGGCAGATTGAAAAAAATGAGCAGTTGCTTTTAAAATGTTTCACCTTCCTTAGGACTCTCCATATGTTGTACATTCAACAATAAATCAGAGCAGAGGTTTTTTTTTGCATAAACATTATATGCTTGAGTGACTCCTATTTGGATTGTCACTTTGTCACTAAAGGGGAACAGAGTGACTCTAGGAAAGATTCTATCCCACTTACTGTATTGTAATGTACACATCCGAAGTGTACATTACTTTTACCTTCTCTCCCTCTCTCTGGGGTAAATTTTCTAAAGTGCAGGTTTTTAGAAGTGGAAATGTTGCCCATAGCAACCAATCAGATTCTACTTAACATCTATCTACCACCTTCTAACAGATAATAGCTAGAATCTGATTGGTTGCTATGAGCAACATCTCCACTTTTAAAAATCTGCATTTTAGAGAATATACCCCTCTCTCGCTCTATAAATATATATAGATATATACAGTATATATATATGCGATCATGTACCTGTGTTTATTTTTATGCCAATATGACTAACAGAAATTTCAGACACTTCTGGCAACTTAGTTGTACAGAATAATATATAAACTATGTTACAGGACGGATACAATAGCTAACTTCTCCACAGTATTGCCCACGCACTAACCAGGTAGGATAGAGGAGAAACAAAATCATGGAGAGAACGTGTTAAAAAATAAAAATAAAAAACAGACTGTGTGTTCTCTCACTCAACACACAGACCTGCAGTGATCTATAGGATCCTAGGTGCTTCATGTGTATCGAAAGGGTACAATTTACTAAGCAGCAGGTTCTAAACTCCAGCGGTTTTGCTATCCGCAAATTTACTAAGGCCAAAACCGCTTTAAAACCACTGCAAAACCGCTGTCAAAACATACATTAGAATAGAATAGAATAGAACAGGGCTGTCATTTAGAAACCGCCACCAAACCACCACTTAATCGCCGGGGTCTAGAACCAGCCACTTAGTAAATTTTGCCCAAAGACTTCTGGATTTTAGTGCTGTATTAGGTCACTTCTTAAAAATGCAGGTTATATGTAAATTTGTCCCTGGCATTTATTAGGTAAGATTATTTGAACTATCCAGTTCACAAATGACTAATTGACACTAAGGGCCAAATGTAATAGGGTGAGAGTTTAGAAAAGTGAGAGTTTCTGACACTTTTTAAACTTTGCTAATGTAATAGAGTCCAAAAACAAAGTAACAGAGCGAACTTGCATGTTTTCTTAGATTTAAAAAACTCTCACGATTTAAAATCTCATTCAGATGTTTTCCCATTTTGAAGATAAAACTCAACCAATGTGAGAGTTTACTGCTAAACTCTCACATTTTCTAAACTCTCACCCTATTACATTTGGCCCTAAGGGTCTGATTCTAAGTCGCAGCTGCTTTTCCCTAAAACCGTGGCATCGTACGCCCTTTCATAAGCTAATGCTCCAATCGGCAGAACTAAGTTGCATAACTTCGCATCTGAAAGTGCAAGCTTATTCTGCCCACTATTCTAGAGTCTGCAGAAGCAAAAGTCATCATTAGTATCGGCACCAGCCCCACACTAGTTACAAGATCGAGATCTATTAGAACAAAGCGTCCGTTTCCCGTACACACAATTCAGAATCGCATTGAGTTGTACATACATACCCATGACAAGTCCATTGGAAATAACTGATACATGCTCCTTGATACACACCACCAAGAAATGCACACCTGGCGCTGGTACGCGGTATACACATACCTACTTGCGAATTTGGAAACCACATGCGCCAGTGGTGTAACTAGGGTATTTGGAGCCCAGGGCAAATTTTAAAATGGAGCCCCTCCCCCTGTATGCGCACGCCGAAGGGGAGCATGGCAAAAAATTGGCATGGTCACTTAAAAATGGGAAGTGTCAACAGGACACATAAACCCCTTTCTCGTCACTATTTACATTCCTTTCCATATGCACCTTAACACCTGTAGTGCTCCTTATACAGTCCACCCTATGCAGTGCCCCCAGTAGTGGTCCCTCTTATGCAGGTCCACAGTAGTGCACCTTGTACAGTACCCCCAATATCCAATGTCCCCAGTAGTGGTGGCTCTCATGCAGGCCCCAGTAGTGGTCCCTCTTATGCAGCTCCCCATTAGTTGCCCTTATACAGTGCCCCCAGTAGTGGTCCCCCTTATGCAGGCCCCCAGTTATGCCCCTTCTACAGTGCCCCAGTAGTAATCCCCTTTATGCAGCCCCCCAGTAGTGGTCCCCACTATCCAGTGCCCCTTGTAGTGGTCCTCCCTATTTAGTGCCCCCAGTGCTGTGTCCCTTGTGCCTCCAGTAGTAAGCCCCTTATATAATGCCCCCAGTCATAGACCACCCCTTATGCAGTGCCCCTTATATAGTCCCTCAAGTAGCAGTCCCCTCCCCATGCAGTGCCCCAGTAGTGGTCCCCCTATGAAGTGCCCTTTATATAGTGCCCCAGTAGTAGTCCCCCCTATGCAGTGCCCTTTATACAGTGCCCCCAGTAGTAGTCTCCCCAGTAGTGGTCCCTGATGGAGTGCCCCCAGTAGTAGTCCCCCCGATTAGTGCTCCCAGTAGAGGTCCCCCCAGTGGTGCCTCCAGTAGTAGTCCCCCCCCAATTAGTGCCCCCAGTAGTAGTCTCCCCGATTACTGCCCCCAGTAGTAGTCTCCCCAATTAGTGCCCCCAGTAGTAGTCCCCCCAATCACTGTCCCCAGTAGTAGTCCCCCCAATTACTGCTCCCAGTAGTAGTTAGTAGTCCCCCCAATTTCTGTCCTCAGTAGTAGTCCCCCCGATTACGGCCCCCAGCAGAGATGCCCCCCCCCCAAATACACAGCAAAAAAATAAAATTTAAATAAAACTTACCTGCATCCACGCTCCTGCTCCCGCTATCCACATGTCAGCCCTCCCGGGCTGGCGCGCTCTGCATTATTGGAGAGACATTATAACGTCTCTCCCATTGCCCACTGCAAGAGCTGGAAGGCGGAGTTCATGAGTGAGCTCCAGCCTGGCTCTTGCAGTGGGCGCTGCAGCAGTTAATGAGAGTCTGTCTGACTCTCATTGGCTGCTGTTTAACACACACATCGCCACCACGCTGGCGGCGATGTGTGTGTTAGGTTGCACAGCCTGAGCCAGCATCCCACCCTCCACCTGGTGCTATTGGGCAAGCGCTCAGGGGCAGGGAAGGAGCTCAGCTGTGCAGCACAGGACCGGCGCTGGGAAGCCTAGCGCCGGTCCTGTGTACATGTGTAGCACTGACCGCACCGTTGGCTGGCAGCACCCGCCCCCCAATTAAATGTGAGGTACACACACTGTAGCCTCTATGGGTTGCAAGCCTAGTCAAACAATTAGCCTGCCTGGATAACCCGTGCTATATTAGTAGTGCACGAGGCTCTGATGGAACCTTGCTGCTTATTGAATTAAAACAGTGGGACTAAAATCCTATATGGGGCTCTGTACTAAGATGGTCCTATTTAGACTCACAATCAGGGCCATATCTAGGGTTGTGTGGGTGTTTGTGCCACAAGGGCACAGTCACTGCCACAGTGAAGCCTGTAGTTGGCTTGTAGGGTGTCTGGAACAGCATCTTGAAATTTATTATATTGAATATACCGCTCCTGTTACCTTGCCTTACTTTCTTTTCTATATGCAGTGCTATGAATTGGTAAATAGTCTTCTCTACAGGTTCCATGTCAGTGTTCATTTCTTTTTGTTTAAACACATTTTTAAGGTAAGAAACAAACGGCCTGATTCAGAGGCGCGTGCAAAAAGCGAGTGCTCGCTCTGAATCAGGGCGGGCGGTGTTTTTTTTAGTTGCGGCCTCCTGGCCGCTCGCATAGCTGTGGGTGACCACCCTCAGCTATTGCGAGTGGCCAGGATGATGGTTGCGATGTTCAAGACCATCGCGACCATCGGTCTTGCGACGAGACCCTTGTGGTAGGGTCTCGTGGCCGCAAGCCCAGAGACCTTCTGGCTCTAATAGAGCTGGAAGCTCTCCCACTGACATCACTGGTGATGTCAGTGGGGCCGCCCACAAATGGCAGACTTTCGCTTGAGAACGCCTCCGTTTGTGAAGCTACCCCCCGGCCATGCCTATAAAACGGGGTGAGCTGTCGATCAACATCTTATTGGGAGAGCTGTCCTTTGTGATCTCCTAAGTACATACCACGGTAATCAATCGGGGTATGTACCCAAAGAGAGGCGGGATGTACCGCATCATGGATGCGGTGCTTAGTATGGAATCCCAGCTGCCGCATGGCTGGCAGTTCGATTCCCAGCAGCGACAGCCCGACAGATCAGCAGAGTCTGGCAGCGGAAGGCTGACAGCGCTGGAAACACCGATCGTCCATAAGGTAAGTATAAACTAACCTAACCCCCTAATCCTAACCCTCCTTAGGGGTGCCTAACCCTAACCTCCCCACCAAGTGCCTAACCCTAATCCCCCCTATAAGTGCCCAAAAATAACCCCCCCCTTCCCCGCTGCCTAAACCTAAGTCCCCCGGGGGTGCCTAACCCTAACCTCCCCCCAGGAGTGCCTAACCCTAACCCACCCTTCCCCTAGCCTAACCCTAACCCTCCCGGGGGGAGGTGCCTAACCCTAAGTCCACCCCTGGGTGCCCTAAACCTAACCCTCCCCCCCGCGGCTGTCCGCTCGCGGTGCCTGGCATCCCTTCGATCGGGATGCCGGGCACCGGTCTCCCGGCGTTGGGTAAATGACAGGCGTCTAGATATAGACGCCGGTCATTTATCCCACGCCGGGATAAAGCAGCCGGGAAGCTGGCTGTCGGTATTAAGGCAGCCAGTTTCCCGACTGCATAACCTTAGTACATCTCACCCACAGTCACACCACTGAAAAATCACAGTACAGCTAAGTCATGTCATAGGCACTTATGTCAGTCCCCATTCCCCAGGTTTAAACTACCTCACTCTTATCTAAAAATGTTTTTGTGTGTTTGATAATTGACCATGTTGATACGGAATTGATTTGTAATTACATGGTATTCCACATGGTGTTATTAGATATATTATACAGAATTACATACACTTGTTAGACTCTTTAAGTGTATGGTGTTTTAAAAGTTATTTAGTTTTTTATTTACCCACACTGTTTATTTAAAAGAGATGTAGATTATAATACACTGTACTGCAATCTTGTTCAGACTGCATATATCCATGTACACGAGGTAGCTCCTCCTTCATTTGAATGACTACCATTTTACATATTGTTCTGAGAGTAGTTCTGTTCCATTTGCCCGCACTGCTCCCCACCTCTGGAACTCTCTCCCACTCCGCATCAGACTCTCCACCTGTTTGCAATCCTTCAAACGGGCTCTCAAGACCCACTACTTCATCAAAGCCTTCCAGCTATCATTCTAACTCCTTGCTACATGCTCATTCGTCCCCATCTACCCCATCTGTGTCAACCCAGTTTGTCTTCCCCCACCTTTTTAGAATGTAAGCTCTCACGAGCAGGGCCATCTACCCTCTTGTGCTTCTCCTTACTATAGTGTCATTTACTTCTTACTCACCACTAAGGCACCTAACACTTGGTTGCTTATGCTCTGTTGCTTATCTGGGTGATATGGTCACTAATGTAGCAATATATATTATCCATGTCCTGTATTGTATTGTTCTGTAAGTCACTTGTATACAATTTGTTTTTGTACTTTGTAAGGCGCTGCGGAACACTTGTGGCGCCATATAAATAAATGCTAATAATAATAATAATAATTGTGTTATAAAGACAAATAACCCTATGTTCTCAGCACAATACTCCTTCTCCTCAAATACAGTATTGCTATGCTCCTAAGGATATGGGGCCTGATTCAGAGCCACTCGTAAGCGGCAGCTCGATCGCTTCAAGAGATGTTTGGCAAAACTGCGCATGCGTACGGATCGTTATATGCATGCGCGAACCAGTCAGTGCGGTCAAAATTCATGTGCTCGCAAAATAGCGAATGCCTGCTAATTTGAGTGACAGAATGAGGCGTATGTAGTTGGTAACATGGGAAGGTGCTTGAAAACGGGGAGTGGAAATCAGAACGCAGGCGTGCTTAAAGGTCAAAACGGGCGTTTTATGGGTGTGCATAATTAAAACAGCAGCGTCATTGACCACGTCACTGGGTTATTTTATAGCCAGAACTGCTCGCAAAATTGTGGTAGCAAAAACTGACCACAAGAATAGCGAGCAGTTCATACCCTGTTCGATGTACTCGATTAATCTAATAAATAGCGGACATGACGTAGGATGCGAGCGGCCAGGGGGCGTAGTTTCCCAAAAAACGACCGCGAGTTTTGTTCGATCGTTCAGACCTAGAGGCGTGAACAGACTGCAAACAGCGAATGGTTCATTTGAATAGCCACCCCTATTTTCAGGACGAGCGAGCGCTAATTGCGTCCGGCTCTGAATCAGGCCCCTAGCTCACGGTTGCCTACCCTTCCGCATGTTGCGGAAGTCTTCTGCCTAGCTGTAGAGTGTCCTGCTGCCCCGGAAAGCTATACATAACTCCACTGCCCCATCGCGAATCTGGAATGCGCATGCGCAAGTCAAGATACAATGGGGGTGGGACTCTGACGTTACTGCTCAGTACTTTACACCATGACATGGCCTGCACTAGCAGCATAGGAGTGGCAACCATGGATGCCCCCGCCCCCCATGGTGAGTGTGACTGCTGGTCCTGATCTGCAGTTAATAAGCAGCGCACCACTGTTGCTGCAGTTTAGATCAGCTCTGTCCCGGGTACCCAGGAGCATCTCTCTGTGCTGCTCAGACTGCTCCCGCTGGTGAGTGCTGTCTATGTACTGCAGCGAGCAGCGGCACACCTGCCACTGCTACTCTACAGTCAGCTGGGACCTTGGATACCTGCAGTGGCATAAGTTCATTCCAGACGCCCGAAGGCAAGCTATCATTTAGTGCCCCACTATCCCCCATATTTACAGCCCTAAATGGGGTGAATATATTGCGGGTGATGGAGGAGGTGCCCCTTCAGTGCTGGCACCCGGCGGCAGGCGCCTCCATTGTCTCCCATACTTCTGCCCCTGGATACCTGCCTGACTCTACATCTGGGGAAACCACCTGTGTGGGAGGCTATTTAGCTCTCTGCTAAAGCTGGTGGTCAACACATTCTCCTTCATCATGTTTGGCAGCCAAAGGCAGAGGAGAAAGAGCAAGATAGGGTTAAAATTTCTGCCGTTTGGATCATACATCCCTACAGTGATTTCAGGTAACCTACCTCCAGTAATCCTTACAGTGATTGGCTGCTTCTGGGTGACAGATGCCACAGCAAGTAGTGTGCAGTTTACTTTGTATGGGCATGTTTTCCAAGCTGTTGAATGGGCATGTTTTCCCAGCTGTTGAATAGTGCCTGTGTGTGACGGTATGTGTGTATGACTGTGTATGTGTGTCTGTGTGTGGTCGGTTCTTAGCCATCTGCTATAACACAGAACTGCAGCAACTTCATTGTAACTTCAGTCAGGCATGGAGACAGCCAGCACTTCCATAGCTCAGAAAATTAACTGAAATAAATGTCCATCCTATGTATCTCATTATGCATGTTTAGCAAAGGGCACTGGATAAAGTATACATTATCTGCCAATGTTCTATAGTAATCTGTGTTCCCATGCAGGACACACGCCTCAGTGGTGATAGATACGCCCATAGCTGGAGCTAGACAAGCCCTTTGGGTGGAATAAGACACACCCCGTCAACGGTGCACTGCTACCAACTGTAATCTCCCTGCAACTGTTTTTCAAAAGTAGGCAAGTATGCATTAAGCCGGTCTCTAGGTGTAGATAAGGTCAAGGAGAGTCTTTTTCTCTGCAAGGTGCTAAAGAAAAACTAGATTTCGTTAATCAAGAATAGGAAATTGAATCAAAAGAATAAAAAGATTTTTATTTTATACCTTTATATGGAGAAGTTATTGCCGCTGTGTGACAAAAAAAAATACTGAACAATGTTCTGTGTAAAAATGTGTCTAGAAAATAATGTGGTGCCAAGGCTTTAGGCCTATAGGCTTTTAATGGTGTGCCTACCTAGCTAGCTAAGAGGAAGGAGGTAGATTGAAGATACTCCAGGAAGGGATGAAAGTGTATTAGCTTGGCAACCACAAAAAAAACAAGCAAGCAATCAGTCATTTAACTCCTGTTGACTACAGCAAATGTTATAATTACAATAAGTTTTATCAAACCACCTCATTTTAGCTGAATTCTAGCAATATTTAATTTAACTTCAAATGCTTTGTAAAAGGCGATATAACACATGGCCGTTAAGGTATACTTTAATACACTTGTCTAAAGAATGATAAGTACGCACTACAGTACAGCATCACTGAGCTGCCTATCTATTGTAGTCCAACTAGATTATCTGGTGCATTAAAATTGACCTGTATTATAATATAGCTGCATTGACAGCTTTATCATCCTTGCAATTGTGTCCAATCTGTTGTCATTATCATGCCTAAAGTGATACTTGCTAACTCACTTAGCAAATCACTTGGCTATCAGCCTTTGTACTGTATTTCCTAGCAAGACCTACGTCAAACTTCTTATGAATTTTGCATCACACCTCCCAGCTTGCCAGGCTGGAATTCTACAATGTCAATTTTTTGCAGTGTAAAAAGACAGAAGTTCCTAAGAGCTGTTCTATTTGCAGAGCGTGGAGGCTGTTTAGCCGTGTTAGGCTGTATTTTAAGAACATTTGGTCTCAGCACCAGGTTGAAGGTATTCTATGCTTCTTTTCCAAAGATTTCACATATTACAATAAATCTCCACTCATTTTCATTTCACCCATCTCTTATTAATTAACCTATTTCCCCTATTCGGCTTTTACATTTTTATTAATAGCCTCCTCAACTAATCCCCAGTGTTCTCGTAACATAAGGGACTGCTAAGCCTCTTGTGTCACTTTACCCAATGCTTTAATATTTGTATGACAAGACACCTTTATGTCTGTTAAAGGATAAACCCACTGCTCACATACTATTTGCATGTTAGCATGTGTGTGTCATAGCAAACACATCCAAGTTTACAAGTGCATTGATTAACGGACATGGGGCCCGATTTATTATGGATCGCAAATGCGATTGCGGCTGCCATTACGCACTCAGTCTCATTGCGATGGTATGCTAATCCATTGCGATCACTATGCTGTCGCAGCACAACATATGGATGCCCACCTTTCCTTACACACATCCGTAATGTTTAGCAAGACTGCAAAACCATCGGTAACATTGAGTACAATCTAAGCCTCACGCTTGCACAAGGTCAGACCCCTGAAATTACATTCAAATTCACTGGCACACCTGCATTTTACCGACCACTCCCCGTCACCCTGACTGGTTTGCGCACACGCACTATGCGTGTGTAATCATAGTTGCGATCCTTGCTGAATCAGGCCCAAGGTTGGTTGCATCCACTGCTGTAGAAACTTGTAGCAGACAGGGAGAAGATAAGCAGATTGGGGAGATCAATTCAGTGCACAGATTAGATCCACATAAAAAGATTTCATTTTGCAGAAGTTTTTCTTATAAGTACTTTTTCACAAGCTCTGTTGGCAGGATCTGGTCCCGCGGCATAGCCAGCTTTTAACATGGGGAGTGGGGTTGTGAAGATGGAAAGTGAGTTGACCTAGGCACATCATTATGATATAAGGAAGGTGCATTCTAAGTGTAATACATAGATGCCAACCATACAAATGTCCTCAACTCATCCCCATGTGCCCCTTATAAAAGCCCATCACCAGCTGGTGTGTGTGGGGGGGGGGGTTGGGGGCTGAGGCTGTGGAGCGCAAAAGAGTGGATATGTAAAAAAGATACATCCTTATTTTACTTAATAATAGCGGTGTCTGTGGATTTTAATAGCCATCGCCGTACTTGTTTTTCATCTATTCTGGTGAGCCCCTTCCCTAACCTTCTCTCCCAGGTTGGAACAGCTCTGCCCACCAAAAGATGAGCGAGGAGATCAGTTTAAAAAAGCTGGAGGACACTTATTGTAAGTTACACAGAAGGATGGACATTGGAAGACCGGCATCCTATGATTGCTAGGTTTCCGACATCAAATCAAGTCAAAACCATTCAATGATACAGCCATAGATGATTACCATGTGAGCATGTGTGGAAACAGCCAGAGTTTTGCGCATGTGCACATAAACTGTGATACTTACAGGTGTCCACAGCTGCATAGAAAGCTCTCTGCCATTGGATGGGAATGGGAAAGTTACATCCGAAGGATGGCAACTCCACAACTCGAAGGAAAAAGTATTTTCATTGAATTGAAAACATCAATGGTACCATCATCTTCCGATGTTCATCCCTAGTGGTTACACATCTCAAAATTCTTCTGTTTGGCTGAATAAAGCTGCCATCCACTGTTTCCACTATCAGACATCAGATTTACTTTGGCAAATGGACCAGATAGTATTAATAGTTTTTTCTGAGAAGCTACAGTTTGCAAAGACATATTCATCCATTCCATGTTGCAAGATGCAGAGCAGACTCATTCATATTCTCTTCTCTTTATTCTTGCTTTTCATCAATACTGCAGGTTTTCCAACAACGTAAACGTCATAATGGAACTATACAAAACTACTCAGTTAAAACTAAAGCTGTATTTATGGTAAGACTTAAGTTAAAAACCTTATACACTCTCATATCACAAATATGTAGTAGAAATAGCCAGCAGAAAAAAAAGCATTAAAGAAAATAATACCTAGAAAAGGATATCCTGTACCTGCCCACCGCTTTCCCTCAGTACCCCTGAGAGCATGATTTATAGGCTCTATAGTAAGCTTTAAGAGTTTATAAAAATATGTCTGAGTATTTTGCCTGCTATTGTTTCAGATACAGAAAACAACAATTTTTTCCCTAAAGAAGGTGTTTTATTTAACAATTGTAGCTGTGTGCTCATTTCTACGAAGATTCGGCTTTGCAAATAAAAGGGGCATATTTATTGATATATTTTTTTTACTAAAATAAAGTCAAAACGTGTGTTTTCATATCCTTTTTTTCACATTATAAATTTACTTAAATGTATTAAAGAGCTTTTGAATGATAATTCACAAAACTCTCCTCCATGCCCTCAAATTTACATATTTTAATATGCAGACAGCAGAAATGTGATCTGTTTCGGGTTTACAAAAGGCAAATTGTAAAATACTGGAAGGTGCCTTGCAAAAATAACTTCATATTTAGATGTGTTATACAGACTTTGCTCTACGCACTTTTCTGTGATCAATAAAATGTTACTTTAGAACACAAATTATTTTCTTTTGATGCACAATTTTATCTTCAAACATGTGGAACAGTGATGGGCTTCTTTGAGGAGTGGAATGTGTGGACGGATGACTTTGGGGCAAACTTGATCATCTATATATGCTATATTGATAATATTTTTATTATTTGGGATGGCACACTTGATACACTCACAAATTTTGTAACACGCATAAACATGAATACTTTTGGGTTAAAGTTCACGCACACTTTTAATTATGAGAAAATTAATTTTCTAGACATCTTTATAAGTGTCTCTGCTGGAAGATTACACTCAGCGACCTACATCAAAGAAGTAGACTGTCAAAATTATCTACACTACAACAGTAGTCATTTTAAATCATGGATAAATAATATACCCAAAGGACAGTTCCTCCATTTAAGGAGGAACTGTTCCTCAGAGTCAACCTTTGTTAAACAGAGTAAAGATAGGTATACAGCATTTATTAAAAAAGGATACCCCAAATATATCTTAGATAAAGCTTTAGAAGAAACTCAATTATGCCCAAGGACAACACTTATATAAAAACAAAAAAAACTTTAAGTAATTAAAATAAGGACAGTAATTCACATTCTACCACAACAAATAAGGCACTGTCATTTATCACTCAATACAATACATAAGTGAAGAAAATTATGAAAATCACTAATAAAAATTACACCATTTTAAATCATGACAAATATTTGGGGTCATCCCTTCCTGCAAAAAGCAAAGTAGTTTTTAGGAGACTCTGAAACTCTGAAACAAAAGCTGGTAGCAAGTCTTTTTTCCAGCAAAGACACTTCAACTCATTAGATTGGTTACCAGCCAAACCTAAAGGTTACTTTAAATGTGGTTGAGATAAATGTATAACTTGCCAACATATAGATAAAAACAACACGATTTTCACTTCTTTTACCACAAAAGAGAGCTTTGATGTCACCAGTTTCTTAAATTGCAGTTCACAATTTATCTACTTGATACAATGCAAATGTGGTGTTCAATATGTAGGTAGAACAACTTGCAGTCTACATGTTAGGTTTCTTGAACAAAGACGTAATGTCTTAAAAGGCTATAAACTACATAGTCTTTCACAACACATTAATACTTGTCCCATAAATGATACAAGAAGTGTGACAGTGATGGCAATTGAGAAAATAAATTCAACACAAAGGTGTGGAGATTCAAAACCTTACTGGATATTTAAGCTTAACACAATCACTCCACAAGATCTGAGCGATACAGTTGAATTAAATAACATTTGAACATTCCCTTCCTATTATGTGTATTCCTTCTTTCAATACTTTAGGTCACTATAGGTCGTTAGAGGTTCACCATTAGTAGTTTGGTCTTTTAGAAGTTTCCTCATATGATGCATATCTGTGCGAGGTGTACTGTGGACATTCCCTACATATCCTGAGTCTAATTATATCTCAGGAATGTGGGCATCTGCACATTTCACTCTGCACCACATGTGCCTCGCCTAACATCTATCTTCATCATACTTCACCCTACTATATTATACATCCGTGTATTTCTGACTATAAGATGGTTATAGATACATTTGTTTGATTAGCCTTCTATGCATATACTTATATAACATATGGAAATTTCTTTCTTTTTTGTATATGAGAATTGTCACTCTGCTATCCATCCCTATAGGTTGTTATAGGCTCACCATTAAGAGTTTGGTCTGTTAAAAGTTTCTTTGTGTATATGATTTTTATCCATGCGGGATGCACTGTGGACATTCCCTACATATCCTAAGTTTAAACACATCTCAGGAATGTGGACATCTGCACATTTCACTCCTCACCGCATATGCCTTGCTTAAAATCTATCTTTATTATATCTCACCCCATTAAATTATTATATCATATATCCATGTAATTTAGAATATGAAATGGTTATAAATACATTGGTGTGAATATTCTCCTATGCACATATTTATATACCATATGGAATTTTTGTTATTTTAAACACTAGAATTGTCACTTTGATATCCATCTACTGTTATTAATAATTGGTGGGTAACACTAGAATGTATATCCCCATTTCTGTAGTGTATTTTTGTTTTAATTTTTCGTCTTGCCATATGAAATTAGGTATCAGTAATATTTTTGTCTAGATTTATCTATTAAAGATATTCCCTTCTTTATTATTTAAGATTCAGAATGTTTCATTAATCACTAGTCTTGTGATGATTAGTAATATTATATTTTTTCTTCTCTCTCATTTATTTTATTTATATAGTTTTTTGTTTTCTACACTATTTAATATACCTCAAATGTATATTTATACATAGGTCTGTATATATCAAGTATATGAAGATCAAAGAATGATTCTTTATTGGAGTTCTGATTTCATTTCCTACCATTACGGCTGCAGCAGAGTTTCTCCCCTGCACTGTTAAATCAATGAGAGAGGGTATATTATGGCTCTCTGAGAATTAAAGCTTATTGCCTCTGAGAAAACGGCCAGATAGTCAAGGGCCGAGAAGTGCGTTAGGCCTCCTTATTTCTCAAATATACGGAGACCCACCATTAAGCACTGTGGGTGATTTTCAGTGTCATCACTGTTCTGGTGAAGCGAATAGCTAAAGAGCAGTCCAATCTAACTCCCTTCACAGTTATCTCCCTGGAGTTTCCATCCTTACTCCTGAGGTGAGAGCTCCTTTATTTACTACTGGAGCACCATTCCGGACACTACCCTCCTATGTAGTCAGACGCGAGCTGGGAGACACATGGATTACTACAAATGACACTGTGCATACTATCATCTACAGACAGACGGACATTTTGGGCTGTCACAAGTAACTATTTCTTGGGTAAGATTGTTCCTATTTCTTGACTCTCGATTACAATTTTTGTGGAAGTATATGCACTGCAGTGCGCTGATACATTAATTTGAACACTTAAGAACATTACTGATATTTTTTCAGTTTTTTCTACATTCTCTACATCATATTTTTAAGTTTTTATTTTTCTGGGGCTTTTTCCCTTTATTTATCCTGATGTTTACTTAAGTCAATATTTGGAACCTGCAGAATTCCATTGAATTATATGAGCTCATTAGGCATTTGTGAAACATTTGATATATGTTGACAATAGTACTTTATTCTGTTGTTTTGAAACATTCACTCATTTATTACAATGTTATATATGTGATTTCTTCTGATTTATTCATTCTTAATGTAATTTATTCTGAACATGTTTGTATTCTGAACTTAGAACCTAGGCATATTGTACATTTTTATCACTCATCATTTATTATATTAAACAACTTTTTGGAATCCTACTGCGCTTTCCCCTCTTTTCTTGAGCAACTTTGGTTTTTCCTGATTTAGGGGTTAGCCACCACTTACGGAGAGCTGCATTTGGATTCTGTTTTATTTTTAAAAGCCACAGCGCCCATATATATTTTTTACTTTTTATCTTGCGAAAATAACTTCATATTCAGATGTGTTATACAGACTTTGCTCTGTTTCCCCTACTCTTGCTCTGCCTTTCCTGCATGCAGATCAGATCCAGCTTATGTGATCAGCCTGTATGTCTAAATAGGCCACAGGCTGATCACAAAGAAAATAAAATAACTTTAATGAAAAATTAAACTTACTTGCACCCAGGGATAGGTGAGCTCCTTAAAGTGACCCAGTCATCTGATCTGTGTGGTCAGCTGAGATTTTACTTAGTTAATTTTCTCTTAAAGATGGGAGAGGGGAAGGAGAGAAGGCCAGGAGCCAGGCAGCAGCACATAAGGATCCATGGCAGACTAATCAGGGAGGGGAGGCATAGAGGAGAGGGGACACAGAGGAGTTAGAAGTGCTGGGGTATTAAGGAGAGGAATGGGGGCATAGAAGAGGCAGGAGCATAGTGGATGGGGTAGCTGGTGCAATGGCAAACACATTCTCATGGCATTTTTCTGAAAGAATACCAAAGAAGTACGGAGAAGGGATATAAAAGGGACAAAGCTTTCTCACTGGCTCTGTCCTGTTATGTGAATTATAATACATTCGTGCTATGCATATTTGCACTGCAAATATACTCTAAATTATTGCATGACACTGGATTGTAATAAATATGCCCCTAAAGATTTTATTCCTATTACAAGGTGCAGAACAATAGGCAAAGGCTTAGAGCACAAAGATTGCTTTAATCAAATAGATTTATTTTACTATTAGTTCTTTTCCACACAATAATTTTTTTGTTTTGCCGTCTTGTCTTTATCAAGTATACATGGTACGTTTGGAAATGTGTCTCAAGCAGAATGCAGATGCTTCAATCTGATTTCTGTAACCCCCCTTTTACCTCTAAAGGGACCCATCCTCCTACTTCCTTTCGGTTACTAATAAGTGCCTCTATCCAAGCTTATTGCAAATATAAATATATGTAGGGCTTTATTGGGTAAGCCCAATTATACATTCAAGGGGGATGTAGTCAGCATCCCGGCGTGAGGGATGGCCGAAATACTGGCACCGGAATCCTCATAGCATCGGGGTCCCGGCACCAGAGTCACAACCGCCAGCATCCCAAAGGTAAGTATTGGGCATTAGGGGGAGGGTTAGGGTGCGTGGTTAGGCACTAGGGGGAGGAGTAGGTTTATTTGCAGGGAGGGGGAGGTTAGGTTTAGGCACAAGGTGGGAGGTTAGGGTTAGGCACCGGGGAGGGAGTGTTAGGTTTAGGGTGCACTGAGAGGGAGGTTAGGGTTAAGCACTAGGGGGGAGGTTAGGTTTAGGCACTGAGGAGGGAGGGTTAGGGGTAAGGGTTAGACACCTGTTTTTCTTTATGAGTGTCAGGATTAGACTGTTGGGGTGCCACTGTCAGTATTCTGACCATCGGCATCCCAACTGCCGGGATCTCATACCCAACCCATTCTAAGTACCGATGGTGTTCCCTTAGTGCACTATATATATAGAAGGTATGTTGGCATAAGCAATACAATAATACAATAAAATATCTTATAATTACACCTGTTCTTCGTTCTTCTCAAATCCTTCAACCTACAGTAAGTACTATGCATCACACTTCAGATTAAACGTGTATTTTAGAGGTAGATATTCAAGGAGGTAAATTTATACATTTACACATTGTAAAACCAGAAGATACCCAGTTTTCTACATATGCTTTCCATGAAATTTCCACTTAACAATGGATTATTGCCATACATGAGGTAACAATGCATAGGTGTAGTCTCTGAGCTTGATCAAATTTTACTGTTAACATGACAAGGTAACTATTTATAGCGGTCAGAAAATTTGCCGTTGCTGATATAAAAGCCAAAGCTGTACTCTCTTGAGACGGCCTCTAGTATATTGATCATGGCAGTAATGTTACTTTTTAGACTTGCTTCTTCTACACAAAAGTATCCACTTGGATTAGATACTTATAGGCTCAGTTCACAGCTGCTAAAAGAGACTTTAATAATTCCAGCTAACTGTGTGGATTATGCTATAGAAATATAAGATCACTGTATGAAGCTAAATGGCTTTACCACTGCCAAATATATTTCCTCTGGTGACAAATAGTATATAAATGTCTGCCTTGAGTATTCCATTATAGTTACTGGTAAGACATTTCCATCAAATACCTGTGTTAACAGAATATGCTCCCCCCAGTCCTCACTAATGCTGAGGGTAAATAAATGTATAGAGCTTGTCGTTTGTTTAAGTTCATTTGAAACTGGTAGAAGATCCCTGCTTTATTACCGAATTTCCCATTGATACAGTAGAGCTGCAGTAAGACTGCTGTGATAATAGTATAACTTGTCCCTATAATCTGGGCTGTTGCACCTGATGTGCAGGTGTGTGCAGTGTAAATTTACTACTCACTCTGTCAACTTGTCACCTGTCCTCACTGCATAAAGGTGGTGGCCCAGCCCCTGTAAATTAGCTGCTTGTGCCAAATAACAGATGTCAGGAACAGCGCTGCTTTAACATACAGCCACTGCTCTCACTGCCAATGCTACTGGGACTCAGGGACTGCTGCTGCCCAGGAACCTGCCGCTGCTCCAAGCTCTGGTGACAGCTTCTCAGTGGCCACTATCAGGATGCTGCTGACTCCCCCGCCTTCTTAGGCACAATGAGTACTGCTGCCGATGTGTGCTTCACAGAACCTGCTGTGACATACTGCCTCTCCTTCTCTGTCCCCTGTACCTGGCAGTCTTTCCGCAGCTCAGGACATAGGTGGGTGAGCACTGGAGGGAGAGATCAGCAGACTAGCCTACAGCAGTACTTATATACCTCTGTATATAGTGGCAAGTGACCCCTCTCTATCTGGCCATGAGCCTTTGTCCGTCCCGTCTGCAGCGCGAGTTCCTGTCCTTTCAGCCTGCACACGCTGCCCTGTTATATACCGGAGGCCCAGCTTCTGGCTTTTACTTCAGGCCAACATCATTGCATTCCACATGTATATATATGAATTATAAACATAATTTGAACATATATTATCCTTATTACTGGAATTAAATATATATTGTTAATATAGGGCTAGGCCCAAATATATTTTACCTCAGAGAAGTGTACACCCATGAATTATACATATATAGTACCTGTCTATATATTCATTTAACCCCTTATCAGGATTACACTTCTAACGAATGTACAAATAGCTCTGCCCTTGAATTTTCTATGACAGTTTTATTGCATTTCCGTAGGCCAAATTTATAAATCGATGTTATTGATGTTAGGCTGTTTTGTTTAATAATTAATTCAGTACACGTAATTGAATAAATTGATAAATGTATGGCTACAGAGGTAAATGTATGGATAAATGTGTAGGGTAAATGGAAATTTAGGAGCTGAACATATTCCAAACGCACGAATTGTGCAATTTCATTTTACCTAAGAAAGTGTTTCCTTCTTAGGTTTGACATTACTGTTTATTCTATCCATAGGGAGTGGGCAAAATGTACTACACCTAGGTAGAGATGGATGAATTGGGCAACCCTGCCATGGTTTACAGAAAAGCAGTAACCAACAGTCTGGAGTGGCCCCAGTTTCAGGGACACTGGGCCCTATGACTACTTATTTCAATCTTTCATGATCCCTCACAAATATTTTTTTCTTGCTGGTCCACTGTAGTAAAAATGTTAAAGAAAATGTCTAATCCACACACTAGGGGGTAAATTTACTAAAGTTAGAGTATTTAGAAATTAGTTTTAAAAGATGTTGCCCATAGCAACCAAACAGATTCTACTTAACATTGAACTAGCACCTTCTAGAAGATAATAACTAGAATCTGATTGGATGCTATGGGCAACATCTCTTCTAAAACTTACTTCTAAAAACTCTAACTTTAGTAAATTTACCCCCAGTACTGAAAACAGCCTAAAGTTTAAACCTTTGCTTGCAGCCAGTCAGAAGAATTTTTTTTCATGGTGGCAGCTTTTGATTGGCTGCCTGTTAAAGATCTTCCAGGGAGACCAGTAAAAATGAAACAAGGAAATGCATGTAGGTAATGTTATGAAACTGTACATTTATTAAGAAAAACAAAGCCTTTAAATCATAAATAAGAAAAGAGGAATATTAAATTGGGTCATCCATAAATTGCCAGAGCACATATATGTAATATTTCTGTAACCCTGGTTGGGGTTACAGAGATATATTATATATAAATATAATTCATATATTTACAATTAAAACAGGTATATATAATTTAATTCATATACTGTATATACAAGTCTGAGGTGAAATATATGTATTTATGTTTTCCTGAGGTAGTTAAGATGTATAGGGCTCTGTAAATAAGGAGAAACATAGTCTAACCAGAGTAAATTGTTGTAATTTATTTATTTACACAAGTGTTGGGAGATTATTTTGGTAGGATATGTATATGTATTATATGTATTCATTGTACTGTGTTATTGTTAACATATTGGGTTTACTGAAGTAAAGCCATCAGCAGCAGCGGCACGAGACATGTTAGGAATGTGCCAGCAATGGCACGAGCCCTCACTGAATAAAACCCACTGCCAACATAGGCAGAGTCTGGGAGAGAGTTCTAGAAGCAGCGCGAGCATCAGTGGCTCGCGCTGCAGGCGGGAAGGAGAGAGGCTCATAGGCCAAAGTAAGGGTTGCATGCCTCTATAGCCAAGGGTATAAATAGAACGGCTGGCAGCTTTGCCGGCCAGTCTGCTGATCCTTCCCTCCAGTGCCTGCCCTCCTGTGACCCGGGCAGCCAGTGAGCAGCAATGAGTTGCCAGGCGCAGGGGGGCAGAGCCGGAGAGGGAGCCCAGCTGGAGCTGGGGAAGCAGGTGGGCAGCAGTACTCACCCTGCCTTATTGGTGGAGCGGAAGACGCTTGCCGCTGAGAGGAGGCAGTGGAGGTGGTCCCGGCGGCGGAGCAGAGCAGCAGTTACCAGAGGCATTTCCTGTGGGAGGAGGCAACTGCAGGGGCTCTTCAGTGGCTCCAGCTAGGCAGCTGATCGGCTGTCACTACCTGTGAGGCGATGCTGGCATATAAAGTCAGCTGTACAGAGGGACCGGCTTTAAGGAGGTGGTGAGAAATCTTTTAATGGAGCAAACTAACTGTGATTCAACATACACTTAGCAGCCACAGTTACTCTATAGTTTACACCATATCAAATAGAGAGGCTGTATAATGGGACCAGCAGCCTCCTGGCTGCCCCACAGCTGACAGGCTGTGATAAGGGGATGTGCAGCTGATAAGGAGAGAGGGATGACCTCAGTCAGTGTGAGGATAATCTATCAGTTTGGAATTCCTGAGGCAGTGTGGAGTATTCTGACAGCAGTGAGTAATTAACCCACTCTGTACCACCACACAATGTACTACCCACTCTGTACCACCACACAATGTACTACCCACTCTGTACCACCACACAATGTACTACCCACTCTGTACCACCACACAATGTACTACCCACTCTGTACCGCCACACAATGTACTACCCACTCTGTACCGCCACACAATGTACTACCCACTCTGTACCGCCACACAATGTACTACCCACTCTGTACCGCCACACAATGTACTACCCACTCTGTACCACCACACAATGAATGGCCAGCTACTACAGTAAAAGTAAAAAAACAGGAGGGCAAATAAAGCTCTAAGGGACCTGTCAGTTGGGACAGTTATAAAATACCCCTGCATTACAATGTACTGTCATCAGGATACAGCTATAATTGAAGCTTAGGGAGCATGTTCTATATTTTTTGTAGTAACAGAGGAGCTCAATTATTAATAGACACCATTATTTAAGCTAAATACATGTATCCTCACATCTTGCCTAGCCTGAACTATGGCAGTGAAAGGCGTTACCTGATAATCTGTCACTATTATTATTATTATTATTATTATTATTATCAGTTATTTGTATAGCGCACACATATTCGCAGTGCTTTACAGAGAGAATATTCGGCCATTCGCATCAGTCCCTGCACCAGTGGAGCTTACAATCTATACTCCCTATCACATGCTCACACACTTACACACTAGGGTTAATTTGTGTTGGGAGCCAATTAACCTACCAGTATATTTTTGGAGTGTGGGATGAAACCGAAGCACCCGGAGGAAATCCACGCAAGCACAGGGAGAGTATACAAACTCCACACAGTTAGGGCCATAGGGGGAATCGAACCCATGACCTCAGTGCTGTGAGGCAGTAATGCTAACCATTACACCGTCTGTGCTGCCACTATTACATTTATTGCAAGAAGCTGGGTAGCTTTAGTTTGCAAAGCCTAAACCTTACTGCAGTAATAACCATTCCTTTCAGCGAGAGATACAGTGTCACACAAGTTTTGAATTGAAACAAATCTGCAGCCAATTTAAGGAGATACTTTTCAGGAGGAGTAAAAGCTAAAAAGTAACTTATGTCAGATGCAGCCAGATTGGGAGTATTCTATGCTATGTCAATGTTTACAGCCTTATACTCTGGCTTCTGCGTGGCTGAACATATGAGGTATCATTAGCGTCCAGTTCTTAAGGTGCGTACACACACAACGATGTAAGTAATGAACGATTTTCGGTCAGTTTTTCCCTTGAAAAAGTGAATGAAAATAGTTTTAAAAAGTAGTTGATTTTGCTTTACATAATAAACGATTTTCTGTGTTGAAGGAAAAATGTTGCAACTTCTATAGAAAATCGTTCAGTTGGCCAGTCTGACTGAACTACAAACTACAATCGACAAACATGAACGTGCATGAACGATAATCGTTAATCTTTTATCGTTTTACACTGAACGATTTTTTGAACGATAACGACGTCATTATAGTTAAATCGTTCAAAAAAATTGTTGTGTGTGTACGCACCTATAGGTTATTAATTCTTAATGAACTTTTAGTTATATAAGTGGAAACCTATATGAGAGGGCTACTTTGAGTGTTCACTTTGGATACTATTCATACAGGAGATATAGCGAACTGACGACTTGGACTAAATGTATTTAAGTTGTTAGGAGTGATATATTCAAGCACAGTTGAAGGCATATTTACCACCATATAGTATAACAGAAGAAGGACATTTTATTCTTCCGGATTCCAAGCCTAACTTAATTTATGGTGATAAACTGTGCATCTGCTTAAAACTGTACAATTTGCTACAATGTTCAGTAAATATTTATGTATACTTATATGTATATGAAACTGTGTATGAATTTATCTCTGAGTGTAAAGGAAGTATTTATTGCCATATTATATTGTTGACACAAAGATGTTAAAGCTATAATTATAGTTAATTTTATTCCTGGAGGAGTCTGACAGTCCTTGGGTCTACTTTAACGAAGAAGAACAGGTCATATATGTAGAAAGGGCTGCCATCAGAAATTCTGGGGCCCAGTACTAACAAAATAGGCAGGGCCCCCCCGGGTATAGGGCAGAGTTGGTCGGAGTTGCAGATAACGTGAGTGGAGCTATATCAGGGGTGTTGCCTAAATTTGTGCGTAAACCAGGGAGGATGGCTAGGCATGGTGGTACAGGGCAGGGAAGACTGGACTGGGGTGGCAAAGGGCAGGGAAGTGTGATTGGACTAGGGGGGCAAGAGGCAGTAGGGGAGGGGCAGAGAAGGCAGGCAGGCTGGCTGGACATGGGGAGGCAGGGAAGGCTGGCTGGACTGGGGCAGAGAAGACAGGCAGGCAGGCTGGCTGGACTGGGGCAGGGAAGACAGGCTGGCTGGACTATGAGGGGGCACGGGGAAGACTGGTTGGACTGAGGGAGAGGCAAGGCAGACTGGAAGGACTGGGGGGGCTTAGGGAAGGCTGGCTGGACTTGGGGGGGGGGCAGGGAAGGCAGCCTGGCTGAACTGGGGGGGAAGCAGGAAAGGCTGGCTGGCCTGGGGGGGAATAGTGCAGGGAAGGCTGGCTGGACTGGGGGGGCAGGGAAGGCAGGCTGGCTGGACTGGGGGGGAACAGTGCAGGGAAGGCTGGCTGGACAAGAGAGGGGGAGACACAGGGCAGGGTCAGCTTACCTGTTCTCCTGTCCTGAGTGAAGGAAGCCCAGCTGGCAGCGGTGAGGAATGCACCGGGCGGTAGGAAGGAAGAGAGAAAGATCATCAGCGCTGTGTCATTCAACTAAGGACTCGAGCCGGCCTCAAACATCAGGGGTGCTGCAACATTTACTATGGAGCCGACCGCGAGCCAATCACACCACGCGGAATGGCAGCCAATCAAGAGCGGCCGCTCCTGATTGGCTGATCAAGAGCTGCTGTTCCTGATTGGCTGCCGTTCCGTCAGCCAATCACAACTCGCGGAACCGCAGCCAATTAGGATCGGCCACCCCTGACTGTCGTTCCGCGAGCCAATCACAGCTCGCGCCCAACTCCAGTGACAGTCCATAGTTGAAATGTCACAGTGCTAATGATCTTTCTCCCTGCCTGCGCCGCCGGTGCATTCCTTTGTCGCTGTCAGCTGGGCCCCCTCCGTCTCCGGGCCCAGTACTGGAGTGCCGGCAGTCCCCCCCTGATGGCGGCCCTGTATGTAGATATTTACAGCATGTGATGTTACACTGTAATATTATATCAGGACCTTATTGGTATTATAGTGTATCACATGGCTTACCCAGGCAAGCCTTATTTAATTAGCTTGGGTGGAGGCACTGATAGAAGGATGTACACCACTTAGAGGGATGTTAAGGGTGGGTACATTAAAATTAACAAAGATGTTAGTAACCCAGTATCCCTTTTAGAGAGTAAAGGGGAGTTACATATCGATTGACCCGATACTTTTCACACATTAAAAACACAGTATTGGAACATGTCAATAATGTCAAGAAATAATAAATATATTGGAAAATAAACCATAGGCATACTTGAATATTCTGATTCAATTCATAATTGTGACACAACGTTTTTATGGTATTTGATAGAGAATGGGTTAAATTAAATCCAATAAAAGAAGGAGAAAATCACAAATTGATTCTGAGATGAATGTTGGATCCATACACTTACTGCTATGTTTCTCAGTGGATTGCATGGAATTACCATTCCATGGCTTTTCTAAAATAGTTTGTGGAGTTTATTATTGCTCTAATTTTTTTTTACCTCTTATCAAGATAGTCAATATATATTGCTTTGGTCTTTTTAAGAGTTAGTAGCTACTGTAATGATATACTGTCTGTTACAAACAAAAATCCATAACTGGGTGCAAACACATAACATAAAAATGATTGAAACCTACTGTTTACGCTCTACACCTCAGTAGGTCATTCTGAATTACCTTGTACAAATAAAATACCACAAAGTTAGATGAATAATGTCCACCTATGGGAGCGTGTAAATGTAACTATAGGACCACCAGTGGAATAAAAGGAAAATGTATTGTCAATAGCCACTTTAGGTGGTATTGTGAACACACAAAAAGTAAGGTATACAATTAAAAGCATAAGACTCAGGGCCCCATTTAACAATGATACAAAACCCATTTAGCACCCGCTAAAGGGGTTAAGTCATTCATTTAATAGTTAACAAACAGCACTAATATAAGATTACTGCTGTTTAGAGTCTATGTACTGAGCCTTGGCGAGAGATGACATGGACAGAGATAAAGTACCAACCAATCAGCTCTTGTCAATTTCAAACACAGCCATTAAAGTGACAGTTAAGAGCTGATTGGTTGATACTTTTTCTCTGTCCACTTTATATTTCTCCAAGGCTTAGTACATAGACCCTTCTGTCACTGCAGATGGAGAGAGCGATGCAGTCCCCATTGCCAGCAATAGGGACCCGGCAGCAGCCTTTCAGGCACTGCCAGGTCCCCGCGGGTTTAAACAGTGTTGCATATGCACTGACAGTCACGCATGTGCATGACATAGAAGTCCATCGCTGGCAGCGATAGGTTGCCAGCGGCTGAGTGGAGGACCCCACCGATGAGAAGGATATAATTAGACCTCACCGGACAGATAAGTAATGAGGAGTACCAGCTGCATATTCATTAGTATCACTGCAAAACTAAACAAAATATGCTGCTGGTATTTAGGATTATTAATAAATGGGGCCCTCAATTCCTTATGGTCACTGCTGCAGGTAGCAACCATAAACAGACCAATGTCACTTGTCAGATAAGAGTTTAAACACCTATATAAAGGCTGACAGCCCCAAATCATAAATACGACTTTCCAGTATGGTTCTGCCAATAAAATGTATTTAAAGTTTTAAACAGAGCGTGCCAGAACTATGGGCCTGTTTCAGACCCGCTCGCTAGGATGCATTTGCATGCAGCCGTATGCAGCCAAAGTATGCAAATCCCGCAATCTCGAGCAAGACATTAGCACGCCCACAATGTCTTGTCGTGCAATCGCGATATGCATTTAGACGCCCACCAGCCTGTCACAAGATGCCCACTTTCCCTTTGTAATACATGTCATGTCCAGGAAGTGTATTAAACAAACAATCAGTAACATCGAGTAACCTCGGACCCATACGCAGCACTTGTGGCTGTCCATACCCTACCGCAAACACTGTGAATGCAGAAGTGTGTAAAACAGCCATCTGACGAGTCCGCTGATGCTGCGTCTCACTTATGCACACACCTGAAATGGCGTTCAGACGCACAGACAAGCCTGCGTTCGCACCACCACACCCGTTTCCATCGACCACCCCCTGTCACCACCCACAAATGGCACAACCTGTCACTCATTCTAGTGAGGTATCTGTGTACAGGGTGCGAGCACTGTGCGATCGCATGGACTGGTTCGCGCATGCGCACTGCAGCTTATACACATGCACAGATTGCAAACATCGGTAGGCTATGTGCGAACGCATCCTAGCGAACGGGTCTGAATCAGGCCCTATGAAGTAGCACTCACATAAAGTGTACAATCTGTTTAGGAAGCTTCCAAAACAGAGGGTAATGAGACAATGTTTGTGTTCCAATTCCAATTCCTAGGGTACTCCAATGTAAACAGAGATAAGGAAGGTAGAGGGCTCTCTTCCGGAGGAGATCTGCTTATCATGGTAATCAGCAGTGGGAGACACCAGCAGATGATTACCAACTTTCTCCCTCAGGAGGATGCAATGCTGATCTGAATGTCCCCTGCCGCACTTGCTCAGGTCACAGGCACCTCGGAATCTTCTCCTTGAGGTATCACTTATCCTTAGTCTGAATGTGGCACACAGTATAATTAGGCATGGGTAGGGTAACGACTTTTTACTTGGGACTTTTAAAATTAAATTTGACAAATTACTGTCAAACAGTGCATATTTTGCAGGTCTCCTCACATAATTACTAGTGAAACTGTTAGCTGCACCTGTGGATGTTTTAAAATGTGTCAGTGACTAATGAACACACCTGTGCACCTGCTGGGTGACCTGCTAAAAGTTAACTGTGTGGAGTCTTGAGGACCGAGTTTGAGAACCACTGGTCTAGGCCATCTGGGTTTTGCATCCTTAGGACATATTCAATTAACAGCAATGTGAAGATGCATTGTGTGGCTGTGCACATTACCACTTAACATAATAGCTGGGGTTGCAAGCAAAAATCTGCAATGTTGGAGGTCATAAGGAGCTGGACAAAGTGTTAAAATTTCACCATTGCCACAATATGATTACCCCCCCTTAGACTTAGGCCCTCATTCAGAGCCGCTCGCTATTTGCGGTCGTTCGTTTTCTAAAAAGGGGTGGTTATTCAAATGAACCGTTCGCACTCTGCGGTCTGTTCACGCCTCTAAGTCTGAACGAGCGAGCAAAACATGCGAACGTAAATTTGAAAAATACGCCCCCTGGCCGCTCGCACCATACGTCATGTCTGCTATTTATTAGATTAATCGAGTATATCGACCAGCGAATGAACTGCTCGCTATTCTTGTGGTTGGTTTTTTCAACCACTATTTTGCGAGCAGTTCTGAGTTAAAAAAAAACAAGTGACGTGGTCAATGACGCTGCTGGATTAATTATGCACTCCCTTAAAACGCCCGTTTTGACCTTTAAGCACGCCTGCGATCGGATTTCCACTCCCCGTTTTCAAGCACCTTCCCCTGTTACCACCCACATACGCCTCATTCTGTCACTCAAATTAGCAGGCATTCGCTATTTTGCGAGCACATGAATTTCGACCGCACTGACTGGTTCGCGCATGCGTATAACGATCCGTACGCATGCGCAGTTGGGCAAACATCGCTCGGAGCGAACGAGCTGCCGCTTACGAGTGGCTCTGAATCAGGCCCCTAGTCAGTAAATCCCCTTAAAGACAACTGTCTCTGTGTGTTAGGTACTAAGGGCCCTATTTACTAAAGTCTGCATTTAAAATGTGATTGCAGTGTGATATTTCTGACTAAATTTGCATTGCGAGTTTAAGGAAATATACAGGAGTTTATCAAAAATCCCTTGCAGGGACAGAGAGTCTCATTCAGACCCGCTCGCGAGCGCAGGACGCTCACAAGCGGGTCGATGGTACCCAAATGCGCATGCACGCGACGGAGGGAGCTCCGTCGTGCGCATGCGCGAGACCCGGATAGCGACAGCTAAGCTGTCGCTCCGGGTCTCGCACCAAAGGGGGCGTGCTGTCGATGGTGATTGACAGCACGCCCCCTTTGGTGGGCGTGCCGGGGCCGTGGCTGCCAGACGGAGGCGTTCCCATGGGAACGCCTACCGTCTGGGTCCGGCCCCACTGACATCACTAATGATGTCAGTGGGAGTGATTTTGGCTCTGATAGAGCCAAAATCACTCCAGGGCTTGCGGCCAACGAGACCCTACCGCAGGGTCTCGTCGCAAGCCCGATGGTCGCGATGGTCTTGACCATCGCGACCATCATCATGGACGCTCGCATAAGCTGTGGGTGGTAACCCACAGCTATGCGAGCGTCCAAAAGGCTGCTCCAAATTTAAATAGGATGGCCCTGATTCAGAGCGAGTTCTCTGGTCAGAGCGTCCGGCTCTGAATCAGGGCCAGAGCTTGCAATAATGCTTTGTCCCTGTGAATCCCATCCGCACACTTCTCTCTGTATCTTTTGGAAAAATACAGGGAGAAGGTGTCTACGAGTACACCGCCGCCACCTACCCGCAATCCCCCCCGCAATGGTGTTTACATTTGAATTGTTCCAGTTTGCAACTACAGGAGTCCTTAGCGTAGCAGTCCCACAGTTCTTGTTGTATGGATAGTGATGTTAAATAAAATCACTCCTTATCTCAGAAACATGCTTCATTCTGCTCTGGTTTATAAAGCAGCAGGGTATGGTATTTCGATTTCATCTCACAGTAATATAAAGTTTTAAAATTTACCATTTTTACATGGCTTTAAACATGCCCTTCATTTTCAATTATATTATCAGTAGGATTAGATGTACCGACAGAAACTGTACCTTATAAATAGAAAGCAGAGCCGCAGATGACAGCAATTGAAGTACTGAGGAGAAGAGCTCGGTAGCACATATTAAATTTAATGTGAAATGAACACAAAATATTGCATTAAGGGTGTCATTTTCAGCAGTGCTATCAGAGATATCCTGTAGGTCAAACAAAAAAATGTAGGGGATAACCTAATCAGTTATTGAAAATGTCTGCCCATCTGTTACCACATTCTTTAGCCTCAGTCTCCTGTAGAAACAGATTTGGGCAAATGAAATTGTTCACAAGTCCAACAACATTTAAATTGTATATGATTGCTTGACAGCTTAAGAGCTAGTACCCCTGAAATGATATAGTCTATTATGAAATGCTATTTCAACAAATAAAACCTGCAAGAAATCTGTCATCAGGAAAAAAAAAAATAGGGTTTTTTTTTATTTTTAAAGGTGCAAACACACACAACGATTTAGTAAATTAATGATTTTAGTAAACAATTTTTGTTCATTTTTTCAAGGGAAAAATTAACAAAAATAGGCCCTCATTCAGAGCCATACGCTCTGAGCAGAGCGCACGCTCTGAATGAGGGCCGGGCTCCATTTTCATGGAGCGTCCTCCTGGACGCTCGTATAGCTGTGGGTCACCACCCACAGGCTATACGAGCGTGCATTGTGATGGTCGCGATGGTCGAGACCATTGCGACCATCGAATTTGCGAGCCGGAGCCTGCGGTTGAGGTTTTCAACCGCAAGCTCCGGAGTGATTTTGGCTCTATCAGAGCCAAAATCACTCCCACTGACATCACTAGTGATGTCAGTGGGCCGGCTTCTGACGGGAGGCGTTCCCGTGGGAACGCCCCCGTCAGGGAGGCACGCCCCCGGCACGCCCACCAAAGGGGGCATGCTGTCAATCAACATTGACAGCACGCCCCCTTTGATCGGACACAACGAGCGAAGGACTTTCCTTCGCTCGTCGCGTCTGGCGCATGCGCACGACGGAGCTCCCTCCGTCGTGCGCATGCTCAGTCCATAACATCGACCCACTTGCGAGCGGACAGCCGCTCGCGAGTGGGTCTGAATCAGGCCCATAGTTTACTAAAATAGTTAATTTACTAAATATAATGAACAATTTTTTTGAACTACAAATGATTTTTGCATATTCCCTTACTGAATATCTTTGAGTTGGTCAGTCTGACTGAACTACAAACGTGAACGCACATGAACGACAATCGTTCATCGTTTTAACTCAGAAAGTTAACGATTTTTTCAACGATTGAACGATATTGTTAACGATAATCATTCAAAAAATCGTTGTGTGTGTATGCACCTTAAGTAAACACATCTATAAATATATTTATTTCTGTCCATTACACTAGTTACAGTGTGACTGTGGAAACAACAGTTTCTTCTCTACCGTGATACATGAAAGAAGGAAAGTCAAGGTTTTAATTAGTTTAGCATATAGCATAGGGTAATGAAAACTTCTCCACCACCAAATGGCAATCTATGACTCTCATCATAGTCAGGAACATGGGCTTTATCTCTAATACAGAACATACAAAAGACATTCAACGATTAATAGAACAGACTACTCTTAATATAGTTTTGCTTTTTTAATTTTATTTTCTTTGCCTTACTATGCCATTTTCAATTTCCTATAGTAAACAACCAGACAAGTCCAATAGGAACTGTATCTGGACTAGATTAAAGCGCAAAGGAATATGCTGTTGTTATATAACTAAATGTTAGTCACTTAAATAATTAACAATATCCAATTAAATGCAAATATTAATTTTAATCTGTAATCAGACGTTACTATGAATAATAACATATCAAGCAAAGAAAAAAGAAAAAAAAAACAGTTGCCTTTAGACATAAACCATAAGAACAAATCTGGTTTATAAATTAAGTAGTATATGCTGATTTCTATTTTTCTCTATAAGATACCTCTATTTAAAATGTAATTGTTCCCTATAGTCGTTGATTCACGATGCTGAATTAATTTATTTACAAAGTGAACTTCCTGGTTTTAAAATGTACCAATAGCTGCTAACTATTGGTGTGTTATTTTGCAGGCTAGTATTATTTTAATGGTGTACTTTTTATTTATTTACTTTAAGGAAAGTTCTGTACTTAAAATATTATATATGTATATAATCGTGAAGGATCCCCTCTAGCCTGGTGAAGTGCAGCAAATCAATGTGGCATCAATTCCACACGTGGACCTCTGGAGAGATGTTGACTCCTGCCGTCTGTACACTCACCGACAGCTCCCTGATATTTATAGGTGCAGGATCTTGGGTGCGAATGGACCCCTCCATCACATCCCAGAAATGCTCAATTGAGTTCATGTCAAGGAAACGTGGTGGCCACACCATTCATCGGAACTCTCCACAATGCTCCTCGAATCAATTCTGGACAACTTGGGTCCGATGACATGGTGCATTATTCTGCTGGAATATTCCATTGTTGTAGGGGTTTATGCAGTTAATGAAGGGCTGCAGAAAATCAATAAGTAAATCATCATAGCAGTTACCTGATAATGACATGTTCAGGCAGACCCAACACACTTTCCTACTTTCCCAGTCCTACAACATGTCCGCCAGGAGCCACCCACTTGCCTTGTGGCCTTTGACACAATTTGTGCAAAATCACATCACCATGCTGCTGCTCTACAATGCAAGTAATCTCTGCATTGTATAATGAATGCAGAGCCACGATGACACAATCGCACAATCATACATCCCGCATCGCCAGTGCCAACCTGGCTACACCCTAGAAAGTCGGTAAGTATGATGTATTATATACTAGAGGCCCACCTTGGTTTTTCATGGGAGCAATTTTGAATTTACATCGATAGTCCATTTTAACAGAGGTCTTATAAGACTGCCTTATAGATGACATCAGTCATTTTTCCTCCTGACGTCAACACAAAAAGATTTAGTTTAACATGACACACAAAAAGGCCACGCAAAGTTGTCCATGAGAAAAACAAACAGTCAACTCCAGCCAATTTAAGTGCCTGTCCCTGTGTTTAATTCATTGTGTTTTATTTATTGTCATGCCAATGCAGACTCTTACCGGGCATTGGATTTGTTTGAAATTAAAGAATCGTTTTTCACATAAATTAAGTAATAACGGTAAAAAAAAGGGAACAACTGATATGTTGCATCAGTAAGCAAAGCTTACATAATTTTTTTCTGGAGAAAACGGATAATAGGTATCACACTCTACATGTTACAAAATAAAGTCCATCGTTGTGATATATCTTTAATGGTTTAGGCAGCGTAAGCCAAGAAAGTGACCGGACGGCCGGTATTTCATGGACTTGCCTCACTAAAATAATCAATGATTGGCTCCCTTTTGCCATACTGTACCTTGTTTCATACAACTAAGCCTTCCTCAAAAAAAATGCTATATACGGTAGATGCTATAGTATAGAATAGAGAAAACTGCATCAAAATCCATCCAGTGGTTCTTGAGATTAGTACGAGCAAACAGCAGGTAACAATATCTCTTTAATATACAAAGTGATATTAGAAGTAACCAGACAAGATTTGGACTAACACAAAGTATAAAATTGTGCCTGATGGATGTCACTTCTACTGACACATGAAATTTTGACCTATGTGTTACAGACTGTAAATGAAGTGACGGCCAGTAATTCCCTATGGTTACATTTCTAAATAATTCATGCCTTTTTCAGGTATACCGAACATCAACACATCTGTTCCGTGCATGCAATGTTGGAATATCATAAGCTCTCCTGACAAAGGGAAGAAAGAAAAACAAAAAATTATTTTATTACACTTACTTAAATGAAAAATGCCCCTCTTGCAGTGAGAGTGCAGAGCAATATGGTTGTGTTCTGAACTCTACATGATGCCCAGAATGTATAGGAGCCCTTATCTGATAAGGTAATGGAACAAAATAGGAATCTCACTTTGCTTAACCTACAAAACTAAATGCATTGTAATTTTGTTCATGTCAGGTCAGATTATGTCACAATATGTCAGTTCCTGTTAGGCCGGATCATGACTGGGGGTTATCCGACATGATGCACGTATGAATCAGAGTAAGATGCTGACATCTCCGATCAGGATAAATATACCTGTGCATTGTTTTAGATGGGCATTTTTCATGATCACCAAGTGAAGCTTGTAGTACACAGCTGTATAGCTCACTGTGATACAACCCTCCTAAACTGGCACATCTGCACTGCTGCTAAACTTCAGAGGCCATAGTTCTGGATTTAAATTGTTATATGTTATAAATGTCTTAAGGTGCATACACACACACAACGATTTTTTGAACGATTATCGTTAAATGATATCGTTTAACGATAATCGTTTGAAAAAATCGTTCACTTTCTGAGTCAAACGATGAATGATTATTGTTCATGCGCGTTCACGTTTGTAGTTTGTAGTTCAGTCAGACTTGTCAACTCAACGATTTTCATTAAGTTAATATGCAAAAATCGTTTGTAGTTCATAAAAATCGTTCATTACATTTAAATGAACATAGTAAATGAACAACTTTAGTAAACGATTTTAGTTCATTTTTTCAAGGTAGAAAATAGTTTACTAAAATCGTTCATTAACTAAATCGTTGTGTGTGTATGCACCTTTAATGTTATTATAAAGTAGCTCAGAGCAAATTGGAAAACAATTGTAATTTGTAGAAGACCTAAAATTGTATTCATTGGCAAAACCTATGGTGTTGATAGGTGTCAGCGGTGTGCAACTAAGGTCAGTCCACATGGCAGACAACAACCAGTCTTATTGGTTTATTTATACCCCTTTTACACCAAAATCCAGGGTCTGACCCTGGAATTTGAACACTGGTCAATCCCGGGTCGAACTCGGCTTCAGACCCCGTTCACACTGCAATTCGACCCGGGTTAGACCCGGGTTATTCCCAGGTTTGCCCCGTTCACACTGAACCCGGGTAATCCCTGCTTTTCCCTATAGATGTCATTAAAAATTGACTTTTTTAAGGGTTGACAAAGATGAGGTCACAAAAGGCAACAAAAGAGAGGGGTGGGGACTGCTTACAGCATTGCTACAGGTTGCTGTTCTGGCTGTGGCAGGCTGTGTATTAGCCTGTGTTTGTGGCTGCTGGTCAGGCTGTGGTGCAGGCTGCAGTTCTGGCTGTGGCAGGCTGTGTGCTTGCCTGCTTTTGTGGCTGCTGGTCAGGCTGCTGTGGTGCAGGAGGTTAGGCAGGCAAGCGATGGCTTCATGTGTGTCTCTCTCTGCAGGGCACTGACAAATTACATCACCTGCCTGTGCCCCAGAAGCTCCACTCAGCATCTTTCAGAGCTAGCCGGGTCAAAAAAGCAGGGTAACACCCGTTCACACTGCCTCATGACCCGGGAACAACCCGTGTTCAACCCTGCTCTCAACCCGAGTAAGATTCCCGGGTAAATCAACCCGGGAATTTTATCTGGGAGCCGTTCACACAGAGCATCGACCCGGGTCGACCCGGTAATAACCCGGGTTATTCAGTTGGTGTAAAAGGGGTATAACAGACAGATAACAGAATGCAGGGTAACACTGGTTTAATGCAGGCATGCACATAGAACACAAAAAACAAGGGAATATATACACCTGCACACTTATTATGATCATAATTGGTTTGACCCCAAATTAGATATGTTTCTTATCAAGATTCCAAGTGGGGGTGCTGCCAATCGACAAACGGATACAACATAAGTTACAAAAGGAAAGAGCCAAGGTTTGTCTACTTTAATGGCGCACAAATGAATATTATATATAAAAAATATTTCTTTATTAGATATGCATTAAAAAGGTTTCAAAGGGAACAGTATCAGCGAAATAGAGGTTAAAAAACTGGGTAAGGTATGGTTGTGTAACTATTGGTAATAAGGAAGTGAAAATAAAATCAAGAAAAAGGCCCTGCTGTGTGAATTTCTTTCTTATCAAATAATATTTATTTTCTGAATGTCCATGTAATGACAACGCAAGTATTATTCTTGCAGAGTACTGTGAGTATTGAACTTAAGCAAGGAGGTATATACAATTATATGATACCCGTTAATTTGGGTTAGCCTCTTCACTTCTCAAAAATATTGGTCATTATTCACAATATATTAAGATAATTGTATCAGTCACAATAAAAGCATTTATTTAATTCAAAGAAATGATAATAAACAATTATAACTCCACTCTGATATAAAGATTATCAATTTAAGTGTGTGTAGCTGTTTTCACATTTTATACAGCACATTATTACAGTATAATATCGTTGAATAAAGTTGTTTTTATTATAAATGAGGTTGAAGTAAGCTATTACATGGTGCGATTAGGTGTATATGTTGACAGACATAAGAATGTCCTATATATAGGACAATATATATATCTTAATACCTTATAATTAGGCAGATGACAAAATTGATATTAGATGAATTCCATTCATTAATATTTCATTTATTTACAGCAGTCTCATAATTCACATGTAATTGTTCAATAATTGGTACAAATCCAAGATGACACCACCAATTGTCCTTGATTTAATATTAAACAAGTTTAGCAGCTTAATTATTGATTATATTGAATTATACTGAAAAATAAACACCTGCTTAAACCGACATGCCTAGATTCCAGTTACTGATGTGTCCTGTAATTGGGTGGATACTGCTGTGCTGTTGGATATGCAAGACACGTGAAAATTACTAGCACAGGCTCATAAAGTATATGTAGTGGTAATTCATGCCCAAATGTTACTGTTTCTATTTAATACAACAAACATACATAAATTGTATATATTGAAATTGAGTAGGCACAGACTAGCGTGTCCTAATACTAAACATTAATGATAATGATTGAAAGTGTGCAGCATGAGTTTCACACAGCAAACACATTATATATTTGTAACGCCTATCCTATTCATGCAACTATGTTGCTGTCGATTGTAACAGACATATACACAAGCTATATCTACTGGAGTATCCTGTAACTGGACAGGCACAGATCCTATCTAGTAGTGTGTCCTGTAACTGGACATTGGTAGTAGCAGTTATCACACTATAATAGTTATAACATAGATATAGCACAGCGGGCACACCAAGCTATATCTACTGGAGTGTCCTGTAACTGGACAGGCACAGATCCTATCTAGTAGTGTGTCCTGTAACTGGACATTGGCCCTCATTCAGAGCCGCTCGTTAGCGGCAGTACGCTCGTTCCGAGCGATGTTTGCACATCTGCGCATGCGTACGGTTTTTAGTACGCATGCGCGAACCAGTCAGTGCGGCCGAAAATCGTTTGTACGCAATATAGCGAGGGCCTGCTATTTTGAGTGACAGAATGAGGCGTATGTGGGTGGTAACAGGGGAAGGAGCTTGAAAATGGGGAGTGGAGATCCGAACGCAGGCGTGCTTAAAGGTCAAAACGGGCGTTTTATGGGTGTGTATATTTAAAACAGCAGCGTCATTGACCACGTCACTGGGTTATTTTATAGCCAGAACTGCTCGCAAATTTGTGGTAGCAAACACCAACCACAAGAATAGCGAGCAGTTCATACGCTGGTCGATGTACTCGATTAATCTAATAAATAGCGGACATGACGTATGGTGCGAGCGGCCAGGGGGCGTTTTTAACAAATAAACGAGCGTATGTTTTGCTCGCTCGTTCAGACTTAGAGGTGTGAACAGACTGCAATGTGCGTACGGATCATTTGAATAGCCACCCCTTGTTTTTAAACGAACGACCACAAATAGCGAACGGCTCTGAATCAGGCCCATTGGTAGTAACGGTTATCACACTATAATAGTTGTAACATAGATATCACACAGTGGGCCTTTTCTTGATTTTAAGCACATAGAACAGCAAGAAAGATCCAGCCAGGAGCTTCTGGGTTACTGCAGATGATGCGCATTTTGTATATACTTATATTAGTGGCAGTGGCCCTTTAATAGTAATTGGTGGTACAGTGGGGTTTGTAGTACCTCTGGAACATAGCAAACAGAGTCCCCAGTATGTGGCACAGACGCCCAGGGTCATGTCCTCTCATCATGGAGGACAGACTAATAAGAGGCACAGAGACTTAGCGTATGCACAGTAGCGCACAAGGATCCAGGCTGGACTTGATAGTGCCTGCAGTTTACCGAAGGAAGACAGTGCAGAGTGTTCCTGTTCCAAAAGTATTTAATACAATAATGTAAGTAGAAGACTTTCATTTAGGTTTTTTTTTAATATGGCATATACAGTATGTTTGGTTGCTACGTTTTACTTAAAGGATAGCATTTTCTTTGCCCCACATTTCCAAATAACTGCTATAGTTGGTGCAGTAATATAAGGAGTCACACCTGACAGTACATTCCCAAGTCTCCCTCTAGATACTTAGGGGGCAATATAATTATTGGCAATATAGGGGAAGGCAGGGCTAGTTGTAACAGAGGCAAGTTGTTACAATGAAATTGTATCTTGGCTTGACTGTTAAAGGTAAGGGTTTATCATTCATTATGTTAGAATCACAGACCATTAATGTATTTATTATCATTGTTATAATCGTGAATTGAAGCACGGAAACCAAACTATGGCCATCTTGGTTATCTGACGTCACTTGGGGTAAGTTGTTACACAATATAGGAAAAAAACTTTGAATTCCGAAGACAAGTGTTTCTGTATAATTTGTTTATAATGTGTGCTAAGAGATACAGTCTGTGGAAACTTGGCCAGGTGTAGGTCCAGTGTATTGCATGTAAAGAGTGGGCTCATATTGCTTGTGTAAGAGGTGATGCAGAAGCTTTTACTTTCACTAATTGCGAATCAGAAGTCATCAGTGAAGACGATGAGCAATGTCTGTCATTGTCATCAGACTATGGGCCTGATTCAGAGCCGCTCATAAGTTGCTGCTCGTTCGCTCTGAGCGATGTTCGCACATCTGCGCATGCGTATGGGTCGTAATGCGCATGCGCCAACCAGTCATTGCGGTCGGAAATCATGCGCTCGCAAAATAGCGAGTGCCTGCTAATTTGAGTGACAGGATGAGGCGTTTGTGGGTGGTAACATGGGAAGGTGCTTGAAAACGGGGAGTGGAGATCTGAACGCAGGCATGCCAAACGGCCAAAACGGGCGTTTTATGGGTGTGCATAATTAACAAAGCAGCGTCATCGGCCACGTCACTTGGTTGTCTCTTAGCCTGAACTGTTTGCATGATTGCGGTAGGAAAATCCAACCACAAGTACTGCGAGCAGTTCAGACGCCTTTCGATGTACTCGATTAATCTAATAAATAGCGGAGATGACGTATGATGCGAACGGCCAGGGGGCGTCTTTACAAAATAGCGAGCGCATGTTGTGTTCACTCGCTCAGACATAGAGGCGTCAACAGACCGCAAAGAGCGAGCGCTCAATTTAAATAGCTGGACCCTTTTTCTGAACGACCGTTCGCAAATAGCGTCCGGCTCCGAATCAGGCCCTATGTACCAAATATGATATTGTGATAAACGTAAAACGTTTTCTAATGAGGGCTTAATGAAGATTTTCTATAGATTATTTTATCAGTAACAATTTGCCTCAACCGCCTAACAATTTCCCCCCATTGGGGGCAGATTGTTATGATTATTCTTGTTCTGAAAAACATGATTTTCATTGTTAATAATAAGTATTGAATGTAACTTACACCCAATATAAATAAAGAAAGAATGCTGTTTTATTTGTAAATTTTTCTGTTTGGTTGTGATTAAAGATTTTTGAAATATTTGAATTTCTATATTTTTGTAACAACTAGAACCGCCTTCCACTACGCAAATGTGCATATTATCAAGAACTTCAGTACAGTAGCATCACACTTCTATGGGTTGCAAAGGAAACTTGCAATGTTGGTGGCAGGGAGTTTCCAGGGAAATGTCCTCATTACCATCAATTTGCATCTAACCTATTTCCCAATAGAATGCAATATTATGAACGGCACCTTCTTACCTGTAATAACAACACCTAGTTTTGTTGTCTTAATGTATTTGTTCCTAATTGTAAAGCACTACAGAGCATGCTGGGGCTATATACATAAATTACTAGACTATACTGTCCTCATTTACAGTTTTTGTTCTGTGTGCTAATGCACAAAACACTATAGAACAAGCCCTGAAGAAAAGCGTTTTAGAAGGAATAATATTAATAGCAAGTGTTATCCTGGACACAATGCCAGCATCGCTGGAGCACATACTGATCTGTAGCAATATGCTCACACTTACCTTATAATATTAATTAAGCCTTTAAAGCAGCAGGTGTCTGGCAGTGCATTAGACATCAGTAATCACCGGCATGTCCTAATTAGTGACCTAGCCCACATGTTTGGCAGTGAAGTAATAACAGTTATTAGCATTAAAGCACCAAAGGAAAAAAGCGAGAAAGCTGGAGAACCCATATTAGCTTCTTCATTTTTATTCTGAAGGTGTTAAAAGCTATAGACATTTACTATTCAACTATTTGTCCCAGACATGTAAAAGTATCTCTATATTATGCAATGATGAATTCAAAACCTAGCAAAAAAGTATTGAGATTTATTCTCATTGCATAGTGAGTGGAGAATATCTGCCTGGGGTGATCATTAGTGTGCCACCCAGAATGTAGGACAGAATTGAAAACCTCCTGGTAGGAACCAACAAAAAGTAATATTTTGTCAGTTATTTAATAATGTGAGTGAGGTACATATAGCGTATATGTACCACTACAGGGTCATTTGCTTATGTTTTATGTAGGAGGTATCAGAGTGGTGTAGATAACAACTAGTTCTGATGCACTTGTCATCAGGTCTTGAAATATGCATAAATTCTCTGCCAATATTATTAAATACAGATGTGTCCTCATACAGTATATCTGCCATGCAGAGGAGTTGACTAGGTATTTGAAGGTCCCAAAAGTTTGTAAGGGTCCCCTTGCACCTATGGTACTTACACCCATGGTCTTTAGGCCATACAGTGCAAGACGCTTGGCACAACTTAGAAGCTCTGACATGGGTAGCACAGTGCACCTTTTCCTTAAATAACAGATCTTTGTCACATCGATGAAACATACAAAGCCACTGATAGTGTTGGTAGTTACTTTTGTCGCAAATTAATTGGTACAATGATGCAGATTAAACATAATGGAATGGGATGGGAAGAATAGTCACATGCGCTGATATCAGAATGTTTTTTTTTCTTTTCTTTCCACATATCAGCAACTTAGGCGCACACAGTTGTACAAGTACCACAAGCAGACGGACTGGGGCTGCTGAGCACCCCTGGCAGTCCCACCGTGCGCGCGCCAAAGGCAAAAAGGGGGCATGACACCGGCACAAAAGGGGCATGGCCTTGCATCACAGGGGCATGCCACGAGTCATGGGGGCCTGGCCCCATGGCATGCCCCTGTTTTTCTTAAACCCCCCTCCCCCAGAGCAGAGTGCTGGGAGGCGAAGCTGCTTGGCCGGGGTTTGAAGCCAGACTAGCCTTTCTGGCCATCGGCCCTACTGGCATTTGCCAGAAGTGCCGGATGGGCAATCTGGCCCTGACCGCAAGCCTCAGTGGTCAGTGTACGCTAGCAATGTACTGTAGTTTTAATGTTTCTTGTCAGGTGTGCAAATAGGATGCAAATTTTGAGAGAAAAAAAGACACTTGCCATGGTTAAGTCGCAAATATTTTTTCTTATTTTTTAAATAAAAACTAGATATGGCCACTTCCATTGACATAATTTATTGCCGTAAAAGGGAGGATATTGCAGACAGATGTACAAGGTGTACACACAAAGGATTTTCCACATGCAGCACAATAACTGGACTCAATTATGCAACGGCTCCAGTATGCATAAATGTATTCAGTAGAGTTTGCGGTCATTAACTAGTCATTAGCATAACTCAGCAAACAAAGGGCCTGATTCAGCAAGCAACGCAAGTGAGAGAACGCACGGTGCGAGCAGATCTTTGCGATCTGCACATGCGTATGCATCACATTGCGAGTGCGCGAACAGGTTGCTCAGTACAGTAAGGGCTCTCAGAGTACCCAGGGAGCCCGCAGAGACCTTTGATGTTGATTGACAGGTTGTGCCGTTTGTGGGTGGTGACAGGGGGGTGTTCGGCTGAACGCAGGCTGTGTGTTCGTATGCCGTTACAGGGGCGTGCATAAATGAATCTCAGCGGCACCACACGCAGCCAGGCGCCTCTCTGCATGTAGGAATCTCTCAAGTCCTGCGGCAGGGTCTGGTCTACCCTTAGCTTACACGCAGCTTCGATGGCACTCGATGTTCACGCTGTTAATCACGGCATAGGTGGGCGGCTTTAAGTTTTGCTGGGTGTCTGCTTCTTGTGATGCGGTATCCGTGCGTATGCATTGATTATCATATACTCGCAGCGGCTGGGTGCGTGCATCTGCTAGCGTGTGTTCCTTGCTGAATCAGGCCCAAAGTCCAGTTACTGTAATGCATGCTCAGTGAAGATCAGAGCACCCTTACGTGACCATACAAAAGGGCACATTTCAGAAGGCAGTGGGTCTTAGTACAGTGAGGGTACAGGACTACTTATCTACATAATAATAATAATAATAATAATAATAATAATAATAATAATCCAACCCACTACAGTTCTTACACATTTTAAAACTGCTAATAATAATAATAATAATAATAATAATAATAATAGCTTTACTACTATATAAAATCCATATATAGATTTTAAACAAAATAATGCATAATTTAGATGGAGATTATTAGTTGAGACCCCAGACAAATAGGGTCTAGTTCATTACATAAGTAGTAATCTATGCTATCATAAAACAGTTGGCCTTATTTACATACTTTACTTACTTAAGCATAATAACCCTTTTTTTTGCCCAATTTACCAATAAACATTCACCAGGGCATCAGAGTTATACTCATCAACATGGTTATACTGGCTTGCAGCAAAAACAGTACTATCACCACTTTACCAGTCTAACTTAGATGCCTCTGTACAAGTCTGATTAGGCATTGTCGTTCACAAATGTGCAGTGGATTGGAAGTTCTACTTGTTCTTCCAGTTCCACTATTCAAAATAAATAAATAATTAGAAAAAAATGAGAGGTTAAATAAATGTAGCTTTAGTGGTATTAAATTATAAAGCAATTATCCTGTGCTGAGCCTCTGCTCTCACCATTCAAAGATTGCAATAGCAATAGAAGTATAGTTGGCACCACATCCACAGCCACTGTCCTTGTGACATAGTCAAGCCTTTGCCAGAGAAACACAGCAAAACCTATAATCATCTATGCCTGTCAATTGTACACCAGACACTCTCTCAGAAAATGAGGGAATTTGTGCCCGGAAAAAAAAATTACCCAATGAAGTGAGGTGCGTCATGGTGGGTGCCCTTTGGACCCTATAGACTCCGAAGAAAAAGAGTTAACAAAGGTAAGTTTACCATAACTCTTATTTTCTTCTTCAATGTCTATATGAATCCACATGGATACCATGGGGATGTCCTAAAGCAGTTCACCTAAGGGTTGGGGATGCTCCTGAGCAGAAAGAAAAACTGATCGTCAAAAAGGAAGCATCCTGAGAGGCAAAAATATCAAAGGTGTACAACTTAAGAAAAGTGTGGACATAAGACCACGTGGTTGCCTTGTACAAATGTTAAACATAGGCACCATGATGAAATGCCCACAATGGTTCCACAGACCGAGTAGAATATGCTGTTGCTGTGTTTGGGACAGGGAGATCAGCCTTAGTGTAAACCTGGGAGATAGTCATACATAACCATCGAGCCATAGTTTGTTTGTTGGCTGGCCAACCTTGTTTGTGAAAACCATATAACACAAAAAGAGAGTCTGATCTTCTAACAGAGTTTGTACGCTCCACATAGATACGGAGAGCACAATCCATATCCAGGAAGGTTTCCACCTACATAAAGATCTGAAGACTGAAAAAGCTGGAACCACAATTTCTTCATTCACATGAAGATGGAACACTACCTTAGAAAGGTAACCCTCCCCTGTACAGAGACAGCTCTAACCTGGTGGAAAAAAAAAAATGAAAAAATGGGGAGCAACAATAAAGTGTTGTCAAATCAGAGACTCTGCGTGCACAACAGATAGCCAGGAGAAAAAAAATGTCTTTGCTGTCAACCTCTTCCAATCTGCAGAGTCCAGAGGTTCCAATGGGGGAGCCCCTGAAAAATAGAAATCTAACATCCGGCAAAAAAGCAATTCTCTACTGGAACCAGACTGACAGAGCAGAAACCTGCACTCCCAGGGCGGTTAGGCAGAGACCAAAGTCTAACCCAGCCTAGAAAAAAAAAGTACCCGGGAAAACCTAAAACCTTAGATTCATACTTTCTTGTAGGAACACGAAACAGAATTCCAAACTCTGTAACAGATGTGGGCAGAGGAAGGCTTTCGTGCCCTAAGCATCATTTAAATCACAGAGCTGGAGAAACCTTTGGCTCTTAAGATGGAAGCCTTAAGAGCCAAGTCCGTTTCCCAACTGAGGACTCCCTGGATGAATATTGGATGCATATTGCAGAGATAGTCAGAGGATGACATTCTGTCCAAACCAGAATGTTTGTCACTTCCCTCATTGCTGCATGACTTTGCATGCCTCCCTACCGATTGGGATAGGCTACTGTGGTCATGTTGTCAGACTGGATCTGGACCGGCCTGCCCTGGAGCAGGTCCTGTGCCATGACAAGTGCTTTGTATACTGCTTGAAGCTCCAGAATGTTTATGGGCAGATGACTTTCCTGATTTGTACATTTTCCCTGAAAGGTGTGATGACCTGTCACCTCTCCCCATCCATGAAGACTGGCGTTTGTGGTGAAAAACACCCCATCTTGAATACAGAATGGGAGACCTTTATCCAGATGATCCTTATGTAGCCACCATGAGAGAACGAGAGACGAACCTCTGGAGTGAGAATAATCCTCTGATACCGTATTAGATGAAACTGTCCGTTCCATCTGGAGAGAATCAATTGCTGCAAAGGCCTGGAGTGGAACTGAGCATATTCCACATGTCAAAGGTGGATACCATCTACCCCAAGACCTGCATCGCTGATAAAATTGATACCTTTTGATTGCGGAGCAATTTGCATACTCTCAATGACAGGGCCAAAGTCTTGTCCTCTGGCAGAAACACCTTTTATTCCTGAGAATCCAGAAGCGCCCCCAGCTGTACCATCTGCTGTATTGGAGACAGAGAAGATTTCTTCCAATCAATTATTCAGCCCCGCTTCTGTAGGCAGGCCATGTCAGTTGGAGATGGTGTTGTAGAATCGCTGGAGACTATGTAATTATCAGAAGACCTGCCCAGGTATGACCATATTCTGATTCCCTGAAGCCAGAAATAGGCTATCCTTGCCATTATTTTGGTGAAGACCTGTGGGGTCGTCGAGAACCCAAAGTGCAGTGGCTTAAATTGATAATGTTGTTTTAGGACAGCAACCTGTAGAAATTGTTGTCGAGATGGCTTAATCGGCACATGGAAGTATGCACCCTGAATGTCCAGAGAAGCCCCCTCAAAAATCCTCAAGTTCCATTGACCTAAGAGTTTCGATACGGAACTTGGGTACATGGATAACCCTTGTTGAGGGTTTTCAGATTTAGAATAGGGCGATTAGACCCATTCTTTTTCTGGACCAAAAATAAATTGTGATATTAATCCTGTTAAACCACAGGAACCAGGATTATCACCCCTGCCTACAGCAGGGAGTAATAGCCTCCTGTAGGGTCAAGTTCCTGATAGACTCTGATGGAGGAGTTAGTGCAAAAAACTTCTGGGGAGGATGTATCCAAAAAAGTGAGAGCATACTTTCCAGGACCTTAACCAAAAAGGCTCTATGAGCCACAACCAAGGCTGACAATGCTTTTGAAGCTAAGAGCCCAGCATCTATTGCAGCTTCTCCCAAGTAGGGGCAGATTCCTATATGTGTGAGATATATGTCAGCTGTTCTCTGGTAGCATTTTGTAGAGTATCCTCCAATGCCCCTGTCCATTCTTTGATAGCCTTGCACAGGTCGAGTAACAGTTCTATATGATGAAAATACTGCTTTAAGACATGTTTCAATTTTCCTAATCTGTATGATCTTTTAGTGGAGATGCTGATGGAATAAGCAACGTAGCATTCCTGACTACATGTGTCAACTGAGAATCCACGGTAGGAGGGACTTCCCACTTAATACATTCAGTAGCTAGGAAAGGATACAAATTTGCTAATCTTTCTGTTTATCTGAGTTACTCCATGCCTTGTTTAAATACTGTAGCCTTTTTTCTAGGAGCCGGCACATCATCCTGCATATTTAGGATTGTTTTGACTGTCCTCACCAAAGAAAAGACATCCACTGTAGAAGGATGGTCTTCCTCTCCCGAGCTAGACTAGGGAGAAGAACCCGGCGCATCATCTGATTCCTCCGATGATGCGTCTGAATCTATATCCTGATCAGATATATAAAAAAAAAATAACGTCCGATTAAGCGCCTTAGCGCCTACCGGTCTGTTCATAACAGCCGCCATACTCTGACCTGAGTGGGTATAAACATCCAACAAGGAAAGATGTATAGGAGGGACAAACATAGCATGCTGTGAGTATACCATTAAAGAATGCAGTGTAGGAGTAGCCAAATGATCCGCTATCTGCATCATCACCTGGGACAAGGAGGCACCCAACATGGCTCCTGTACCGGGACTAGTAGACTGGACTGGTGATGTTTTTCTTTATAATGGATAGCACACCAACCATCCTGTATAAAGTCCTGAGGAGAAAAAGCCTGCCAAACAGGATATACCTGAAACCAGCACAGAGGCGTCAACTTCCTGTTTCCCTTTACCTTTTGCATATTCCATAATAAAAGGTAACAAGGCAATGCAATGTGACAGCCTTCACAAATACTAATAAATATGAAGTACACAGAAAAAAACCCATCCACCTGTACCAGAGGGATGAGGAGAAAAAACAGTGATAATTATAACTACCCCCAGTAGTAATCCCCCTATGCTTCATTGCCCCCAGTAGTAGTACCCCCTATACAGTGCCCCCAGTAGTAATCCCCCCTATGCTTCATTGCCCCCAATAGTAGTACCCCTATACAGTGCCCCAGTAGTAATCCCCCCTATGCTGCATTGTCCCCAGTAGTAACCACCTATACAGTGCCCCCCATAGTAGCCCCCCTATGCATCATTGCCCCCAGTAGTAGTCCCTCCTATATTGTGCCCCCTGTAGTAGTCACCTCTATACAGTGCCCCCAGTAGTAGTCTCCCCTATTCAGTACCCCCATTAGTAGTTCCCCTATACAGTGCCCCCAGTAGTAGTCCCCCTATACAGTGCCCCCAGTAGTAATCCCCCCTATTCAGTGCCCCCAGTATTGGCCACCCCCCTAAATTGCCCCCAGTATTAGCCACCCCCCCATAAAGTGCCCCCAGTAGTGGCCACCCCCTATTTCAGTGCCCCCCCCTGCAGTGCCAGGCTTACACACACACAGAGAAAGAAAAAAAAAATACAACTTACCTGATCCCCACTCCTGACGCGATCGCCGCTGTCCACTCTGAGTCCCGGCCTGCTCTTCTCTTGCATGGATGAGACGTCATGACATCTCTCCCATCACACGCTGCAGGGGGAGCCGGAAGACGGAGCCCATGAGCAAGCTCCAGCCGGCTCCCTCTGCGGACGACGCAGCAGCAAATGAGCAGCAGCAAATGAGAGTCTGTTTGACTGTGTAGGGCAGAATGCTCTCACTGCGGTCTGCCCTACACTTGTGGAGCCGGAGGACTATTTCACCCTTTGGCTGCTGGTGGCACTGCCGGACGGCGACCCCCTTTGGTCGGTGCCCCTGGCGAGTTCCATCCTGGACAATGGGTAGATACGCCCCTGCAAATTGCTTCTGCAGAGCACCGACAGTGGATTGTGAGTGTCTCATTTACACAAGGAGGGTAGGAGGAGCGACCCAGAAGCATAAAAACCTTTGATAGATTTGCATCTGGGTCAGGGGAGGAGCTTAAGGGGGACAGCATACCTCCCCTAAGCTGCATCAACCAACAAGGTATGCTGGCCTGATGGCAGTTGGTGTGACTGCTGCCGGTCCCCGGACACACTGGGCCCTCACTGCAGCGGCTTCCGATGCATCTCCAGCACCGGAAGCAAGGACTGCTGCACGCAATTCCCTGTAAGCGAGGAATCACCTTACCTGACATCTCCGTGCATCCAGTTGCAATCCGGGCCCCAGCATCTCTGCTAGCAAGCTCTGCTGTGACCCGCCAAAGTCACCAGAGACGTTACTGGTGATGCGGCACGGCAGAGGTAGACGGAGTCACAGTGTATACGTCTTAATAGCTCAGCACTGCTAACTCAAAAACATAGAAAATAAAAATAAAACATAAATAAAAGCTTGGGACTGCCTGAGCAGTCCCCTGTTACAAAGGAGCGCCTGAATCCTGCCACACCAAATGAACAACTGAATGCCTGTGGCCGGGAGCGGGGTATATATGGAAGAGGCCCATAGGCATCCTGGGAGCTGAAAGCTTAACTGTTTGGTGTCTGGATCACTCGAACCACATTATCCCCATGGTATCCCTGTGGATCCTGAAGAAGAAGTAGGGTTTCTCCCTTTAGAGAATAGAGGCTTGTGTATCGAACTGAAAGAATGCTAGCAATTATGTCTGATTCGGGGCCAGATATGAAGAATTTGTGTAGTGATAAAAGGAGCAGCGATAATGTATTTTTTATATATAAAACCAGGGGTGTAACTAGAACCTTGTGGGTTGCATAGCAACATTTTGAAAGGCACCAAATGACCTCTCTCTACAGCATTTTTCTAGAGTGGGCATGCTTCATGTTCTATCTTTAATAATAATATTAATAATATTATATCTATATCACACCACCTTTATCCCAATAAGATTCAGTGCAATTTACATTATTGCAGAGGGTGAGGCAGCCATTTTGGCTGTGCTGAGATACTAATACACTAGAATAATTTACATCAATTGTTTATACACTTATGGGTTATACACATATATACATAATTATATATATATTGGACGCAGTGGAGTACTGTGTTTTTGTCTGAGTTGCACCACTCATACATCCCGATGGTGTTTGCACTGATGTGCAGTACAGATTCAGACACACGCACAGAGAAGTGCATCAGAAATGTGTTTAGTGTTCCTTTGTGACTACAGGGGATTAGCTAATCAGACGCAGATGTACTGATTGGTGTGGTATTGGAGCGCCCCGTACCTGTTGCTGAAATTGGTTGCTCATATTGGAGGCCATACTTAGGGCCCCATTTATTAACAAAGCTAAATACCAGCAGCTTTTTTCATTTAGTATCCCTGTGATAAAAACGAAAATGTTACTTGTTATTATCAATACTTACCGCACCGGCAAGTTCCAGCGAAGTCTCCTCATCGCCGAGGTCCTCCACTCGGCTGCTGGCAGCCTACCACTGTTTGTTAAATACAGATAAGATCACATAACCCCTTTAGCGATCGCTATAGGGGTTTATGCATCATTAATAAATGGGGCCCTTAGATGGATAATCTGCACCTAGCATAGTGCTGTTAGCGTCTCATTCAGCTCAGATGTACACCAGGGAAGGGCTTTGCAGCAGCATTAGCATACGCTGATGAAAGAGCATCAAAGATGCAAGGAAGGACGCAACTACATCCAGCTCAGAATTACAGAATCAGGCCTAATGAGGATGAAGTATCCCGCCCCCCCTCCACAGACCCACCCCCATTAGAGCTGCTACCGGAAATTTCCCAGGCTGGTTTTCCATCCCAATCCGCCCCTGCCATCATCTCCCCTGAACTGCAACAGCACCACCAAACCTTTGTGTTCGGCCATCCCGCAGCTTATTTGGTTATTATGGCTGCTGATGCAGCAATGTTTATAAACCTTGTCCATATTCTGCTTTGTTTTGTATTGTAAGTCACTTTTTTCTGTTGCTGTACTTTATAAGGCACTGCGGACCCCTTGTTGTGAGATATATATAGATATATATATATATATATATATATATATATATATATATATATTAGCCTCCTAAGCACATAACCCACATGCCTACTAACTAAGAAACAGCAGCACCCTGTCACTAAGAGACTGGAAGAGCTGCAGTCACCCCAGCCATTGCTAAGCAACGACCCTGAGCTCGGTGGTACAAGCCGCCAATCTGGATTATTAAGAATATTACAGAAGACATAATTTTGTTATTTATGCTCTCAGACTTTCTGAAGGTTCTGCATAAGTGCCTCTGTTTCCCTTTATTTTGCTTGTTGCTGGACCACTACATTTTGTATAGTATGCTTTAGAATTTTGTGGCATCTCACAAATAAATAACAGCAATATTAATACATATAAAACTATTAGTAATTAATTTTATTGTTGGGGCTATGCGACAATTATTGTTTATTTTGGGTAGGGGTTAGATAGTGCGCAATAAGCGCCCCTCCAGCTGTAGCTGAGTTACACATCTCAGCATACCTTGCAACAGTTTTATAATGGCCAAATAGCAAAACTGTGTCAGGGCATGCTGGGATGTGTAGTTCCACAATAGCTGGGGAGCCTCTTACTGCCCACCCCTAGGTTAGAAGGAACCTTGCACCATAGTACTGAGTATAAAGACTGTATATGAAAAAAATCAATTAAAGAAAATAAAAACTATTATAATAGTTACAGGCTAGGGCCAGTATCCAATTAACCGCGGTAAATTACGCCCCGATGCCGGCACTCATCAGGGATTTTGTTTCACCTGCCTAAGGCAGGCAAAACCAAATCCATGATAAGAAGCCATTTTTCTCCCATCGCGGCAGTGAAAATACTGTACATAGGATCCGCGAAAAGTCGCAGACCTATGTTGTTTTGTGAGAAAAACAGGTTTAATTGGATACCATGAAAATCGGTGAAAAAAACCTTGTTTTTTGCTTCCAAAAATATTTCACTGCTAGTTGGATACCGACCTAGGTTAAATAGTTCTATTAACAAAATAACTTGTTTACCCCTTTGTGTGATTTATAACCTTTTTCTGATTGTAAAGTAAAGCAAGGATTTTGTTTGTGAACTATAGAAGGAGCAAAAAATTAAAAAAATTTAGCAAATTTGGAATGTATTACTTTTTTTTTGAGTTGCTAAACAGAGACAAATAACCAGACAGGCACAGGTGGCTGCTAATGGGACAAATCCATGCATTTAGAATAAAAATGTAATTACCGCATGATGCAATGTTTTCATTGTACACTCAGAAAATTTTCTATCAGGTCACAATACCCAATTTTGTGACCAGAGAAAAATAATTTAAAAAACATGGCAATCTAATCTAATGATTTATAAAATATCTTATTAGTGAAAATTTTGGACCTGAGTTGTATTATAACTGCGATACAAGCACCAATAGTAATAAATGGAAAACCATTTGTTTTTCTTGATTGCAAAATAACGATATGCGCATGTTGGCCACTCATGATACAGTATGCAGTTTTAGGTGTTCAAGTGCCACAATAGCTCTCATCTTGGCACTCGCCACTCAATTTTAATGGGTCAGCCGCTAAACCCACACCCTAAGGAAGTAATTTGAATTCACCAGCAGCTAATCTTACTGGATGACAGCACTCACAGTGCAATAATTGCCCAGGGTCGGCTCAAGTTGGAGCAGCGACTTGTGCGAGTACTGTTTGTCCGCCACAGACCACATTGCACAGCCGAAAAGGGCGCGTGGTCTAATTTCCATAGACCACACCCCCTAGTGGTCACCATTTTGGGAGCATGCCCGTATGGCACACCTCCCTTTTTACATCATACTGGGGGAGAGTCCAGCACTCTGTCAGCAGCTGCGCTGCCCCCACCCACCTCCCTGCACTGAATGGACGCCATTCGCATGTGTGCGGCATCCATTCAGCTTTACCTGCTCCATTGCTCTCTGCTTAGCAAATTAGAGCTGCGGCGGAGAGTGTCCACAAACTCCCGACCGTGGGACACTTCAGCCCTCAGGTGGACCAGCAGGACAGTGCCCAAAAAATGGGGCTATACCGCTGAAACCGGGACGGTTGGGAGTATGCACCTATATGGGGTGGCGCCCCTGTTTAACCGCACTGGTCGAACGCCCCTGGAGACGGCCCTGTAATTGACAACCATAACTATACATGTGTAAGCAGTTTAGCAATGTTATTATAAAGCCATAGTTTGCTTTTTGTTCCTCGGCTTTTTAGAAGCAGTGCTTCTTTCTGAATGCTAAAAGTGATTTACAAATCGGATAATAGACAAAAAGATAACCTGTGAGTCTTTTTGTTTCATTTTTGACAGTGCAGTGGAGAAGAAAACAGACGACAGATGTCACTTTGTATACAAATGTCTATATACCCAGTGTACCCACATCTCTTCCTGCACGCTCTACATGAGACACTACTTCTGATTACAGTCTAAATCACCCAGAGATAAAGATAATGTGCCGGTAATCCAGGACCATGAAACAGTAGCAAGGAAACTGTGTTAATCCATTCAAATAATCCTCTTTCAAATTCAGTTTAACTTTCAGATCTTTTGTATGGTTCCAATCACAAGGTTCATATAACCATCATTGCATCTCACAACGACAGAACACAGCTCTCTAATGAGCAGACTATCGTGCGGGTGGGAGATCTTTTTCTTATCAGGCCTCATTATTTTTTTTTAAAGGGCTTCATTTTCTGACTGATTTGTCACTACAAAGCAGAGACTTGGATTATTATGATGCTTTAGGATGCTAACGAATGAGACGTTCAGGCAACCTATCAAACCCAAAACATGTTTTCCTCTAAAGGAAGGAGAGCAAAGTGAATTTCAACTGCTACCATCAACATTTTTTTCTTCTAAGATCTCTTTTCATGATAAACTGCAATTCCTGGCAGTGTAAGATGTTTTTGAGGACCAACAATCAATCACTAACTTTGGACTCATAAATAGACAGCGGTAAACTTATGATTTAAATTATTCACAGCGTCTGTGAATGGGGTTTCCGAAAATCCCAACGTGGAGTGTACATGCCCCCTCTTCATATCGGGGCTCAACATTTCTAACGGCAGCGCTGCATTAAATACAAAACTGCAGAACCTGTCAAAGATATCATCCACTTGCTGCAGTGAAAAATTGACTGTGGAAAAAAGGAAAAATAAAAGCTTTGTTTACACCTTATTATCTCTGTGATATAAAATGGTGCTAATATGCATGTAATTACTCACCCAATGTTCTTGTTGTGACTCGGCAGCATAAGGGCACACTAGTAAGTCAGCAGCCAGTTTGTGCTCAACATCTGCTAATTATTTGCAAATGAATTTACTCTTGCAGGCTTATTGCATAAATCTCTTGTGATATACCGGGGGAAAGAATTAACCAAGTAACCAGCTAATTATTTAATATCTTATTTAAGTGACAGTCAGAGGGTTGGCCTTGTAATTCTAGCTCCATGTCACTTCTTTAATGGTGCATACACACGGTCAGATTTTTCCTTCAGATCTGAACGATAACGATTTAAAAATCGTTCAGTCGTTCATATCTGAAGGAAAATCTGACATATCTGACATGCCTGAACGATGGATGATGAACGATGCGCGTTCCCGTTTGTCAGATAACGATATCTGACATCTGATGTGTTTGCAGTCAGACTTGGACGATTCCATTCATTTTAATGCAGTCAAAAATCGTTCAATTGTTCAAATCGTTCAATCATTCATCTGACAAATCTGACCGTGTGTATGCTCCATTAGGAATAAAAGATAAGGTTCAGATTATCTAAAATATGAAAATGGCCTTTCCAGTAGATTAGCAGTGGTTCAGCACTTTTGGACAAGCAATACACTTTAGTAGGTGTTCCCTTGAGTAGCAGTTTAGTGGGGATTAATCCACTGAGACCCTGTTCCCACTGCTTAGTATTATGACTTCCAGCACTGCAGGTTCATATTTACACTGCGTATGGCACCTATTAAATATTTGACATGGTTCCTAAAGTAAACAATACAATCACTTTCTGTGCTGCTCTTTAAATCAAGTGTCTAATGGAGCTAAATATACTAAGAATCTATAATTAAAATACATTTGTAATGGCCTTGTCTGTACACAGGAATTTATTTGGAGAAATGTGCTCTTTGGGACTGTGTATAAACTATGGAGACAAAAAAAAATTGCCTATCTGTTCATTCCGGTATCACGCAAAAACTACAGGATGAATTTGGATTGTGCTTTCAATATTGTATGGCCTAGTCACCTAGAAAGGAACAGGGGTATGTATGTATTATCTCAATGTGACATCAGGAGAGGAACAATAAAGGAAAAAACAGACTTTCGACAAGTGCCGTTCAGTGTGCAGGCTCCTCAAGACAAAAATGATGATGTATATAAATAGAAATTTTGTGACAAAGATACTTTTAAGGACTGATTATAAACTCTGGAGGCACATTTATTTTTTAGTGGAATCTGCACAGGCTTCTCAAGTCCAAAATGTGTGTGCGTGTGTATATATTTGAACTTGACAAGATGGCTCCCTTTTTTACATTAATGAGCTCAAGTGTCATAACAGAATCTTTCACACAGAAAAAAAAAATTATATATTTATTCTATATTCTTAATTTAATTTATTTTTTCTAATATATTCTGTTATAATTTATTTATTTATTTTACTTTTGTTTTATGCTTATCAGTATTGTATGTTTTTACTTATGTTGATTCAATGGCCCCACATTGCTGTTAGGTCCAGTATGATTACTTCCACTTTTTCATAAAGATGTATATCTGTTAAAGAGTGATTTAATACTTCTCTGGGTACCCGGTTTCAATATCACAGCAGTTCTGCACTGTAAGTTTTTCAGTGTAATCACGTCCTGATGGGATGACTGGGTTAGATACCTTGGCCATCATAGTATCTTATAATGTGCTTTTTTATTTTATTTTTAGCTTCCAAAATTTGGATATATAGTTTACACATACTGTGGATACATTTGTCGACAACACTTTGAGCTTTGTAATACATCCAGCTTGTTTTTAATATTTAACTGTTATGCATGTTCTTTTTGTATCTGATACAATTGTACACTATGTATTGGTGTAGGGTTGTCACTATGTATACGGGACTCGGCTGGTGGAGGGAGGACCCATGATTCTGCGTCGCAGGTGTGTGACGTCATCTCTTCCCCCCAGCGTCGGTGTTCCGGTGTGTGGTGCACGGGTGAGTACTTATATGTTGTTTGTTTGTTATTATGTGTTATGGTCCCTGAGGAAAATCTCCAGAGGAGAGATTGAAAAGTTGGCAATAAACATGACCTGTTGGTGATTTACACGATCGTGTGTTTGATAGTCCGGAGAGTGCCACCCATCCAGCTATATGTATGATACGGGGTGATTTCTTCATCACCAGGGGAGGACACCCAGGTAAGGTTCCTGTTGTCTATGTTGGAGTGCCGGTCTTTCGGAGGATATATATATATATATATATATACACACACACACACACATATATATATACACATATATATAATTATATATATATATATCTATCAAGATCAATATCACAGGAAAAGTCAACTATACAGTACAGTACATTAGGCACTAATCAGGCAGTTTATTTTGACTCATGAAGTTGCAGTATACATGTCGATCCAGTAGATGACGCATCAGTACAAATACTACTATCATAGAGTTGCTGCTCATGTTACTTGCAACCTTTCAGAGTTACTGTAGGTTAAGTAGCAATGGATTTGGGATCTACAAGATAGTGCAGCTGAACTTCCAGTGCACAGAAGTGCACTGAAAGTTGGTGTTCTGATAATTCTTCTGCAGAAGTTGACTCCACCTAAGGTATACAACGGAACACCACTTAAAGTCACTGCTCTACAGAGGAACCTAATTGAGGCACAGATTCTAACAGGATCTGGCACAGGTGAGACTGTTTATACCACGTATACCCCTTATCCCCAACAGTTGTCCATTTCAATTCAAGCACCTGCAGTTTCCTGTAAGCATCGGCTTCGCTATGACGATCAACAAGATGCAGGGACAAATGCTCAGGGCTGCAGGCATAGATCTCAGGACCAGCTGCTTCTCTCATGGGCAGCTTTATGTTGCTTGCTCACGAGTTAGCAGCCCCAAGCATCTTTTTGTATTAAACCCTGAAGGAAAAACTGCAAGTATTGTTTACAAAGACATTTTGTGATCAATGTCTACAATATAAAATATACATCACAATATTAGATGCCACTACTACCTTTGTAAAATTAGTTCCGCTGAGCAATAACAGACATCCACGTAAGCGAAGCTACGAACAAACGCTAGTTGTAAATAAGTGCACTTCGCTAAAATATATCTAAAAGTAAGTCTGTGAACCCAATAATACAATTTGAAATATATATATATATATTTTTTTTTTATGTATCTGTACAAAACACACTTTTAACAATACATATTACGCCACAATTATTTGCAGATGTTCCACTCTCAAGGTATAAGATTTTTCCACTCTTATTGTAGAGTTCAAAGTTCATTTGTGTATCCTTATAGCGGATCTCAAAGCCTCTTTTCCCTATGTGTTTAGTCTCCTTACAAAACTTCATCAGCGGTTGTTTCAATGCTCAGGGGCCTATTCATTAACACATAAAATTCTCTGGAGGTAATTAGGTTTAGAACTCGCATGGAATTCATCATTCATGCTCTCCATAAGCATCTATTCCGAAAAGCTGTCATTTTTGTGATGACAGCTCTTTGGAAAATGTAAACTTTTCCCTGCCTGCTCTACCTTACTGAATCTTTAATCAGTGCTGGGCATGCGCCATTACATCCGTAAAAGCAGTGCATGCGCAGCACTGCCTGCAGCTGCGGTAATTTTACAATCACCAATGATTTTTCAATGCAAGAATAGCAGAATATTTCCCAACTCTGTATAGGTGTGTTTGCAAACTGAGCCCGTTCAATTCATTCATTACTTGTGATGAATGCCACAGCGCATACTACCTCATGCTTTTTAACAAAAATGCAATGCAAGGTCAGGGTAAAGGCCCCAATACATCAGAGATTGATTGCAGCAATCGTGCAATTTGCAATCGATTGTGTATTAAAATCTTTCCCTTTTCAATCGATTGCAGATTGCAGAATTGCCACAATCGATTGAAAAAGGGAAAGATTTTTATACACAATCGATTTGAAATTGCACGATTGCTGCAATCAATCTCTGATGTATGGGGGCCTTAAGACTCAACAGCACACCCCAGCAACTATGATTCAACTTGACAGCATTGCATTTAAAAACAGAATATCAGACCCTACAACATGACCCGTTCCATTAGGTACAAAATGCTCTGCTCCTGGACTTCCCTCTTAATTTATGATTGCAGACACCTGTGCTGAAACACCTTTCTCAGCAATTAACTAGTTCAACACAGGTGACTGCAATCATACATTAGGTTGGAAGTCCAGGAGCATAGCATTTTGTACCTAATGGAATGGGTCATGGTGGAGGGTAGGGAATATAGCTAAAGTTGTTGTGACTCAGGTAATCACAAACACTGTATTTTTCCAGTAAAATTCAGAAGCTTACTGGAATCCATGGAAAGACATGGAAAGCTGAATGGACAATGTGGTTTCCCCATCACAGCAGATTGCTTCCTCTGATGGAATGGAACATTTTAACATAAAAAAAAAAAAAAAAAAGCATTTTTTTGAACTGCTTCAATTTGGGCTTTAAAACTTTGACAAATCATTTTCTATTTACCACCCAAACCACCTTGACCTGCATATGCTCTTTTACTTGAAATGTAACGATCTGTTAATAATATTATACTGTATATCAATTTTTTTGCTCATTAAGAAAAAAGCATACAATTTTCCCAGAAAATGCATAAAACAGCATGACGGCAGCATAGCAGGTCAAATGGCCATTAAATTAATAGCTGCCTCAGTGTCAAGACTTTAAAAACGGATTACATATTAAAGTCACCTTTGCCGTCAGAGTCATGGCTCAATGCTATCTAAGAAATGACTGACTTTGATACCCACAGTTCTGACAAAACGTGAATATAACTCAGTTGGAGTCAGTCTCGTGCCATTTGCAGTTAGCAATTTTTCGCTCCATGTAATAGCATTCCGTGTCACAGCCAGTTTAAAAAAAGAGAGATAAACCGAACATCTGATATGATGTGACAAAATGGAATCCAGAGGCTTTGTTTGTAATATGTATTTTATTCTAAAGAAAATATGTATATAACTAATGTATAATGGAACAGTTTTAAAAACAAATCTAACCTTGTAGAAATGGACATATTTTTTCACAGTAAAAACTAAACGGATTTAACGTAATCAAATCATTTTAATATGAAGTCTATTAAAAGCGACAGGCTCAGAATTTGCCAGTATCACAGGAGACAAAATTAGAATTCTTACCGCTTTCTGTAAAATGAGCATCTCAACCCCTGTCCATCACTTTCAGAAAATTATGACTATTTCAATGAAATACTAACTGTCATGATAGCAACTTAAACATCTTTCTAGTGTGGGTATATAATACGCATAATGGAAATTGCTCAAATCAATTTAAAGGCCCATTACAGGTGCATGTACAGTAAGGGAGGGGTTAATCTAGACTAGAAAAAACAGCAAAAAAAATCCCCCAGCACACTGCAAAGAGGCCAGCATAAAGTGATTTACATCCTAGCCAATATTAGCAATGCAGAGATCTCGGTTGCAAACATTTGCAAATATATGGTAAGCCACCAGGCCCCAGCAAGGCATCTCTCTTCTATTGGTCCTAACGCTACATGATAATAGCTCCTATTTTGGGTCATATTTATGTATTTCTTTATTGACAGCTAACTTACATGGAGGCACTTTAAAATCCTCCAATATGGCTTGACAGATTTCTCCTGCATGAGACAAACTAATGCTGCAGACAGCGGTCCCCATAATCATCAAGGGGAAGTTGCAGTGCTTGGCCCTGATGGCAACCCCCAGTGCTGCCTGTGCTGGCACCACCACCCAAACACGTGACATCACATGTGGGGCCATGGCAGCCGGGCTGAAGAGGTCTATAGCTGCCCTGATACTCCGAGCAACACCGCAGCAGTGTTAGTGACCACAGGTTGCCACTCTGGGCACCCTGATTGCCAGAGGTAAAGTCCTGGCCCTGGGCGGAGGCACCACTTGCACACTCCTCCCTATAACCCTAACAACCCAATCTTAAGGTGGCATTAGATATGTCCTTATGTGGAAAACATCACCAGAGAAATTACCTATGATCCCTCACCAGCTAGCTTGATGCTCCTCGTATCCCTTCTACAGCAAAATGGTTAAACGCCTGGTGAAAACTCAGAAATTAAAGAAAAAAGCTCTCATTACTTCACACTCTTAGCCAAATTATTACTTTTATAAATCACTGCACAACATTTCTTATACTGCAATATGCAACAATGAGAAATTATACTTTTTGTGGAGTTTCTGAGTTCTCTGTGTAGTTACATTTCCACCAGTAGTGTAAGTTCATACCAGGAGCCCAGAGGAGAGATAGTTGTAGTGCCTCCCCCTTAAGACATATTGTAGGTGCCTCCCCCTTCAGACATACACACCCCTCCACATTAATTTCCAATACCCCAGCAGCATACAGACACACCCACCCCCCTGCATTAACTTGCCAACACCGCACAAGCACTAAGACACACACTCTCTCCCTCCACATTCTCTTCCAACAACCCAGCAGAACCAGACACACACTCTCCTCCCCCTGCATTGACTGCCACACCCCCAGCAGCACTCAGACACACACTCTTCCCCCAGCATTCACTAGGAACTCCCTAGCAGCACCCAGACACTCTCTCCCTAGCTTTACCTGCCAACACACCAGCAGAACCCATCCTCTCTCAACCTGCATTCACTACCAACACCCCAGCAGCAGCATCCAGAAACACATGCATCCCCCAATTAACTACCAACACCCCAGTACACAAACACTACCTGTTGCTTATCAGGGCCTTCCATTCTTGCTAGTTGCTGCTCCCACAGCAACAGCAAATGAAGCAGGTCCCACGTGGAGGGAGGGTCTATGCACACCGGGTTTTGCCCTTTTATGTACATTTATGAGGGCCCTTTTATGTACATTTATGAGGGCCCTTTTATGTACATTTGTGCAGTTTCCTTGCTGTAGATCCATTTATTTATGCTTATTCCTGCTCTGGGGTGCATAAAGCAGAACTTGGAACAATTGAGGTGGTCAGTGTGCCCCTTTCAGGGCTGGCACCCATAGGCGACTGCCTTCCATTGTCTCCTGTATTTATGGGATATTTTCAGTATCCCAACACAGGGGATGCCAGCGCTTAGAATACCAGCGCTGGAATCCCGACACTTGTCAGAATCCCGGTGCTGGCATCCTGACCGCCAGCATAGCAAAGGTAAGTAGTGGGGTTGGGGGGAGGGATAGGGGTTAGGCACTAAGGAGGGAGGGTTAGGTTGAGGTTGCAGGGATATTAGGTTTGGGCACTAGAGGGGGAGATTAGTTCAAGGCACCAGGGAGGGTTAGGGTAGGGAGAGGGGGAGGGTTAGGATACCTACCAACAGGTATCGGTATCCTAACCCTGTTGGGACGCCAGCATCGGGATTTTGAACAGGGATGTGCAGTCAGAATAGGCAGGAGAGGCAGAGCCTCCCTGTCATGCTCCAGAGATTTGATATGAAAACTGTGTTTTTATACATGTGTGCCTCCCCAGCCAATGAACTCAATGCATGACACTGATTTTGACCGCCTGGATCGGCATCCCGCACCCATCCCGTATTTACTCCCCTGATTGCCACAGTCTGAAAAAGATCAAGAAGGTAGGTTAATTGGCATCCCACAAATGTGGCTAATATGTACAGACATACTGCATAGTAGTGGGAACTCCTGAGTTCATTCCCCAACATTTACGTTTGAGTGCCAGGACAAACATAGGTGGTAGATGCAAAAAACAGTACTCAAAAGAGGGACGCGTAGAAACTGAAAAGTTTATTTGCATATCAAGTGTAAAGCTTGATAAAGGATATTTACCATCTAAAGCATTATGAAAATAAACTTTCTAGTTTATGCAGCTACCTCTTTTGGTGTGCTGTTCTTTTTGCATCAACTATATACAATATATGTAAATCTACTGTACAGTATAAATAAAATAAATAATGAAATACATATTTATGTTTGTCGAAAACTACAGATAAGTCACTAGAGATGAATGATACTCATGTAGTATGCCTATTGGGACCACCACCCACAGTGCAGAGAGTTGGTGATTTTAGTCACATCGACAGTGTTTTATAGTATTCCAAGTGGGGCACGAATACTTTCTGATAATGAGACTATCTATCACCATTGGGTCTGTAAGGTTTAAGGCTAGTACTCGGGACATCTCAGTTATTGTGCCAGCTCAAGCAAAGGAGTTGGTTTATAGTGACAAAGGACAGTCAATTAATCTCTAGCAATGAAGTGAAAACAGAGATAAAAATAGTAACACTAGATGTTTATCCTCCTGAAAGCATATGAATCACATATAGAACGGTATTCTTTATCAAATGTCCACATTAAAACAAAATGAGTAATTTGCTAAATTTTAAACCAGCCGTGGCAGAAGTGTCTGTTGTAATTTGTTTTCCCTCTTTATCACCCTACATTTTTTTTACAGAATTGATAAACTTACATGGCAGAGATCACCCCAGTAATAGGGCAATACATAAATACATGGCATACAAGTTAAAAAATGTAGATTACAATCTTAAAAAGTAAATTGGTGTCATATGCATACATTTTTCCCGTGATTGTAACCATCAACTTTTCAACTCATCAAGTACTGGACAGGCATTTAACACCACTGTATTTATCATTAGACCAGTAGCTGATTGTTTTATATCTACTGTATGTAAGTCATGGACAGACTGGCTAAAATATCCCCATATCGTAAATTAATCTGTTAGGTTATATAGGTAGAGTAGAATGTTATACTGCACTAAAATGAACTGAATATTAGATATATACATATATATATATATATACATATATATATATGTACATATATATATATATATATGTACATATATATATATATATATATATATATATATATATATATACACACACACCTTTGTTTCTGCAGGGGGTGCAGACCCAGAGATATTCCTGCAATAGTGAACTGACAAATTTGATTAAATATTTTGTTATTTTAATTTATTTCTAATCAATTTACTAAATTTCAAAATTTATATGGGGTATTATTTATTGTACATCATTGGAGTAAGCTGTATATATTCACTCATTTTGGACAGCAAATTAACACATATAAGACTCGTTAAGCATCCTGTCATATTAATGGTGGACTCTGGATGTGAATGTGATGATGTGATGCAATCCCTCAATAACTTAAAACAGTGAAGGCCACATCACAGGATATGCCTGTTATATCACTTCCGAAAATCTGCTAAGCTGCTCTTTCAGCGGAGTCAGCATTTTGGAAGTGTGATACTTTTCTCCAAAATCAGTCATTACTAGTTAATTTCTTAACTCTGCACATACACAGTGTACTATCAGACATTTATCCTAGTTGGAGGCCAATATCTTGGCACCTTCTGGGCTGCTGGATCTGCCACTGAACTTAAAGTATATAGGGGGAGCAGGCTATCTAGGGGGGTACCTGCAGCAGGTCCATGCCATCCAGGGAATTGGAGATAACAGTGGCTTAAGTCAAGCAGGGACTTGGAACCAGGTGCCTGGTTAAGGATTCTAATAGCCTTTGGTTGGAATTCCCAATCTCCGGTTCCTGCCCTCCAGGAAACATGAGGCACCAGCAGCTTAAGTGAAGCAGATAATGGGAATCAGGTGCTCAAGTAAGAATTCTGCAGAACCAATCCCAGTTGGCGGACCATATCTCGGCTCCCTGGGTGTTGTTGGAGCTGTAACCAGGCTTGAAATGTAGAGGGGGTCTGGGCTATCCGGGGGCACCTGCAGCATGTCCCTGAGCCCCAGGAGATATCAGATCTTTAAGTCAAGCAGGTACTTGAAACCAGGCACTGAGTAAGGATTCTGACAGTCCGTGGTTGGAGGCCCACCACTCAGGCTCCCCGTGGGTTCCTGGAGCTGCAATCAAGCTTGAAATAAAGAGGTGATGGGGCTATCCAGGGGTATCTGTAGAATGCCCCTGCCCCGTGGAACCAGAGATACCCCCTTCAAAGTCAACCACATGCTAGACCCCGGAATAAAAATGAGTGCAGGTGGAGATATGAACCACAAGGGGAGGACACAAAGGGGAGGGATCTGAAAAGATCCCTCTGCTGCTAAAGCTGCCATGTAAACTGCAGCTTGTCAACACATTCGGAGGCTGCATGCCATCTCAGGACGGCATTCAGCAACACTCCCAAGTCCTGAAAAAAATGCTTTTTCAGAATTTGATTACTGACATAATGTCTGCGTCCCCATACTAAAGTATGGAGACTGTGGATATTATCAGGGGAGAAATGTAACCAGGAGATATCAGTGATATTTCCTGCGTTACATAGTTAATTACTGTGTTTGCTACTTAGAAGCTACAATTGCATATGGTAAGTTGCTAATTACCAGCAGATGATGAATAGGCCCCATAGTGAGATGTGATATAACTTGCTCTTTAACAATACATACATACAGTATAGCACACATCAAAGCCAACATCAAAACAAATCAAAAATAACTTGCTTGTCAGACTTTAGCGTATCCTACTTAGCAATATTATTTGAAAAGACCTTAGAATTCATACAAAGTATTATGGTCAGTGTTGTGCATAAAAAAGTAGTGTCATTTACCAGCACCACCTTCAAAACTGTAGTTGTGGCGATTTTGCCAGAGGATTTAGCTTTGCATTGCTGCAAGTGTGGACAAAGCTGATTAAATGTGCAGCTCCTGAGGATCAAGTCCTGCCCACATTAAGGCATGCCATTCCGCTCCAGATACTAATTTTGTCTGGTTGCTACACTAGATCAATGGAATAAAATCCTGTTTTTTTTATATCTTTTAGCCAAAACCGTATTTATGTTCATAATTGCAAATAACAGTCTTGAAGCAGGTAAGCAGTGCACTTCTCACTGCTAGCCGAAATAACATGACTCTTTGTACTTGCACAGTGTAGACTAAGAAAAGCAAATCACTGTCACTGCATTCTTTACTAAGAGCAGAACCCATGGAAGACAAGTTTGACAAACACAAATCTATTTCATTTGTTATATAGTCACCCCTCCAGTTTGCTACCTTTCACACATGGCCTTAAGCAACTGCTTCCATCTTTGAAACATCTTACTCTATCTGTTCCCTGCAGTCAAAATACAACCTCAGGAACTAGATCTGATGAAAATAAAAATTTAGAATTTGGTGGCTTAAAACAACCTACAAGTCCATCTAATCTGACCTTGTGCATGAACGGTATGTATGCAGGTATGTATGTAAGTGTATATGTTTGTTTGTTTGTTTGTATGTATGTGTGTGTGTTTACATTTATGTATGTAGTTTATGTATGTGTGTCTATATGGGAATGTTTAAATATGCTAGTTTGAAGTCTTAATATCCAGAGGTTTGTCCCATGACTTATTTACTGGTAGAAGCTTATTCCATGGTTCTATCACCATGTTTGACATTTTCTTTTTGCTTACATTTTTTGGATAGTGCTCAAAGTACAAGTGTAAAATTTACCATAAATCAAAAGCTACTTACCATAATAACTGTCATAAAACACAATGAACTTTTGCCATCGAAGTTCTGTGACTAGCTTCAACATCACGTCATTGAGGCGTACTGATGGTCTAGCAGCCAATGTATATTCCTCTCCATCCAGGCTCGGGTTAAAGTGACAGACTGTTCGCGGTGAGCCAGCTGAGTTGCGTTGTATGAAGATATGAGGGATGTGCATGGCATTTGTCAGCGACTGAAGTGCATTTGCTGAGGCACAACCAGTAGAAGTCACTAAGGCTAGAATACCCTGTGTCATCAAGTCACAAGCTGAAATACAAAAACAATGAGCATGGTTAAAATTTACAACCAAAATATTGCTTATCTGTATGACATCTACAATATAATAATAAATTATAAAACTGTTTTAGGAGTAGAGGAGATGGAATGCTCACATTACAAGATCATTTAAAAAAAAAAAAAGACCATATATATTTTACTTTTTTTTACTACATAACTTGATGTTTGAGGGTTCTAGAGAAATACTCTGCTTTTTGACCAAATAACACAGGCCAAGATATCAGCAATGAAAATAATCACTAATGGATGTTATAGAAGAAATGAGTGGCAGTAACTTTAAAATATGTTTGGATCCTGGCTATTATTTTTGTATCGGTTTTTGACTGTAGGAATACCAGAAGTACCTTACAAGTAAGTGATCAACCATGTCATATACAGCACAGAGGCCAAAGAGAACTAAAAACCTGTAGTTACCTTTAGATTTAGCAGTGATCACAGAGACCATACTGGATTAGGTGGTCATTTTTGAGCGTTGGGACGAAGGTCTGACAGAATTAGATCCAATAGGGTTTGTCTGGTAATCACAATCTGCGTATAGGCACGTCTTATAAGGGGCTTTGAGGGGTAAGAAAGTTGACAATGGAACAGTAATCTAAAAGTGCATGCCGGTATAATGACGACAACATACCAGTGGAAAGGCAGATATTAGAGACTTGTATTAAGAGGTTCCCAAATGAGGTCCTCAAGGCTCCCCAACAGTTCAAATTTTAGAGGCACCCATGGTTAAGCACAGGTGATTAAATCAAATTTACTGAAGTACTAATTAAGCCATCTGTGCTCCACCATGGATATCTCTAAAACCTGAACTGTTGGGGAACCTTGAGGACTGCATTTGGGAACCTCTGGGCTCGGAGAATCTTTACTTGCATTACTGTGCTGTAGAAGTCTGGGTGGAGAGGAGATATTACTTATATAATGCATTCATATTCCTCAGCACTTTTAATTGAACTGTATTTGAATGGCAATGTTCAAATTATGTAAGTATGAATAATATATAGCTATATATATATGAAGAAGTCATCACTAATATGATTATGTTCTATTTATGTGGTACATTTTGACGGCAGCACATTCTTTTTGTCTGCCACAGCTGAGATAATGGTAGGAGCCAAGAAGAAATAATAACTGAAGCCGCATGTCAAGGGATTTTGCTAGGGTGTGATAAAGGTGTGGGACTGTCTGTAGAAGGCAGGACAATGTAGAAATTGTGGAGAGAAGTTCTTCCAGAGAAGTGGACAGTTAAAAAAAAAAAAAAAAAGATTTTGGTAGGTATGAGAAGCCTTGGCATGAGCTATCATTCTGCTTCTTGCTCTTCACTGGGATGGGCTCTTATCAGAACTTGTGCCTTGGCAAGAGCTTATTGATAAATTCTCGTGAAAATGTTCATCTTCAAAATGCAAATATACGTATGAAAAATGTGGATTCTGATTAATAAGCCCTTAGGGCCTTTTTTATTAACAAGTTTTATAATTCACAGTGAGTGATAAAACTCACTGTGTATGATAGATAGTGCTCCAGCCAATCATCTCCCAACTGTCATTTTTCAAACAGATGACAGTTGGGAGCTAATTGGCTGGAGCACCATTATCATACACAATGAGTTTTATCATTTGTTGTGAACGATAAAACTCATTGATAAATGATGCCATTAGTATGAAATGAGATTAAAGTGCGAGAGGTTGCAGGTGATAAGGTGATGATCTGAGAGAGTGCAATGAGTGTTAATAGAAATCAGAATTGAAAAATTCTGGAGAAACCAAGAGCAGAACAGCTGTGGTTATGATGAATAGAGGAGGTGAGCCTATGGAGAGAGGCCAAGAAAGGTGGTTACAGAATAGTTTGTACTAGGCATGAGAATGTGGATCATCAAAAGGAAATTTGAAATCACCCAAGATTATGGTGAGAATTATACAGGATAAGAACTGAGGAAGCCAACTTGGAGTGATACAAGGGAATATATCACATCAACCAGAGAGAATGGGTTAAAAATTCAGCTATGTGTACAGTACTTTCAAAGATACTAATGTGTGTGAAGAAATTGGTGGGGGAATTTCAAATGTGCAGCATGAGAAAAGTAGGCATATAATCCACTTGTCTTGTCTGCTTACAGGACTGGAAATATGTACAGTGGAGACTATAATGTGAAAGGTCTGAGGGGCCTATTCAAGTTGTTAATTATCTGAACAGACTCCAATAATAAACATCCTAATTCGCCACGGAATCCAGAGCAATTCATCATTGCTCCAGCGCGGTGACAGCTGATGCAAATCAGCCATCCCCACATGCACACAAGAGCGCCAACGTCCGGCGGAAGAAGCTGGACAGGGGTGAATGGATCTAAAAAGATCCCTCTTCGCAACCCGGACCTCTTTCCCATAGGGAAGTAGCGGGTTGCTAGCCCAGTGCAGGAGCATTCGCATCTGAAGATAGCGAATGCTCCCGCAGTCAAGCTCCGAAAATATTATATTTTCGGAGCTTGATGAATTCTGTCCCCATACTAGTGTATGGGGACAGCGGGCCAATCCACCATAGGAAGGTAAGTAGGAGATATCTGTGATATCTCCTGCTTTACCTACTTGATGAATGGCCCAATAACTAAATTTTTTACAATTGCAAGTGAAAATGTGCATTTTCACCCGTTTTTGTAAAAATAAAGTAATGATGAATAGACCCCTGAGTCTGTATCTGATTGGGTGAACTCTGTTTCTGATACTTGTGTAATATGGAATGTGCCCTCTGAAACAATCTAACCACCATCCATAAAGAATTTTTGAAGATGTGGGAGACTGGAGAGACGTTTCAGATTTGCTGGATTTCTGTAGTGTAGGTGAGATGTAAGGGGTGGGTGTGATCTCGAATTGGTGATATATCATCTGCTGCTAAAAGATGTAGAAAAGATGATTGTTCGATTTAAAGGGTATTGTTATGAGCCATCATTTTCTGGAATGTTCCAGAGTCATATTAACAGAGATGGGGGCCCATGTGCAGTCTTCCAGTCCCACCTCTCAGTGATGCATGTACTGAATAGACACTAGCAATTTGCTAGAGTCTATTGCACATGAACTGATCTCTGAGAACATGGCACCCACACTATGGGCCTGATTCAGAGCCGGACGCAATTAGCTCTCGCTCGTCCTGAAAATAGGGGTGTCTATTCAAATGAACCGTTCGCTGTTCTAGGTCTGAACGAGCGAACAAAACTTGCGGTCGTTTTTTTGGAAACTACGCCCCCTGGCCGCTCGCATCCTACGTCATGTCCGCTATTATTAGATTAATCGAGTACATCGAACAGGGTATGAACTGCTCGCAATTCATGTGGTTGGTTTTTGCCACCATAATTTTGCCTTAAAAAAAACCCAGTGACGTGGTCAATGACGCTGCTGTGTTAATTATGCACACCCATAAAACGCCCGTTTTGACCTTTAAGCACGCCTGCGATCGGATCTCCACTCCCAGTTTTCAAGCACCTTCCCCTGTTACCACCCACATACGCCTCATTCTGTCACTCAAATTAGCAGGCATTCGCTATTTTGCGAGCACATGAATTTCGACCGCACTGACTGGTTCGCGCATTCGTATAACGATCCGTACGCATGCGCAGTTGGCCAAACATCGCTCGGAGCGAACGAGCTGCCGCTTACGAGTGGCTCTGAATCAGGCCCTATGTTCCCAGAGATTTCAGTACTGCTCACACACAGGTCTTTTGTAATATGGCACCTGCACCATTTTCCCAGTGATTTCTGCAGAGGTAAGGATGATGAATGGGTGCAGGGTGAGCGGTGTGGGCCCCTGGACCCAGAGGCCTATTCGCACCACGCATCCTGAACCCATTATAGATATGCACATGGATAGTGCCAGTCAAGGAAGAAAGACAAGGAAAGAAGTTCATGAGTGTTTATTAGAGGGGGGAGAAGTAATAAGTGACAGTATAGATAAAGGAGTATGATGCACAGGGGAGGGAGTGAAGGTTGTTGTAATTCTGAAGCTGCATACACACACAACGATTTTTTGAACGATTATCGTTAAAAGATATCATTTAACGATAATCATTTGAAAAAATCGTTCACTTTCTGAGTCAATGAACGTTTATCGTTCATGCGCGTTCACGTTTGTAGTTTGTAGTTCAGTCAGACTTCTCAACTGAACGATTTTCATTAAGGGAATATTCAAAAATCATTTGTAGTTCAAAAAGATCGTTCATTACACTTTAAAAAATCTGACAGATAATCGTTGATAAAATCGTTGGTAACAAAATCGTTGTGTATGTATGCAGCTTTAGGATAATGTCTTAGAGAGAAAACAAAAAGACAGTTTGATAAACCTTGTTGGACTTGGTAGGGTTTAGAGAATGATACGATAAATGGCCTGTTAACCATGCGGAAATGTTTAGGTTACCGAGCCATTCATCATCTGTTGTCCGAATAGGACCACCTGATATTGAGTAAACTCTGAAAACTGAAAGTATTCATAGTTTGCCAGTGAGAACAAGCGCCATCTTCAGATACTTGTAACCCCAACTCCTTCCTATGGGAAGGAGTTCCAGGGATGCGAAGAGGTATCCCAGCACTGACTCCCGAGCAGCTCTGCGCATGCTTGACCTCAGGTCACGCATGCGCAAAAGTTGGCCATGGAGACAGGTAAGTAACGCAGCTTCTTTTGTAGCTACACTACTAATCGAGGGGAGAGCTGCTTTCTGGAGCAGTTGTTCCCGCACCAGAGCAATGATGAATTGCTCCAGTGTTAAGTATCCCCCGCGGCAAGGGGGTCACTAAAGTATCCTTCGCATCAGCCATACGGCCCCCGATGTTGAATAGGCACCTGAGTGAACACTTTGTAGATGTTTCAGATATTGTGTCCTTGGTATGTTATTCAATTCACTGTCACTTTATAAATCTGTCACTTAGAAAGGGAATCAAAAGTACATCTCTCTAGTCTAGACTGACTTGCAACCCAGAAGATTTTGCCTTTAATAAAAAATAGCCAGCAAATTAATAATTGATTTTGAAAAAACATTTACATTTCACCCATAATGTGATTTATAGAGTAAAAGACGCATACAAATTATTCAGCTAATTACAGGAATATGTGCACATCATCGGCCAAATGGAAACATTTTTAATATGTAAAAGGAGATACAATGTGTTGATTTTGAATTCCAGAGATTAATAGAAGAAATAATGACAAAAATATACTTTGAAATTATACATTACTTATTTTAGTAATTAAACATCACATGTAAAGGGAATCATTAAGGGACCTATTCATCAATGAAAAATGGCCCAGTAACCATGCGGAAACACTAGTTTCCACATATTTTAGTTACCGGGCTATTTATCATCAGGGGTCCCAAATGGACAACCTGATATTCAGCAAACTCTAAAAACTTAGCTTCAGAGAACAAGCTTCTCACCGTCTGAAGAACACCACATCTTTAGATGGTGTTTGTTCTCAGAATGCCACTCCTTTCTATGGAAAGGAGTTCCGGGGATGCGAAGAGGGATCCTGGAGGATCCCTCCACCGCCTCCTCACTACCTCCCCAGCATCTTTTTGCATGTGAGACCTCGGGTCATGCATGTGTAGCCGAGCCAACAGGGAGGAGGTAAGTAATGCAGCTACTTCTGTAGCTGCAATACTAACAGAGGGGACAGCTGCTTTTCGGAGCATCTGTCCCCGCACCGGAGCAATGATGAATTGATCCGGTGTCAAGTTTCCCCCGCTGTGAGTTGGATACTTAAGTATCCTTCGCACCAAGATCAATACTTAATCATTGGGGGCCATTTGGTCTCTGATGATGAATAGGTCCCTCAGAAACAGAATTTCATATGCTTGTGCATCCACTTAGAATCCAATTCACAATGGTTTCCAATTGTTAATGTCAAAACATATTTACTAAAGGTCAGTACAAGTGTATAGCTACAGACCACAACATAACTATTACATTCCACAAACAGGGGTCTGACAATGTCTAACCAAATGAGAATGCAGTAAGGACTAGACTATGGACAAGATACACACTCAAGTACACCCGCCCTCCAAAAAACTTTATAAGTATTGTGCAAAGATCAGGGTAAGGGTGCCATCTTCTGGGGTAAACGTTTGCATTTGTCATGCAACAGCCAAGTAGCAGTACACTAGTCCAGGGCCTCGATACAAATTACCATAGCTAGTTTTATTAGCAGCACAAAATAAACAAAACAAAAAGGTAAATCCCGACCTGCCCGGATCTAACGAAACAAAATAATTCCCTCTCTCAGGGTGAACAACCTACAGATGTGTCCTCATACACTATTGCTGCAGTTACGCCAAACAGCCCCTCAGCGTGCCAGGTCCCATGTGACTTTGCCCGTGCCCAGCATCTTTTTTTTGCCCAAAAATACATCTTTGTTGCAAAGCAATGTGACAAAGTCACACCAGGAGACTGCACTGATATGCGGCACTTTTATACCTGTGTGCGACTGAATCTGTATACAAACTACTACGATGCCGCAGCCACAGCTTTTTCCATGCAAAGTTCCATTAGGTTTCATTTACAGACGCAGGATGAGATTTATCAAAGCTTGAATAGAGATAAAGTGGAGAGAGATACAGTATCAACCAATCAGCTCCTGTAATTTTTCAAATACAGCCTGTAAAATGACAGGAGCTGATTGGTTGGTTATTTATCCCTCTCTACTTTATCTCTCTACAAGCTTTGAGAAATCTCCCCCAAAGTCACACACGGATATACTGTACAAGTATTGCATTTAGTTAATCGTAGTCCCATTGCATTGCCACATGGGACTTGGCGCCTAATCAGGCTAGGCTCCCCGCGCTGCATGGTGTATTACGGCTAGGTACATGAGGACACATCTGTAACATTACTCTCACAAAAAAAGTCTTTAGTACAGCCCTTACATTCAGTAATCACAGTGTCTCTCAAGAGGCCACTGACCTGTTCCCCAGGTAGTGAGAGACTGATACGGTGGTCTGGCAACAAGGCTGCTAATCAGCTACTGTCTACCAAACAAAAGCTAAAACCCTGGGGCATTTATATCTCTCCGTGACAGCCTTTCCAGTGCAGAAAAATTACACTGCTGGCATACAGCAGTCTTTAGTCCAACGTTTCGGTTTTATTAACCTTTGTCAAGGGTATCTATATATATCTATATCTATATCTATATATATCTATATATCTATATCTATATATATATATATATATATAGTCCCTGCTAAGCATCTGTATGTTCATTCGGGCTAAGGACCTGATTCAGACCCTCTCGCTAGGATGTGTTCGCTCGCAGCTGCCGATGGGTCACATTATGCACATGCATCGCAGGGTGCATGCCCGAACCAGTGTGAGAGATTTGGAAGTTTCCGCTCGCTGCGCATAAACTGCCCAGCAGAGTGAGTGACAGGAGAAGCCATTTGTGGGTGGTGACAGGGGCTGGCCTATAGAAATGGGGGAGGGGAGATGCGAATGTAGGCATGCCTGAGTGTCTTAACGCCATTTCAGAAGTATGCATAATTAAGTGGCAGCGTCATAGTACACATCACCTGGCTAGATTTTACACTGAAGTGCTCGCAGTGCTTGCGGCAGGGTACAGTCAACCACAAGTGCTGTGTTCACTTCCGATGGTCATATATATATATATATATATATATATATATCTCCATCTCCTCCAGACAGTGCTCGGCACTCCAGCTCAATAACATGAACACCAATCCTGGTTGCCTTCCCAAATAGGATGTGTAAAAATAATACAGTAGCTGCGGGCGGCACTCTCAGTGTAAAGTTCAATTAAATAGAGGGTCCTAGTCCTCCACAGTTATTCAACGCTTCAAATTTTAATACAAATTTATCATCAGGATGAAAAATGTGTATTAAAACTTGAAATGTTGAATAACTGTGGAGGACTGGGACCCTCTATTTGATTGAACTTTATACTGAGAGTGCCGCCCGCAGCTACTGTATATAATATATATATATATATAGATATATACATCTCATATATATATTAGGGATGTGCAGGCCCGGATAGGTTCGAGTTTGCACGCCGAGTTCGGATTTTTCCCTCAAAAAAAACGGAACTCAGAAAGAGGCAAAACGTCATCTTGTATGGACAAACATCATCATTCCTGGACTTTGTGGCAAAATGTCTCGCCACCGGTGGTGTATTAAGATCCACCGAGACAAGGGCTTTTTTTAATAGAGGACTGATGTATAGCGATCCTCTCCTTTAGTGCGCGAATGGTCTTTCCCACATAGAAAGAATTGCAGGGACACCTTATCAAGTATACCACAGTCGAAAAAGCCCTTGTCTTGGTGGATCTTAATACACCACCAGTGGCGAGACATTTTGCCACACTTGGACACACACTGAGAGACTTTAAATGCATGCCAATTGATCATATCCCCCCTCTGTGATGTGGGGGTGATAGGAATAGGGCATTGTTACAGAATGAATGCTATAGGATTGATCGCTTAAATACTGTTGTACCCAATGGGCTTAATGAGGGACAATACTTGAATTGCTTTCTTTAAAATAACTTATGCGGTGATATATGGTTCTAGATTGTTTTCAAATTGTTTGAGCATTATCTGCATATGTGTACATTTGTTTTGCTGCATTCATGTTCTATGCTGTCTATGTGTTTGTCTGTTTGTTTGTATTTTGTATTATAATGTGTTTATCGTGGCATCATCTATATCCACTCATTGACTAACTCACTGGTGAGCGCTGTTTATTATAATGTATTTAATGGTTAATATTTATGCGGCTGTGCCTTTTGTTGCAGCGCATTTTCTGATGCATTGAGTGTTTGTTTAGCAACGCTGGTTGCTATTGTATACTGTTGTCATGACACCCGTGACATCACTTCCTGGTATGACATCCGGTGTTCCGGTTGTTTACACGCGGCATGTTGCACGTGTACTAAGCGGTACTTCCGGATTGAAGGGAGATGGCTGCGGGTGCGCGCCTCTCCGCAGGTGAGTGAGATTGTCAAATATGAGGTTGGGTATATATGCTGCCATGGCATGTCAGTTATGATGTCCTTGATGAAGGTGCTGGATGTGCCGAAACAGCTGTTGGATGGACAACTGATTTCATGTTCCCATGCACCATGACGGCTTTGGGAAGTGTATTTGACCACCCTGGCTTTTTCTATTTGCTACCTGACCGTCAGTATATACATGTGCTATTATGGTGAACATCATCATGTTTTTTGCTGCTATTGAATATTAACCACTTGCCTGGCACGGTCGTATCAGATACGACCGCAACAGACTGGGCTTTCCCTGACATGGTCGTATCTGATACGACCAGTCAGAAAATGGCCACTAGGCGGCTGTGGGAAGCTAATCTTCCCACAGCCGCCTACATCAGAGGGACCTTCTGGTCCCTCTGCAAGAATGGCTGCCTCTCCAGCGAGTCCGATCACTGCTGGCCACAGTGATCGGACACCGTAGGCAGCCCCCCTCCCATAGAAGCAGCAGTGCTGCCTTTTGTGACCCGATCACTGTGGCCAGCAGTGATCGGGCAGCCATCCACCCCCTTCAGCAACCAGCAGTAGCGGCGGCTCTGGTAGCCGCCGCTACTGCTATCTATCCGGGCCGCCAGCGGGACACCCTCCCGCTTCGGCTCCGGAATTACATTGTTCACATAGTGATCACTGTGTTTGAAGGAGCAGCGGTGGTGGCTCTGGTAGGCGCCACCGCTGCTCTGTGTCCGGGCCGCCAGCGGTAGACGCTCCCGCTGCGGCTCCGGCACCACAATGACTAGGTGATCACTGTGTAGGAGCAGCAGCAGCGGCTCTAGTAGCCGCCGCCGCTGCTCTGTATCCGGGCCGCCAGCGGGAGATGCTCCCGCTGCGGCTCCGGTACCACAGTGATCACCTTGATCACTGTGGAGGAGCAGCAGCAGCGGCTCTGGAAGCCACGGCTGCTGCAATGTTCGCCCGGGCTCAGCTCCGCCTCCCCGTCCCTATGTGCCCGATCACTGCTGGCCACAGTGATCGGGCAATAAATCATTTTGAACAAATATAAAAAATATATATACCTATGTATGTGTATATATATATGTATATATATATATATATATGTATATATATATATATATATATATATGTATATATATAAATATATATATATATATGTAAATATATAAGTATATATATATGTAAATATATATGTGTGTATGTATGTGTATATATATATATATATATATTCGTGTATGTATGTGTATATATATATATATATTCATATATGTATGTGTGTATATATATATATATATATATATATATATATATGTATATATATATATATATATATATATATATATACTGTGTGTATATATATATATATATATATATATATAATGTTCGATCGATATATATATATATATATCGATCGATGATTATCGCAGAGCCTCTGATTAGGGATGGCAACTGACCATCGATGGTCTGACTGAAGACAAGTGGTTTGCCATTGCTTGTGGCCATCAATGTTGCACCATCGATGGCAAACCTCAATCGATGTTTAGGAAACATCGGCAGTTGTGGTGTACACAGAACTCCTCGACCAATCGCAAAACAATTGATGGCTTCTAACGATGGTTGAACCATCGATGGTACAGCCGTCAATGGCCATCACTACAGTATAATATAAAAATGTATATTTTTATGGTATACTGTGTTTTTAAAAAAAAAAATTTTTTCAAATAAAATAGTGATGGATAAGTTTAAAATTATGTTCGTGACCTAATTCAATCTAGGGGTGTGCACCGGCCACTTTTCGTGTTTTGTGTTTTGGTTTTGGATCTGGATCTTTCTTCGTGTTTTGGATCTGGATTGGTTTTGCCAAAACCACCCTTCCGTGTTTTGGGTTCTGGGTTTTGTGTTTTGGATCTGTATTTTTTTTTTTAAAAAGCATAAAAACAGCTAAAATCACAGAATTTGTAGGTTTTTCTGCTCCTATGCTATTATTAACCTCAATAACCTTAATTTCCACTCATTTCCAGTCTATTCTGAACACCTCACACCTCACAATAGTGTTTTTATGTCCAAAACGTTGCACCGAGGTAGCTGGATGACTATGCTAAGCGACACGAGTGGGCGGCACAAACACGTGACCCATCTAGGCGTGAAACTGCAGTGGCAGACAGGATGGCAGTTTGAAAAACTAGGCCCCAAACTGTACATAATGCAAAGAAAAAAAAGAGGTGCAAGATGGAATTGTCCTTGGGCCCTCCCACCCACCCTTATGTTGTATAAACAGGACATGCACACTTTAACAAACCAATCATTTCAGCGCCAGGGTCTGCCACACAACTGTGGCTGAAATGATTGGTTCGTTTGGGCCCCCACAAAACAAGCTGGCAATTAATGTGTCCCTGCACAAACTGGCTCTATGGAGGCAAGATGTCATCCTCATCCTCCTCATCCACCGATTCCTCACCCTCTTCAGTGTGTACATCCTCATCCTCACAAAGTATTAACTCGTCCCCACTTGAATCCACCACCACAGGTCCCTCTGTACCTTCTGGAGGCTGGTCTCCCTGGAAGAGCTGATAATTCATTTTGATGAACATCATCTTCTCCACATTCTGTGGAAGCAACCTCCTACGCCTTTCGCTGACAAGGTTCCCGGCTGCACTAAACACTCTTTCGGAGTACACACTGGAGGGGGGGCAACTCAGGTAAAATAGAGCCAGTTTGTACAGGGGCCTCCAAATTGCCTCTTTTTCCTGCCAGTACAGGTATGGACTGTCTGCCATGCCTACTTGGATGCTGTCACCGATGTAATCCTCCACCATTCTGTCAATGGTGACAGTATCATATGCAGTGACAGTAGACATGTCAGAAATTGTTGCCAGGTCCTTCAGTCCGGACCAGATGTCCAAACTTGGTCCTGCCTGCCCTGCATCACCGCCAGCGGGTTGCTTAGGATACCTAAGTTTTTTCCTGGCAGCCCCAGTTGCAGGAGAAAATGAAGAAGGAGCCGTTGACGTGTCACGTTCCGCTTCAGCTGACAGTGTGTTCACCAGCAGGTCTTTGCACCTCTGCAGGCTTGTGTCGGCCGGAAAGAGAGACACCACATAGGCTTTAAACCTAGGATCGAGCACGGTGGCCAAAACGTAGTGGTCTGATTTCAACAGATTGACCACCCTGGAATCCTGGCAAAGCGAATGAAGGGCTTCATCCACAAGTCCCACATGCCGAGCGGAATCGCTCCGTCTTAGCTCCTCCTTCACTTTCTCCAGCTGCTTCTGCAAAAGCCTGATGAGGGGAATGACCTGACTCAAGCTGGCAGTGTCTGAACTGACTTCACGTGTGGCAAGTTCGAAGGGCTGGAGAACCTTGCACAACACGGAAATCATTCTCCACTGCGCTTGAGTCAGGTGCATACCCCCTCCTTTGCCTATGTCATAGGTGGATGTATAGGCTTGTATGGCCTTTTGCTGCTCCTCCATCCTCTGAAGCATATAGAGGGTTGAGTTCCACCGCGTCACAACCTCTTGCTTCAGGTGATGGCGGGGCAGGTTCAAGAGTGTTTGCTGGCGCTCCAGTCTTCGGCACGCAGTCGCTGAATGGCGAAAGTGGCCAGAAATTTTTCGGGCCACCCAAAGCGTCTCCTGCACGCCCCTGTCGCTTTTCAGAAAATTCTGCACCACCAAGTTTATTGTGTGAGCAAAACATGGGACGTGCTGGAATTTGCCCAGATGTAATGCCCGCACAATATTGGTGGCGTTGTCAGATATCACAAATCCCCAGGAGAGTCTAAGTGGGGTAAGCCACTGGGCGATGGTTTCCCTCAGTTTCTCTAAGAGGTTGTCGGCGGTGTGCCTCTTACTGAAACCGGTGATACACAGCGTAGCCTGCCTTGTAACGAGCTGGCATTTCTGAGATGCTGCTACTGGTGACGCTGCTGCTGTTGCTGCGTAAGGTGATACATCTACCCAGTGGGCTGTCACAGTCATATAGTCCTTAGTCTGCCCTGTTCCACTTGTCCACATGTCCGTGGTTAAGTGGACATTGTGTACAACGGCATTTTTCAGGACACTGAGGACACTTTTTCTGACGTTTCTGTACAGTCTCGGTATCGCCTGCCTAGTGAAGTGGAATCTAGACGGGATTTGGAACCGGGGACACACTACCTCCATCAATTGTCTAAATCCCACTGCACTAATGGCGGATACCGGACGCACGTCTAACACCAACATAGCAGTCAAGGCCTCAGTTATACGTTTTGCTTCAGGATGACTGCTGTCGTACTTCATCCTCCTCGCTAAGGACTGTTGGAGGGTCAAGTGTTTAGTAAAAGTAGTGGTGTTCCTACTTCCTCTCTGGGATGATGAACGACTCCCAGCAGCAGCAACAGCAGCAGCGGCAGCAGTAGGCGTAGCAATGCAGGATCCTCCGGAGGAATCCCGGATAGGAGAGTCAGTCATGCCAGTGACATGGCCTGCAGGACTACTTCCGATCCTAACTAAGGAGGAAATTGACGAGGAGGGAGTTGACGGTGTGGTTTGCAGGCGCTTGGATACAACAGGACAACGGGATTTAGGTGTCCCTGGACTGCTTACGGTCTTAGCCAAAGTTTCTGAACTTGACAGTAACTTTTTATGAACGCGCTGCAGGTGCCGTATAAGGGAGGATGTTCCTAGGTGGTTGACGTCCCTACCCCTACTTATTTCACCTTTACATATGGTACATATGGCAAGACAGTTGTTGTCCGGATTTGGATAGAAATATTGCCAGACCAAAGAGGTGGAATGTTTGGTCTTCTGCCCAGGCATGACCGTGATGGGCTTTTTCATCCCACGGACAACAACTGTCTCCCCCGGAGCCTGATTTAAACAAACCACATCACCATCAGAATCCTCCTCGCCAACTTCCTCCTCAGCGCCAGCTACACCAGTATCCTCATCCTGTTGTACTTCAACAGTGACATCTTCAATTTGCATATCAGCAAGTGGACTGTGGGTGCTCCTTTCAGCACTTGCAGGGGGCGTGCAAATGGTGGAAAGAGCCACCTCTTCCCGTCCAGTGCTGGGAAGGTCAGGCATCGCAACCACCACCACACTTGGACTCTCCTTGGGGATTTGTGATATCTTCTTAGAAAGCACAGTTCTTCGCTGTGCTTTTGCCAGCTTAACTCTTTTGATTTTTTTAGTGGGAGGAGGGCTTCCATCGTCATGTGAAGCTGAACCACTAGTCATGAACATACTAGGGATCGACCTTAGCCGTTCCTTGCCACTCCGTGTCGTAAATGGCATATTGGCAAGTTTACGTTTCTCTTCAGCTGATTTAAATGTCTTTTTCAAGGTCATTTTCCTGAACTTTGCCATTTGGGATTGTATGTGCCCTCTACTATGACATTGGGCATCGGCCTTGGCAGACGACGTTGATGGCATGTTATCGTCTATGTCATGACTAGTGGCAGCAGCTTCAGCACTAGGAGGAAGTGGTTCTTGATCTTTCTCTATTTTATTTTTATCGGAGAAAGTTTGGTCCTCCATTTATGTTATATCGATTTGATATATACGTGCGGCTAAACACAGAAAATAATTTTTTTTGGGGTTTGGACTAGAGTGTACTTTGTGGGTTACAGCACCCTTTAACGGTCAAGCCAGCCGGCCCTTTACTTATGACACAGGCGCACGCTTGGCACTACTTTGTTGATGCACGTGCGGCTACTGCGCACACAATTCACAAACACAGAAAATAATTTTTTTTGGGTTTGGACTGGAGTGTACTTTCGGGGGTTACAGCACCCTTTAACGGTCAAGCCAGCCGGCCCTTTACTTATGACACAGGCGCACGCTTGGCACTACTTTGTTGATGCACGTGCGGCTACTGCGCACACAATTCACAAACACAGAAAATAATTTTTTTTTTGGTTTGGACTGGAGTGTACTTTCGGGGGTTACAGCACCCTTAACGGTCAAGCCAGCCGGCCCTTTACTTATGACACAGGCGCACGCTTGGCACTACTTTGTTGATGCACGTGCGGCTACTGCGCACACAATTCACAAACACAGAAAATAATTTTTTTTTGGTTTGGACTGGAGTGTACTTTCGGGGGTTACAGCACCCTTTAACGGTCAAGCCAGCCGGCCCTTTACTTATGACACAGGCGCACGCTTGGCACTACTTTGTTGATGCACGTGCGGCTACTGCGCACACAATTCACAAACACAGAAAATAATTTTTTTTTTGGTTTGGACTGGAGTGTACTTTCGGGGGTTACAGCACCCTTAACGGTCAAGCCAGCCGGCCCTTTAATTATGACACAGGCGCACGCTTGGCACTACTTTGTTGATGCACGTGCGGCTACTGCGCACACAATTCACAAACACAGAAAATAATTTTTTTTTTGGTTTGGACTGGAGTGTACTTTCGGGGGTTACAGCACCCTTAACGGTCAAGCCAGCCGGCCCTTTACTTATGACACAGGCGCACGCTTGGCACTACTTTGTTGATGCACGTGCGGCTACTGCGCACACAATTCACAAACACAGAAAATAATTTTTTTTTGGTTTGGACTGGAGTGTACTTTCGGGGGTTACAGCACTTTTTAACGGTCAAGCCAGCCGGCCCTTTACTTATGACACAGGCGCACGCTTGGCACTACTTTGTTGATGCACGTGCGGCTACTGCGCACACAATTCACAAACACAGAAAATAATTTTTTTTTGGTTTGGACTGGAGTGTACTTTCGGGGGTTACAGCACCCTTTGACGGTCAAGCCAGCCGGCCCTTTACTTATGACACAGGCGCACGCTTGGCACTACTTTGTTGATGCACGTGCGGCTACTGCGCACACAATTCACAAACACAGAAAATAATTTTTTTTTTGGTTTGGACTGGAGTGTACTTTGGGGGTTACAGCACCCTTTAACGGTCAAGCCAGCCGGCCCTTTACTTATGACACAGGCGCACGCTTGGCACTACTTTGTTGATGCACGTGCGGCTACTGCGCACACAATTCACAAACACAGAAAATAATTTTTTTTTTTGGTTTGGACTGGAGTGTACTTTCGGGGGTTACAGCACCCTTAACGGTCAAGCCAGCCGGCCCTTTACTTATGACACAGGCGCACGCTTGGCACTACTTTGTTGATGCACGTGCGGCTACTGCGCACACAATTCACAAACACAGAAAATAATTTTTTTTTGGTTTGGACTGGAGTGTACTTTCGGGGGTTACAGCACCCTTAACGGTCAAGCCAGCCGGCCCTTTACTTATGACACAGGCGCACGCTTGGCACTACTTTGTTGATGCATGTGCGGCTACTGCGCACACAATTCACAAACACAGAAAATAATTTTTTTTTTGGTTTGGACTGGAGTGTACTTTCGGGGGTTACAGCACCCTTAACGGTCAAGCCAGCCGGCCCTTTACTTATGACACAGGTGCACGCTTGGCACTACTTTGTTGATGCACGTGCGGCTACTGCGCACACAATTCACAAACACAGAAAATAATTTTTTTTTTGGTTTGGACTGGAGTGTACTTTCGGGGGTTACAGCACCCTTAACGGTCAAGCCAGTCGGCCCTTTACATATGACACAGGCGCACGCTTGGCACTACTTTGTTGATGCACGTGCGGCTACTGCGCACACAATTCACAAACACAGAAAATAATTTTTTTTTTGGTTTGGACTGGAGTGTACTTTCGGGGGTTACAGCACCCTTAACGGTCAAGCCAGCCGGCCCTTTACTTATGACACAGGCGCACGCTTGGCACTACTTTGTTGATGCACGTGCGGCTACTGCGCACACAATTCACAAACACAGAAAATATATTATTTTTTTAGCACTTGGGGGGAGCACCCCTGATGGACAGAGCACCCCCTGGACAACACTACAGCACTCCTTTAGGACTGGGACACTGCACAGGACTTTGGAGTGGACACAGCCCCTATGGAGAACTGACTGCACAACACAGTCCAGCCAGCCCCTATGGACTTTGAAGTAGTGGACACAGCCCCTATTAACAACAGCAGCACAGCACAACACAGCCAGCCCCTATGGACTTTGAAGTAGTGGACAACAGCAGCACTACACTACACTACACTACACTACACTACACTACACAGCCCTAACTCCCACCCTCCCTCTTCACTGTCCACAGCCGAGTGAGAAAATGGCGCCGACGCGGGTACCTTATATAGGATCCAAAACCCGCGAGACTCGGAAGGCGGGATGATGACGTTTTGCCTCGATTTCAGATCCAAGTCAGGCGGGAAAAGTCGAGCCTGACTCGGATCGGACTCGGATCGGGGGGGCTCGGGGGGGTTCGGATTTCAGAAATCCGAACCCGCTCACCCCTAATTCAATCATAAAAGAAACCGACAATTTTGGAGCATTTTTTGGAAAAAGAATTCGTCAGTTAAGTGGTTAATACACTTTTTGCATTTAAATGGATGTGCTGGCTCCTTTTTTACTATTTCTACCAATGTTTATGTGCCAAGCACTCCAGCCTGCGGACTTTGTTTATGGAGTGCGACCAGGACTTGTTTATATATATATATATATATACATACATATATATACATACACACACACACATATATATATACACCCCACACATATATATATATATATATATATATATACACCCCACATATATCTATCTATCTATATATATATATATATATATATATATATATATATTAGGGGTGTGCACCGGCCACTTTTCGTGTTTTGTGTTTTGGTTTTGGATCTGGATCTTTCTTCGTGTTTTGGATCTGGATTGGTTTTGCCAAAACCACCCTTCCGTGTTTTGGGTTCTGGTTTTTGTGTTTTGGATCTGTATTTTTTTGAAAAAAAGCATAAAAACAGCTAAAATCACAGAATTTGTAGGTTTTTCTGCTCCTATGCTATTATTAACCTCAATAACCTTAATTTCCACTCATTTCCAGTCTATTCTGAATACCTCACACCTCACAATAGTGTTTTTATGTCCAAAAGGTTGCACCGAGGTAGCTGGATGACTATGCTAAGCGACACGAGTGGGCGGCACAAACACGTGACCCATCTAGGCGTGAAACTGCAGTGGCAGACAGGATGGCATTGAAAAACTAGGCCCCAAACTGTACATAATGCAAAGAAAAAAAAGAGGTGCAAGATGGAATTGTCCTTGGGCCCTCCCACCCACCCTTATGTTGTATAAACAGGACATGCACACTTTAACAAACCAATCATTTCAGCGCCAGGGTCTGCCACACAACTGTGGCTGAAATGATTGGTTCATTTGGGCCCCCACAAAACAAGCTGGCAATTTATCTGTCCCTGCACGAACTGGCTCTACGGAGGCAAGATGTCATCCTCATCCTCCTCATCCACCGATTCCTCACCCTCTTCAGTGTGTACATCCTCATCCTCACAGAGTATTAATTCGTCCCTGCTGGAACCACAGGTCCCTCTGTACGTTCTGGAGGCTGGTCTCCCTGGAAGAGTTGATAATTCATTTTATGAACATCATCTTCTCCACATTTTGTGGAAGCAACCTCCTACGCCTTTCGCTGACAAGGTTCCCGGCTGCACTAAACACTCTTTCGGAGTACACACTGGAGGGGGGGCAACTCAGGTAAAATAGAGCCAGTTTGTACAGGGACCTCCAAATTGCTTCTTTTTCCTGCCAGTACAGGTACGGACTGTCTGACATGCCTACTTGGATGCTGTCACCGATGTAATCCTTTAACAGACAGATGCACGCTTGTCGCTGCTGCTTTGAGGATTCAAGTGCGGCTACAGCCCACACAATTCACAAAGACAGAAAAAAAAAAAGAATATTTTTATTGTTTGTGGAGCACACTTTGAGGGTGTCACCACCCTTTAACAGACAGATGCACGCTTGTCGCTGCTGCTTTAAGGATGCAGGTGCGGCTACAGCCCACACATTTCACAAAGACCGAAAAAAAAAGAACAATATTTTAATTGTTTGTGTAGCACACTTTGAGGGTGTCACCACCCTTTAACAGACAGACGCACGCTTGTCGCTGCTGCTTTAAGGATGCAGGTGCGGCTACAGCCCACACAATTCACAAAGACAGAAAAAAGAAGAAGAATATTTTTATTGTTTGTGTAGCACACTTTGAGGGTGTCACCACCCTTTAACAGACAGACGCACGCTTGTCGCTGCTGCTTTGAGGATGCAGGTGGAATCTAGACGGGATTTGGAACCGAGGACACACTACCTCCATCAATTGTCTAAATCCCACTGCACTAATGTCGGATACCGGACGCACGTCTAACACCAACATAGCAGTCAAGGCCTCAGTTATACGTTTTGCTTCAGGATGACTGCTGTCGTACTTCATCCTCATCGCTAGGGACTGTTGGAGGGTCAATTGTTTAGTAAAAGTAGTGATGTTCCTACTTCCTCTCTGGGATGATGAACAACTCCCAGCAGCAGCAACAGCACTAGGAGGAAGTGGTTCTTGATCTTTCCCTATTTTATTTTTATCGGAGAAAGTTTGGTCCTCCATTTATGTTATATTGATATATATACGTGCGGCTAAAGCGCACACAAACACAGAAAATATTTTTTTATTTTTGCTGGAGAGTAGTGCACTTTGTGGGTTACACCACCCTTTAAGAAATGAGCCAGCCGGCTCTTTACTTATGGGACACAGGCGCACGCTTGGCGCTGCTCCTTTGTTGATGCACGTGCAGCCACAGTGCACACAAGTCACAAACACAGAAAATAATTTTTTTTTTGGTTTGGACTGGAGTGTACTTTGGGGGTTACAGCACCCTTTAACGGTCAAGCCAGCCGGCCCTTTACTTATGACACAGGCGCACGCTTGGCACTACTTTGTTGATGCACGTGCGGCTACTGCGCACACAATTCACAAACACAGAAAATAATTTTTTTTTTGGTTTGGACTGGAGTGTACTTTCGGGGGTTACAGCACCCTTAACGGTCAAGCCAGCCGGCCCTTTACTTATGACACAGGCGCACGCTTGGCACTACTTTGTTGATGCACGTGCGGCTACTGCGCACACAATTCACAAACACAGAAAATAATTTTTTTTTTGGTTTGGACTGGAGTGTACTTTCGGGGGTTACAGCACCCTTAACGGTCAAGCCAGCCGGCCCTTTACTTATGACACAGGCGCACGCTTGGCACTACTTTGTTGATGCACGTGCGGCTACTGCGCACACAATTCACAAACACAGAAAATAATTTTTTTTTTGGTTTGGACTGGAGTGTACTTTGGGGGTTACAGCACCCTTTAACGGTCAAGCCAGCCAGCCCTTTACTTATGACACAGGCGCACGCTTGGCACTACTTTGTTGATGCACATGCGGCTACTGCGCACACAATTCACAAACACAGAAAATAATTTTTTTTCTGGTTTGGACTGGAGTGTACTTTCGGGGGTTACAGCACCCTTAACGGTCAAGCCAGCCGGCCCTTTACTTATGACACAGGCGCACGCTTGGCACTACTTTGTTGATGCACGTGCGGCTACTGCGCACACAATTCACAAACACAGAAAATAATTTTTTTTTTGGTTTGGACTGGAGTGTACTTTCGGGGGTTACAGCACCCTTATTGGTCAAGCCAGCCGGCCCTTTACTTATGACACAGGCGCACGCTTGGCACTACTTTGTTGATGCACGTGCGGCTACTGCGCACACAATTCACAAACACAGAAAATAATTTTTTTTTGGGTTTGGACTGGAGTGTACTTTCGGGGGTTACAGCACCCTTAACGGTCAAGCCAGCCGGCCCTTTACTTATGACACAGGCGCACGCTTGGCACTACTTTGTTGATGCACGGGCGGCTACTGCGCACACAATTCACAAACACAGAAAATATATTATTTTTTTAGCACTTGGGGGGAGCACCCCTGATGGACAGAGCACCCCCTGGACAACACTACAGCACCCCTTTAGGACTGGGACACTGCACAGGACTTTGGAGTGGACACAGCCCCTATGGAGAACTGACTGCACAACACAGTCCAGCCAGCCCCTATGGACTTTGAAGTAGTGGACACAGCCCCTATTAACAACAGCAGCACAGCACAACACAGCCAGCCCCTATGGACTTTGAAGTAGTGGACAACAGCAGCACTACACTACACTACACTACACAGCCCTAACTCCCACCCTCCCTCTTCACTGTCCACAGCCGAGTGAGAAAATGACGCCGACGCGGGTACCTTATATAGGATCCAAAACCCGCGAGACTCGGAAGGCGGGATGATGACGTTTTGCCTCGATTTCAGATCCGAGTCAGGCGGGAAAAGTCGAGCCTGATTCGGATCGGACTCGGATCGGGGGGGCTCGGGGGGGTTCGGATTTCAGAAATCCGAACCCGCTCACCCCTAATATATATATATATATATACACACACACACACACCCCACATGTATATAATATATATATATATATATATATTATATATACACACACACACACATATATATGTATTTATTTATATCATTACAACACACATTACATCTCGTATCCAAAGGTTAGGCTTAGTTCCAATTTTTCTTTCCTAAAATGTTATTTTATAGAACTAATTCTTATTTGTCTGTAATGCAATCTGACTTTAACATTGCTACTGAGGGTGTTTTTGGGTCTACTGCATTTCTGGAAACTAATAGAGTATTTAGATTTATGGATAACCATGCGTGTTGGACAGGTCAGTAATGGACATCATAGAGAAAAATTTGAATTACCAGGACATCAATTATTTTTTAAGTATCTTAAGTAAATCCAAGCGCTGTCTTTTTTTTTTTTTTAATTCTTTATGCCAAAAATGTTAGTGATAGCAGCAAAGACAAAAAGGTTAATAGATAATACTCTTTCAAGTATACTCTTAAGTGGAATGTATAATTAGAAGTCAATTTAATCTTTCAGTGAATCTCTGTGTAATTATGTAATGCACCCATCATTGGAAGCTCTTGGCTTCATTATACTAGTTGCATGTGGAGAGCCTCCATTTCCTATCTGCTTCACGCTTTTCTGGCACAAACCATAAATTCTCAAATAAAATGTGTTTTTAGCTAATCTGTTTTTGCCAATTTGTAATGAGCTATACATTTGCTATCAGTTTTATTTTTATTTTCTGTTTGATTAGGATGTGAGTGATCCAGCATCAATAAAGTACCTTAGCTAAAATCAGTAGCTTTTGCTATGGAGTGGTACACCTTGGGATACATACAGTAGCAGGCTTTTTTCTTTGTCCTCAACCACACATGGTAATTAGAACTTAATCAGGGGTGTAAAAGTACATTGCCAGGAACCATAGCAAATTTGGAGGAGTGGAAAATGATACACGGTCAGTGATGAGACCTGTTTCGGATTCATTATGATTGATCCGATTGGGTAATGTAGTACGTGTGCAGGCAGTTGTGAAACTATTTTTGTGCATTGGCTGTGTGTCCCCGGTTCACCTTCCAGGCCCTGGCCGGCACACATCATAGCCCTGTAATATATCTGTAGTTCCACCACTAGGCTTAATGCTTAACACAGTCTTATTTTCAACGCCACACATGCATGGCTACACTGTATGCTTGCAATGACTAATGGAGAAGGTCCTGAAATCGATCATTCATACCGGATATCATTAGATGAACTTGCTAACCCCAGCTATGTAAACTGCATTGCTCAAAAACACAGGATACAGGTATCTGAATTTTTTCCATTGTTTAAATTTGAACCAATAAAAGCTGTCTGCATTCTGCAAATTTGCATAATATTTGAAAGTGAAAACTAAACATTAGGCGCATTTAAAACAATGAAATGATTGGCTATTATGGATTATAAAAAAAAAACATTTGTGACTATGGGTTCTATTCATTATGTTAAATATCGGGGTCCAAGAGGACTCCGATAATTAACATTTCAACTCGCAGCGAGCGTCAGAGCAATTCATCATTGCTCCAGAGCAGAGACAAGTGAACAGAAAATCAGCTGTCTCCCTGAATCTTTTCAGTGTTCCTTTTGGAGAGTCTGATCTGGCAGTGCTAGTGCGCCTGTGCGAACTAGAGTTCATGCAGGCGCACAAAATCCCGGTGGAAGGAGCCGGACAGGGGCTGAGGGATCCAAAGGATCCCTCTACGCAACAGAGACTCCTTCCCATAGGGATGTCGAATGCTCCCACAATCAAGCTCTGAAAATATTGTATTTTCGGAGCTTGATGAATTTAGGTAGCCATACTAGTGCATGGAGACAGCGGGCCAGATTACAGGGGAAAGGTAAAGCAGGAGATATCTATGATATCTCCTGCTTTACCTTTTTGATGAATGGCCCGAAAACCTTAATTTCTACAAAAGCCGGTGAAAATATCACAGTCTTTTGTAGAAATTAAGCATGCTTACCGACTTTTAGCTCCCTCCTTCCGGGAGGGGGGGTGTCGGGGCAAAAGGGGGCCAAATTAATGGAAATGTGAAGCAGGGACGGGGCCACAATAACGTGATTTGCCTCACCGGTCCCCCCACTGCCGGGGTTTATTTTGTAATTGCGGGGGAGGGGTGGGGGGGTCACCGGGGGGCTTGCCTGCCTTTCCGGGGGGAGCCGGGGAGTAGGCAAGTATGAAATTAAATGATAATGAATACACCCCTATATCTATTAGTAAGTGTGTAATGTACATATTTTATATTACTGTGACATCTGTAGCTTCTGTCACCTGCTAAAGAAAGTGGATTATTACTTTGCATTAAACATGCACATTTTTTTTTTTTTACGTAAGAAGCATACTTTATAAGCTTCTAAAGCTTGCCAACCAAGATAGTACAATATTGTATATTTTAAAATACACCATCAATGCATATTTCATTATAATTAATTAATGGTGGTAGGACACCATTAGGTAGCTGGAACGCCCTTAAAGGATTTACAAAGGGAGCTAGAATGGCATCCTGACCGGCAGGACCCCAACTACATCCAGCTAGATTACCATGAAAGGCTGTTGTATAATATACAGTATAGTAGCGAATATCTAGGACTCTGAAGGTGTAGCATTGAGCCACAGTAAATAGTCAAGTATGGTCAAAATATTTATTAAATATATTTTACAAAGAACAAGGCAATTACATAAAAAACAATAAAAGGATAATGTCGGGTACACAACTGGTCGACGGATCAGCTGGCCGACTGACCGATTTGTCAAGTATGCGACTGTGCATACACATACTTACCAATTGGCTGACCGATATATCTGGCTGCAGGAACCAGTTGCGACATCATTGTCACTAGTTCCTACGGCCAATCGGTCACCCATACACACAGGCAGATGTGCAATATATTGCATCTGCCATGCTGCACAGCCGACGTGATCTGTGAACAATGTGGTTCATAAATATATCATCTGTACAAAACCGTCTGACAGTCGGGGCGATATATTGTTCATCACCTGTACAAATGATATATTGTGCAGTGTGTACCCAGCATTACCCCTTTCACTCTGTTGTCTAAACATAATAAAAGCTTTAGCTTTCTACTACCTTGCTATTTGATTGCGTAGTAGATAGTTGGTGGCTGTATCATATTCAATGTGAAACTAATTAAACAAAAATCCAATTTGTGTAGGATGACATACTTGTATCACAGTGAAATTGCATTCACAAATGGAATGAGATCCAATTATTGACTTTCACATACATTTGAATTTGGTAACCATGTCCGTGTCTGGCGCAGGTCCAGCTTCTCATAATCTGGTTGCTAAAGAAATTGTCAACATTTGTAACACAATGACAAATCTTAGTGGTATATTATGATCTCCAAGTGAACCCCATCAGCAGCTCAAGTATACCTTCACTTGGCATTCACCCAATCAATTGTGATCCAGCAAGATCCAGTTAATGTAGACACTGTCCATAAACATTTGGGCTCCTAGAACTTTTAGACTCAGGAATTTTCTTAAAGGAACAGTGTCATTCAACAAAGGAAGCAGTTTTTACATAGAATGGGCTCTATTCATCATCACTTAATTTCTACAATTGCAGGTGAACACCTTCATTTTCACCTGCTTTTGTAGAAATGAAGTTTTTGGGCCATTCATCAAAAAGGTAAAGCAGGAGATATCTCCTGCTTACCTTTCTCTCCCGGAATGGCCCGCTGTCCCCATACACTAGTATGGGGACAGTATTAATCAAGCTCCGAAAATACATTATTATTGGAGATTGACTGTGGGAGCATTCGCCATTTTCAGATGGCGAGTGCTCCCGCAAGCCACACCTTCCCTATGTGAAGGAGTCACAGGTCATGAAAAGGGATCTTTTCAGATCCCTCCATCCCCTGGACGCCGGGGCTCTTGATTTTCGGATCAGCGGTCTCCATTCTGGAGCAATAATGAATTGTTCCGGGGCTTGTGGCGAGTAGGAATATTAATTTTCGTGGTCCGTTCAGACATGATGATGATGAATAGAGTCCATAGACAGGTGGAGATCAGACATCACCAATACCTAAATATTTGGCCCTTTCTGGCTGCAGAGATACCCGTTCCCAGTGAAGTCACAATGTTATCAATATCGGAGGCACTCCCTATATGCAAGACATTGCTGAGTTCTGCGCATCTTTTAATGAGTAATTGCAACATTTTCCCGAACAGAACAATGCTTAAACAGTACCACTTTGTCACGGTCTGGGTTTTATGTAGATCTGACTTGGGCCCCCTAGATATGACCGATGTGTATAGGAAACAAGGTGGAATGATAATACTTTGGCTCATGGACATTAACAGGAGCTTAGGTACACTAGTGACAATGTAGAAACCACAGACTTATAATAAGTATGGATACTGGACTGGAACCGGAGTTAAAACACCAGAACCACTTTTTCTCGAATTTCTGGATGAAAGCATCAGATTAGGGATACCATTCAGTTCTCTTTAACAATGATGTAATCCAGAATGCTGTTTCTGAACCTTACTCCGACCAGTCCAGGAATCAAAAAAACTCACCAAAGTCGAGAGGTGAACAACAACAAACACCCACGTTGCTGGAAATGGACCTATAAATAGGTAATTCTAAAATATTCACTGTATGAACCAAGCTGCTATTCAGTGGTTGCAGGCCAAAAACTAGACAGAAGAAAAATAGAATAGTGCTGCGTTTATACAATATAGTATCAATAAATCAAGAGTTAATGTTGCAGATATGCTAAAATAAATAAAATTTTAATAAATCATAGTTTTTACATGCATTTTATTTATTGGTTTTCTATTCCATAATGTTTTGTTATAAGCATGATTTATTAAAATTGTATTTTAGCATATCTGCAGCATTATATGTTTTGTTATTGCAAACTACATTGAAGTATGGATACTACAGTATATTGTATTGATGCAGTGCTATGATATTTTTCCTCTGAGTTCAGAGGTGACCTAATTCTGGACCCAAACGTTATTTCCCCAGTGGTCTCGCCAATGCTGTGGCTGAGCTGCAACATTAGTCACAGTGGGAAGAGACTGTAAGAAATCTGCTGCAGCTGCGCTGCAACCCATCCAGGACTAGAGGATGTGTTTTGAATTCTTAATGAACAAAAATTTAAAAAAACATTAAATACAATGATTACAACAGATTTCCAGAAAAAAACAAATAATAATAATTTAAGAGGAAATTATTATGCTGCACAGACAGGTGTTAGAAATTCCAGTAGTTAAAGCAGCTGCATTATATTTTAAAGGGTTAGTACACCAAAAATATTAATGAACTAAACACTTTCTGAATTTGCATGACCTGGATGTGACTGTACTGTAATGCTACAGGTATACTGTCACTTTTGGAGAAAATTTGATTACTGAAATTGCTGCTCCATGGAAATTGATTGTTTTGAATTTTTATTTCTAGAGCTGCTCCCCCTCCTCTCACCTCCCCATCTTTGGGTAACCTAATCATAAAAAGGTAGCGTAGATCATACCATATTCAGACTCATGGTCTAGTACCAATGCTGCCGCTAGACCATGAGACATATGTATCTATAACCTGCCCTTTCAGTGACTGGCATACACAATATATATATATATATATATATATATATATATATATATATAGTTATTTGACCACAAAAAACCCTAGACTGCGCTAATCAAATCAAATACAGCAGCACCCTTCACTAAGTCCTCTGTTAGAAGGACTATTCTAAAAGATATACAATTGGGTTACTGATGGGGCGCTTTAATAAAACACAATTTTAAATATATTATAAAGTACAATGCAGTCTCTCCAGAGGCTTATAAGTCTTCTTTTCTTTTGAAGAGACAACTTCACCGTTATTATGATACCCGTAGTTAATGTCTGACCATCTAATGGTCGATTCATTGAATCGAAAACGTACAACTGGATAGATGCTTATGATTCTCAGTCCAACTGCTACCAGATGTATATAAAACGGGCATAATTTTATATACATCCTTTTATATACAACGTTTTATAAACATCAACTACGAGGTCCCACAGTATCTGATTCAGAGAATCGCCTAATTTTTGGTCATACATTAAATACATGTGTGTACATCAATATTGAGATCTACCCCTGAAGAAGTCTCAAAGAGACGAAACGCGTAGAATTTTAAATGCAAGGTGGACACTATATTTAAACATCTCCCCAATTTGAAGGTGTAGGTTATCCCTCTCCAAAGATCGGAAGGTTGCACATTACCAAAATTGTGGAAGATTGTCCATCTAATACATTGTTAAATTTTAATAAAGAAATATTTCATTTTAAATTTTTTAATCTTTATTAATGTTGGCCTTGGGCCTATGTTTGGGTGTCTTGGTAAGAGGGTATCTTTTTCAGAACCTCGAGGAGGATTTAAAGCAAGCTCATTTTTTGGACTAATTGATCAGAATTGAATATGAGTAGGAATAACGGTGAAGAAGACTTATAAGCCTCTGGAGAGACTAAAATTGTGTTTTATTAAAGTACAATGCAAATATATTGTAAAGTGTCCCTTCAGTAACCAATTGTGTGTGTGTGTATATTATATATATTAATCTGTGATTAAAATTCTGTGTGGCATTTTCTCATACTTTGATGTGCATTTTTCTTTTAATCACCCACCACACCCCTAAATTTGACAAAAAAGAAACCAACTCCCCTGGGTGTTTCTGTCCTGAACCTATTTTTCTTGAAAAATTGCATTGTAAAAGCTATAGTTCAAAAATCTTGAGATAAGGCTATTGATGGACAGTGTAATGATTTTCTAGTACAAGGTGTGACACAGTCGGGATAGGGGTCCCTCTCCTGGGTAGATGGACTTCCTCTTTACACAAACAGCAGCTGGAGAAACAGGACACAATTCTGGGGTTCTCGTGCAAGCTGGTCAGAGCCAGTCTTTATTGTACTGGACACATAAATAAAACAAAACACAAACAATATCCTAGCCCGTCTGGGCTCTAACTAGACAGCAGGCTCCCTCATTAACAGAAGACTAAATAAGTTCACATCCACAGTACTTACAGGTGGTATCACAGTGTGTCTCAGAGCAAACTAGCCTGTGGGCCTGCTCTCCCAGGTATGAGACACTCAGCTATCACCAAACCCAGCAGATCTGAGCCACTTTCAGGTGCAAGCCCTAACGAGCCTGCTACCAGGCTGAAAGGCCCAACTCCTGGAGTGGCCTGTGGATGGAGCCCTCCCTCTCCTCACATCCACACCCCCAGGACCCATTCCGGCTTTTCACTAAAGCCGACATTTCTAGTCTGTTTTTCCAAACAGACTTCTCCTGGGGGTTTTAAAACACATAGGACAGGAATCTGGGACAGACATAGAAGCACTGCTCCAGTGCTTCTATCACAAAGGTTACAGAGTTGAACATCTTTCATGGGAAAACATAACTGTTCAGTGCTGATATGAGGAAACAGTTGCTTCACTCGCAGTCTACAGAGCTGTGTCTTCATGGTTCACCTCTCAGAAAAACCAGTGCTACACATGCAACCTATAGAAGGATGATCTGTTCATTCACTACCCATTGCCCATAATTTAGCTAAACTGCCACTGTTGCGCCCAAATGAGGTTAACTATCAATTTGATCCCCTAGGTGCCTTTGAACTAATACAAATAAGTTTACTACAATATTAATAGGCATCTTGTACTGTTGTTCTCACAAATTGTACAACAGGTTTAGTGGCATACTTTAATATAGAATTAACATAATATGGCTTTGGAGCTGAACCTTTATGAGGCACTGATGAAGCAGTAAAACTGCCCTTATATTTCAGATGCTAATTCCTATCTATACTACTGGCTGTTGGCATTTTAAGCTACTCTGCTGCATTGGTGGTCCAGATTTTCTTCAACACCCAGTCCTCTTTCCTCAAAAGCAGTCAACATTTTAAGGTAATTTATCTTAAAAACTGCTGATGGGCATGTAAAGAAGGTCGCACACAATGTTTAAGCTTCAAATTTCTCAAACTCTTTACCAGAGTAGATTCACACAGCAATGAATGAGAATGGGGTTATTATTTATAACTGGATAGATTTGACAAATGTCACCATATGCTAGATGAGGACTGAGGAACTGGACTAATTCGGGTCAGTCAACTTAGCAATAGATACTTTAATATAAGGTAATGTAACCCCTTCTACAAACATTTAGTATAAGACACAGGTTAATGTTCCATAACTATGTAAAAAAACATTGAATAGGACAGAAAGATAACAGTAATCAGTAAATACAAAACTCTGTTATTGCATGGTCTTCCATATGAGATAAAACAGAAAGTCAGTCATGTGTTTAAAGGACCACTCAATTTTAAATACAAATTACTTGATGTAAAATGTAAAATGAGTATTAATAACAAGCATCCATTTATTCCAAAAGAGTAATTTAGTTTTCGCTTGGATGGATTAGTCAGGATGGAAGATGTTACATTGTTTGCACTGTAAGGTAAAATACAGACACAGTAACTAATCATTACAACCCAGTAATGAAATGCTCATAAAAATATTCCTCTAGCCCACAAGGTGCTGTCTTGGCATTATCATTGACTTCTCCCTCTCTTTCAAACCACACATCCAATACCTTTAGCAGTCCTGCTGTTTTCAACCAAAAAAGCAGAATCTCCAGGATCAGACCCTTTATTACCCTGAAAGAAACTAAGACCCTCATCCACTCACTGGCCATCTCCCAGCTGGACTACTGTAACCTCCTCTTATATGGCCTCCCTAACTCCCACTTCTCTCTACTGCAAACTCTCCTCAATGCTGCTGCCCAACTCATCTTTCTCTTCAAACACGCTACATCTGCCTCCCCTTTCCTACAAGTCCTTCACTGGCTCCCCTTCCCTTCAAAACCCATTTCAAACTTCTCACACTCACTTACAAAGCCCTCTCTAAATCCTCTACTTTTTACTAGGGATGTGCAGGCTCAGATAGGTTCAAGTTTGCACGCCGAAGTTCGGATTTTTCCCTCCAAAAAAACGGAACTCAGAAAGAGGCAAAATGTCATCTTGCATGGACAAACATCATCATTCCTGAACTCGGCGTGGAAACTCGAACCTATCCGAGCCTGCACATCCCTACTTTTTACATATCTGACATTATATCCTTTTTTACTCCCACCCACCCACTTTGCTCCACACATGAATGCTGTCTCTCCTCCCAATCGATTACTTCTTCCCACTCCTGTGTTGTTCCTCACCTCTGGAACTCACTCCCCCTCCCGATGAGACTCACCACTTCTCTACAAAACTTCAAACAGTCTCTCAAGATCCACTCCTTTATCAAAGCCATCCATATCTCATCGTAACCCACATCTTCATGCTCCTTGCTCACTGTCTTTCCCCTGTGCCACCTGTCTGCTCCAACCCTTTAGACTGTAAGCTCTCACAAGCAGGGCCCTCATCAATCATGTATTTTGCCTTCCCTTACATTTACCATAATATCCTCCCCACTGCCTACAGTAGCACCTGACCCTTGTTATTGTATATTTATAAGCCATGTCCTGCAATGTTCTGTACTGTAAGTCACTCTTTGTTTTGTTGATATGGTTTATGTTTTTTGTACTTTGTGAGGAGATGCAGACTCTTGTGGTACCATATAAAAAAAGATAATATATAATAATTTCAATAACTTTCTTGGTACCAACCACAAGACATCTCTAAGAGAAGAGAGATTGAATATACCATAATAAACATACAAGATACATATGCTGTTAAAATGAAATATAATATTATGATTATTAATTTAAAAGTTAACACCCACCAGCAACTGTTCATCCATGTGAGTATCTGTGAATTCTGCACATGGACCATTATAAGACCTCCCTGTCCAATATATTAATAGATATTCCTGGATATGAACTATGTTCCTATTTTCCATTCTAAACCAATGAGGAGTCCTAGAGGCATATTCATCAATGATAGAGTTTTTACACCCGATATAATTTATCGCTGCTATTCGCAACAATAAGAAATTATCTACCAAAATGAATAACAAAACACATTCAGGTACATCCCCGGGATGTGTTAGAAGTGAAAGGATCGCTAATGAGATCACTTCTTTCAGGACCCCGCATCGCTAATACACACATGCGGCAACAGGTATTGCCGGACCAAGTTCCTACTGAAATGAAATTAAATGAAATGTAGCCCATAGGCTACATTTGCCGCTATAGCCCATAGCAATCCGTTGGCCCAGCAGCCCCCATAGAAACCTATATCCGATGTCGGCCATGGTCCATCCATGTTACATTGGGTGATCCTTAATATATGTGTGCACCCCACTTCCAAGAAAAAGTTTTCATGGGGGATATCCTGCAAATATTATTTTATAAATAGGTCCCCCAAGTCTTTTTGCTGGTGTAAAGCATTGGAAGGGAAGACAAAGAAGAAGGGACACTGCCAGTTCCACTCAACTAGCGAATTACATTTTCTATCAATTCATTCTTCATTCATGTCCCACTGAATGGCTTTCTAAAGGTCTACTTTTCCCATAAAAATCCCACATGCCTGCTTTACAGCTTAGAATTCTCTAGATGTATTCCTATTTCCTGCAAAGGAAATATCCTGCATGCAGTTGTAGCATCACTGAATTAAATTTACCATTTCACATTAAGAAAAAAAAAAACCTGGTAGAGTAACGTAAACAGATTTGCTGATGACACAAAACTATGTTGGATTATTAACATAGAGCTAAACCGTAACCTGCTACAGGAAGATTTAAGCAAAATGGAATACTGGGCTGTGAAATGGAAAATTAAATTTAATGTAGATAAATGTGGTTATGCACCTAGGCCGAGGTACAGGAACAACTATATTACTTACACATTAAACAGAAGCAGCAGAGTAGCACAGCACACTGCCAGACAGCGGCTACAAATGTGACTATAATGCAGGGATGCAAAGAAAGGGAATAAATGCATGTGATTACCAGTTTTATAAGTCACCAGTTAGACCACTTTTGTAAAAGGTATACAGACAGCTTGGGAACCTTGCTTTGAGATCACAGAGTTTAAGAGGTGGTAGACTTATTTGCCTCTCTCCGGATCAAGACAATGTTCTTTTTCCAACCTTACTACAGTACTTATGTAACACTGACTAACTGGGTTTGTACTTTATATTTGCTAATCTAGAATACTTGTAGGAAACAATGAATAATAACTCTAGTATGATTGAACTACATTAATAAAAATACACTTCATCATATAATGAACAAACTCACACTCTTCACCTTGCCTGCATTGGACGGCAACAAAGACCTCTCTGCTCCCCATGTGCAATAGAGCTGGTAAACATTTCACAGCCCCTACTTTTCGATCCAATCATTATCCTGACACATACAATGCTGGCGCTTAGAATCCCGGCACCGGCATCCCGAAGGTGGGGTTATAGGGAGAGTTAGGGTTAGGATAAGGCACTAGAGGAGGGAGAGGTTAGGTTTAGGAACTGGGGGGGTTAGGTTTAGGCACCAGGGAGAGAGGATTGGTGTTAGGGGGAGGGGGAGGGTTAGGATACCAGCCAACAGGTGTCTGTATCCTTACCCTATCGAGACTCTGGCATCAGGATTCTGACCACCGGGATCCCTAGCGCTGGCATCCCGTACCCAAACCCTCCATTCTTCCCTTTAATTGAGTCCTTCACTTTGCGGCAAGTGAACACATCTTCTACTGGTGGACTGCATTAGCCATACATCAGTAAGCATTGTGACCAGGTACATTCTGGTTCGGTTCCACACTTTATATTGTTTCTCAAAACTGCAGGAAAGAAGGGTTCCACAAGCAAATTATCAATTAATGGAAAGATTTTCTCAGCCTCGAACCATTATGTATATCAACCTTCTAATTTTGGATCTGTTCACATAGAGAAATGTCCACTCCTCCAGGGGCTTGCCTAGCGGCTCTAAAGCACAAAAAGTCCCCATACCACCAGTACCCCTCCAAAAATGATTGCCATACACACCTCTATGCAGAGCAGCAGAGAATGTGACATACCTTCTAATGCTGTGACCCGCGGAACAAAGATGGCCCAGTCAGCTGACGGGGAGATATACCCCTTTAGTCAGGAGTGATCGGTTTACATTGTGACAGGTACAGTAGGAGTATGCCCAAAAACACTGTCAGCATATAGGAGAGGAAGAAATCCAGAACCTTTTTCTAGAATGTATATTAGAACGGTTGATTCATCCTTTAAAGGAGCCGAGCAGTGGACACCGCACAAACTACTTCCTCGCTGTAACGCATTTAGCTATAAGCTACACAGCAACATAAACCGCTATTTTTAAAAAACATAAAAAAATCAAAGTGCTATAAAAATCTGCAGTAGTCTTGGCACCTTAATATATATTCCAAAGCCCCAGATTGAATCTCACACATGTAAACAATGTTACATCAACTATTTGCATGAATATTCCATAAATCAAATATTTAAAAGACAAGCTCTGACTCTGCATAATAATTATATCCACTACAAACACAGGATTTCAATTATTTGTCACAATTATTTCAGAAGCTGTATTTATCTACTTCTGGAATCCTTCTATTCATGCTTATGCTATTTTGATTTGTGTACTGTGAACATTTCTACTCTCAAATATATCTCTACAGACAAACAAATTATCTAACCTTATTCTACCTTAATTATGCTAATAGTAGACTGATTCATTAATCTGGCCCTTATGAATGAGTTTCAAAGTATTGCATTGTCATCAGGGGCGTCCTGCTTTTGGAACAAATATCAAGACTGCTGCCAGATAAGGCTTATCCTGTCCGAGGAGATGAGTAATACATACAGTCACCTTGATGTGATAATAGTGTGGAGGTGCACAGGTCTATACATATCATTTCTATATAAGAGAGTACCTCCTTCTGGCAAAAGTCATTACTATAATGTCACCTGTGGAAAGATTGGTCTCTGACATATTCTGCATTAAAGCAGTCAAACACACAAGGGGTCATACAGAGAGAACAAATATACGATATGAATGAGGTCTATAAAACTGTGCAAAACTGTGATTGAATTTTAAACTACAGAACAGATAACTTCAAACAGTTGTGAACACAGTTGTTGCAATTTCCAATTCTGGCCTCTTTTTAATTGATCTTGTAGTACATACACTATTTTTCCTCTGTATCCATCCAACCAGACGTCACAGGCAACAGCTTCTAGTACTGTGATTTCCAAAGTGTTGTTTGGATAATTATACAGTAATGTACAACTCTTTCAGCTAGGGATGCAGCAAGGAGCTATGGTGCCTGGAGCAAGCAGTAGCTCCAGCTTATGAGCTATGGCCAGTCGGCAATGCATGTGACCATCAGGTACAGCAGTCTTAGCCGGCACTGGGGGAAGGCAAGTTAAACTAGAGGATGTCTGCATGAACAGCCACCATAGCCAGCATCTGCGCTCCCTCCTTTTTCTGATTTTATTATGTTGCTTACAAGTGTGTCTTTAGCAATCCACAGGGACTTTACACTGTAAACACTCTATCCCAGTTTTATTACTTTTCTTTTCTCCCACCCTTCAGTTCCAGTTTTGGCTTTTAGTTTTAAAGTGCATGTGCTGATCAGCAGGGCCATAATAGGGCTTAAATGTGCCCTGTGCTGGCCCCGCCCCCTTAGCACCCGAGCACATGACGTTATTACAGTGGAGGGGGCGGAATCGGTGTCTGGAGGACACTCCAAATCTGCAGCACACACTGCAGGGTTCTTGTTTGGAGCGTCTAAAGGATGCTCCAGCAGCACCGCAGCAACGTTCCTGGCTGAAGGGTGCCATTCTAGGTGCACTGCTAGTCAGAAGCAAGGGTCATGGGGCAGTGACTGTGCCACCCACAGAGCCCTGCGCTCTATGTGGTGGCACTGGTCACACACCCCTAGTTACAGCCCTGCTGACCAGCTAGATTGGGCACACACTAGTATATCCAATGAGATTGGTCTTGTCTAGTATCCCTGGGGAAGTTGAGCTAACTGACTATTTTTTTTTCTAAATTGCGCCAATATCATACTATTTTTAAATTAAATCATTAAAGACACTTTTTTCCAAAATAGGATGACACCAAGCAGCACATAGAGATCTACCAACAGTGGTGTAGCCAGCATTTGACATGAGGATGAGCAAAAAAAGGTGCCCCATGTGCTTCAAAATTGAAATATCAACATCTAAATACAGATGTGTTCTCATACAGCTAGCCTCAATACGCCATGCGGTGTGAGACTCCTGGTGCCAGAGAGCCACATCAAGTGGCCTAGCATCTTTTTCACCTGAAAATGCATCTTAGACAGAATTGGATGAGAAAAACGGCTTCACAAGACTGCAGTGATTATTTTTGTATGTGACACTTGCATATCTGTGTGCGACTGAGTCTGAATAACATTACGGAAAATGACAAATAGAATTATGAAGAAAAAAACAATTGACAAAGGCTACATCATCTCATTTACACTGATATTATACTGATGAAATAAAAGGAAAGAGCGTAATACTTTCCCTTTCAAGTTTATCTAAACACCGTTAGTACCTATATGAAATGTATCCCAAAGGTAGGTTTAGATTTGGTTTTAACCTGCTGATATCCTATTAGGTGATGCTGAAGAACCTCCAGGGGCATAAGGATGCTTTGGCCTTTGCCTATATGGTTGCTATTTCAGTTATGAAATGTGTTGAGATCTTTTAAGTGGTTTAAAGGCAGATACTGAGCTGGGTTCTGCATAAATTTACATTTATAATCTCCGAAAGAAAAGTTCCAAACTTCCCAGAGACAATACAAAACTTTACTAGTCTGCCGCTCTAAATTTTCCATGAAATACGTAATATTTTTCATTATATTGTATGCATTATCATATTTCTGTATAGCACAGTTCCTGTTATTCTGTTTATTTGATAGGCTTCATAATGACATAAGTATTGAAGAGGAGTATCTATAAACACAATAATAAGATTGCTCACCATATATAGCCAGGGCCAATGAGACAGCCACGGGGCCTGGGTACTGAAGGGTGAGTGACCAAATCCGGCAGGTGTGGCCCTCTGGGAAAAAATAATGGAAAATACTATGTGCGGTGCCAGGAAGAGGTGCCGCGAGCTGCAAGAGGCCTGGGCCCAGGTAAATAGTACCACTGCAATCCTTCTTGAGTAGGCTGGCAAAGCCTTTGCCAGGGAGACCCGGCTACAGGGATCACCGTCCTGGGGGGCTTTAGTAGATGGGGATAACACCAATCTCTGGCAAAAATGGGTGTTAAACTTTATACCAAAGAAATTGATTTTTTCCCTCTGGTAAGTAGACCAGTTTGTGAGAATTAGTTGCAATGAATGGAAGTCATAAAAACGCTGCATTTTGCATAATTATGTGTTGTATACAAAATTAAACACAATACTTCATGCTGTGACTACACAAAATACAATAAGGATGCAGAAGCACACTTGACAATAACAAGTCCATAGGCACAATATACATTAAATAGATATAATAGCATATAGCAATGTTGCTGTGTTTTCATGTTTTGATAAAAGAGTGCCAACCCATACGTCACAGTGACCTCAATTCAGAAAGGTCTATACGCCAGCATAGTAGGCAATTCTGTAATAATGAGTTTGTTGTTGCTACCAGCATGCTTTTGCAAACAAACAGCACAGCTAGGAACCGATCTATAGGCTATTTTAAGTAATTCACATGTGGATAAATGGGGAGGGTGCTGAAACAAAGGAAGCAAGACACAAAATTCTGATCCATAAAACACGTCATTTACCTAATACACCAATGAAACTACAATCCACAACAGTAGAGATTAGCAGACTTGTGGCCAAATTTAGCAGAAATTTAATATTGTGGCTGATCAGGCCTTTTATTAGATGTGCCAAGTTCTGGCGATAAAAAATGTAAGTGCTACATTTTTTAAAAAAAAATTAAAATTCAGATTTTGCCGGAAAATAAAGGTGATGCAATGATGATCAGCTCATCTGTTGTGTATTGTTGTTGTAGGATATAAGGATAGGACAGCAATTACAGCTGTTGAAAGTCATTTCAATTGATTTAGATTGGTGTACTGGAATTAATATTACTAGTACTGGTTATTAAATGGTGGCTTCCTCACCTATTGATCACTACTGTCCTTGTTCTGCAACGATCATTATTTTGTAGTTCTTTAATTGGGCAGTCCAGGCTCACTGTCTAAGCATCCTCTTACAATATAACATTTTGTTTGATCCATTAATATGTAAACATGCCAAAATGTATCTTAAAAAATCAAAAGGGCTTAAAGTGCAGAACCAAGTCATGGCAAATACTTGCCTAAACAATGATAGGCATCTGCTGTTCTAGTACTTTGCACAGTTATAGAATAGATCCATCTAGCCTTGATGAGTGGATGTGGAGAAAAATCGTAATTTCGAGAGGAGTCACATAAGCTCAGTCAAACAAACTGCCATATATAGCAATAAAAGGCATAACCAGAAGCAGCACCTCATAACCAGGTGGATAATATCTCATCAAGTGGTAAATTGTAATACACCAACAGCAGCAGCATTGGGGGGCTATGTATCAATTTGTTTGTTAAATAAAATTGCATAATTTTATGTATTGTCCCTATGGTCAGTGGTTCCCAAACTTTTTTTAATCACGGTGCCCTAGAGCAGTGTTGGCTAACCTTGACACTCCAGCTGTTGTGGAACTATATATCCCAGCATGCCCTGCCACAGTTTTAGCATGCCCTAATAGCAAAACTGTAGCAGTGCATGCTGGGTTATGTAGTTCCATAACAGCTGGAGTGTCAAGGTTAGCCAACACTGCCCTAGAGTATCAGTATTGTTTTCATGGCACCCCTAAGTTTAAGTTTTTTATTGAGAAATTCAGAAAAAAATCTAGTAAAATAGTAAAGTGAAGCAAATTGTGATAACCTGTCATTCTCAGGTTCAGTTATGTGGTGATGGACAGGTTTGTGCTTCTATTTATTCACATATTTACATTACATTGACCATAAATAATTTGATTTGGTGCTGGACCACCAACCTGAGGCACCCCTGCAAGTGTCCCAAGGCACCCCATGGTGCCATGGCGCACAGTTTGGGAACCACTGCCTATGTACTAAAAGCAGAATGCAGGAGATTTCACAGAAATCACCAGCAAAGTGCTAATTAGTGCTGCAGATTGCAGTCCTCATTATTATCAAAGGGGACTACGATCTGAGGGAATGGGATTGAAATGCCCCTCCCGCGTGGCTAAGAGAACGCACGTCCTGTACTCACCTCGTTCAGGCACACAAACTCCTGGATTCCAGCATCAGGAATATGATAGGCGCCAGTATTTTGACGCCTATCATGAATCCTTTGCCAGGATTCTGCAGTCAGTATTGTGACTGGCAGCCTTGCGGCCACCAGTCATATCACTACATCCCGATCTGAGCCTCATGTACCAAACCTCAAAAAGCTAAGCTTTTCTGAGTTTCATCCTGTTGGTTTACATAATCCTAAAATCGTTGTAAACCTCTTAACCCTATGGAGGTAATGTGCAGGAGAGGGATCTTATGATCCTTTCTTCCGCTGACTCCTTAATCTGCACAGTGGGCCTGATTCAGACCCGCTCGCAAGCGCATTGCGCTCGCAAGCGGGTCGATGGTGGCCCAGTGCGCATGCGCGAGCCCCGGAAAAAAAGCACTCACTCCGTGGCTCCCTACAAAAGGGGTGGCTGTCGATGTTGATTGACAGCTCGCCCCTGTTTGTAGGCGAGGCTGGGGGGTGGCTTTACAAACGGAGGTGTTCCCATGCGAACACCTGCCAGTTGTGGGCGGCCCCACTGACATCATCAGTGATGTCAGTGGGAGAGCTTCCGGCTCTATTAGAGCCAGAAGATCTCTGGGGCTTGCGGCCACGAGACCCTACCACAAGGGTCTCTCGTCGCAAGTCTTGACCCACTGCTATGCGAGTGGCCAAGAGGCCGCAACTAAAAAACAAAGCGCCCGCCCTGATTCAGAGCGAATGCTCACTTTTTGCCAGCGCCTCTGAATCAGGGCATTCCTGAATTTTCCTTTTGCACATATGCGCATTATAGATGGGTAAAGACCATACATGTAGCTGTGGCATTTACAGAGAATCAACCTAAAAATTACAGCCATGAATGTTAATAATGTCCTGGTCACTGCCCCACAAGCCTGCCCTTGGAGCTCTGATTCAAGTCCTCAAAGTAGCTCATTGCTGAATGAAGTTGGTTTTCACAGTTTTGTCTGTCTAACGCTCAATTAAGACTTTAATTGCAAATTTCTGTTAAGAGATCTCACTTTAATAGTAGTACACGAAAAGGTCTCCTATCTCAGGGTTGGACTGGCCCACAGTTTCCTTGGGGAAATCCCCGGTGGGCCCTACTGCCTGAGGCCCTACCCCCTCCTCTAGGTGCCATGTTCCAGACCTCAAATCATACATTGATACTCTATTAGATGGTCAGTTACCTGGTGGAGTAGTACCACTGATCAACATGGGTGCTTGGTTCCTTTCTATAGAAACTACAAGATTTGCCTATTGGTTAGCCAAGTGTCTGTGGAGGCTGACCACACCCCCTCTGGTGGCTGACCACACACCTTAAGCATGGGCCCCTACCACTCTATTTTCCTGGTTGGCCCTTCATGACCCCGTCCGACACTGTCCCTATTTACAAACCAGAAAACACTTATAAAATTCACCATGCGGTCATTCCTTCTTACCACCTACAAAAGATGCCAACACCTATACCAATTTTTTTTAATATCCATGTAGTAAAACAACATATTTGTAATCCTGCGCTATCCATTCTCTAAACAAACTCCTAGTATAGCTACAGACACAGTTAAAAGGAAATTGGCAGACAAATAGCAGCATCTAATGACCACATTTGGCTAAGAGGCCACCAGATGGAATCCTGCCTACTGCAGTAGTTAAATCTATTTTATACAGATATTCTAGTTTTAAATAGATTTTCCTGGATAATAAAAGTAATCTGATAACTGGGAAGTGTCATAAAACAGAAGAACAATCTTTAACAATTAGACACTTCAGGTCCACAAACACAATAGAAAATCATGGTATTCCCTGTCATCTATTGTAAGCTATAAACACACTCACAAGCTGTTAACATTACAAATCATTAACACATTTTGTTTCATATAGTGTTGCATTTCACACCTTAATATATCCATATCTGTTTGACAGTATTTTCACATCATTACTCTGAACTATTGGAGTACCCTGCTTCTTCCATCAACGCTCAGTTTGCAGCCTTCCACTTGCTAGATTAGCCTACCTGCATGGCTAACTAACAAATGCAGCTCACAATACCATATGATGCAGCACACTGCTTTCCATGGGGTCAGAACGCTAACTCCCTAAATACCTTGTTACTGTTAATGTTCCAAGGACCAGATTGGCTATCAGCTATTCTGTGACCACTCAGAACAAAACAAGGTACATACTAAACATTTCTGCTGAATATTTGCCATATCCGCAGTTGGGCATGTAATTTCACACATGGGCATGATGTGCCACCAGGTTTGAGAGAAAACTTGTGATGCCGTCAGCCGCAATGTGCCATTCCAGAATGGCACATTGCGCCCTTTTGGCCTGAACTAAGTTCCCCAGTAGGAATTCTACAAAAGTTCTTTTCAACAAAATCCTACTGTTACCCCAACCACACTATAGAGTAGAATGAACGGACACTGAGATACAGAATTTACAAATACAGCGCAGAATTCTCTTCTACATAATGGCTAAGAAAAAATGGCATTGAAAGACTGTATTGCCGGAGTGGATTAACTCTGAAGTGGCCCGATATACAAATCTGTCATGGAGGGGATGACGACCTGGCAATAGTGGGTCATCCTTGCAAGGCCAACCTCTGCTCTGAGAAAAGGGCATTCTCTGCTGAGAATGCATCTGTCTAGACCAATAGTGGGCAGTAATTGGCCCTACAGCTGTAGTGGAACTACACAAACGATACATCTCAGCATACCCTGCCACAACAGCCATCAGGGCATGCTAAAACTGTAGCAGGGCATGCAGAGATGTGTAGTTCAACAGAAGATGGAGGGCTGCTTTTGCCCACCCCTGGTCTACAGCATGCACAGTTAATGATGGTCTATGAATGTGCCAGTCATGGGCATGCTCAGATAAGGGATCTGCTCTTCTGTTTCAAGAGCAGAGTAGGGTCAGGAGAGACCCACCCCATATTTTGTTATGTGCCCACAGACACCATATTCGATCTCTGATCAAATCCATCAACAAAATTTATTTATAATATAAAGGGTTCATGCTATTTTATATTTAGAAGAAAACACTTACAGAAACCTTTAAAAGTGAACCTAAAATTGTATTACCATAGGACTGACAATTTTGTGCAAAAAACAAGCTAATTTGGATTTAAAAGAAAGGATGAGGAATAATATTAGTCATTAAAAAAAGAGGCATTGAGCATCACATTTTGCAATGCTCACCTTGTTTTTATAAACCTTCTCTTCTGTTACCCACAATTTCTGGGTTAATAAGAAAATATATCAAAAAAGCTTCTTTTGTCCAAATCAGCGGATACCAAACTTCTTCAATCATGGCGCCCAAGAGTACCAGCATTTTTTTAATGGCGCCCCTAGGCTAAAGATTTTTATTGAGATATTCAGCAACAATTCTTAAATTAACTTGTGCTTATTTGTCATACTTAGGTTCAGTTATGTGAACCTAAGTATGACAAATATTATACAGTATTCTATGACTGGCAGACACCAGTACTTGTTTTGCTTACCACAATGACAATAAATAATTTAATTTGGTCTTGGATCACCACATAGTGGCACCATTGCAAGTGCCCTGTGGAAAACAGTATGGGAACCCCTGGCCCAAACCATTGTCAGTTGTTTAGATGAGAAAAAAAATCTACTTTGTATAATCCAAATTACTAAAGAAAATAAAAAGGAAATTATGTTCATTTCAGTGTGCTTGCCCTAAAAGAGTGTTGCTCCTCTACAGTAATAAAACAAAATAGTAGCCTCAGAACAAATAAAAGATCACCCACTGTAAATGTATGTTTTATGTTGAATAATCACTACTGCCTGTGGAAACATTTATCCAGGATAAAAAAATAGCAGATTTCATCTTAATGTGGAATACATATTGTTATAAATAACATAATTAAAATCCAATTATATCACAGTTAAAATCCAATCACTGACAATTAAAACAGTCTTAAGCAAATGAATAATGTGTTCCATTCTGTCTCACATTATGAAAAGCTGTTAAAAGACATAAAAAAAAAAGTGTTGCATGAGGGATCAAAACCAGCAAAGCTGCTCTGTTAACTTTACTTAAAAGAAACCAATGTAAATCCGATAATATCGAAAAAAAAACCCTCAACCATTAATATAGTAATATGTCTGCTTTAGTATAGTATCTGTAAATAAGGAGAATATGTAAAAATCCCTGGCCTGGAACAGCAGACTTTGCAGACTGCAAGTGGTGCCCATTATCTGCAGACTACATGTTTAATAGTCTCCATGATTATACACAACCTATAGATTCTAAAAGTCCACTATATAATTTAAAACTTTAGTTAAAGTGCACCTGTCATATGACACAACGAAGGCAGTTATTTGCATGGCTCAACCAAGACTCCTGACAACACAGCCCATTAATTAGGCTGGGAACATCACTGACACTTTAGGACCAATTTCATGAGACAGTTGTTCGTTGTGAAGTGATGAGCTGTAGTCTCAGAATGTATCTTGTAGATTGAACCAATATTTAGGTTATAAATAACTGCTCTGTGCTTTATAGTAATGTGATTATTGTTTATCCATAAAGTTCATATTACATTGCATCTTACAGAAGACATTTTCCATTCACACCAGTCCTGGCTCCCATTGGAGATCACCTTAAACTGGTCATACACTAAACCAACTTCCATCCATTCCATCCATGGTTGTTTGGTTGTAATGAAAATCTGGTAATGTATTATCAATGTTAACCAATTTGTGATTGTCATTTGCTCCCATAAATTATCAAAATTTCATTCCAACAAACAAGCTGGCCATACATTACATCAACTTTCATCCAACTAAAGTTCTCCACCGAATACACAAATACAAGTGTTCACTTTGTCAGTATTCAAATGCTCTATCAGTATGTTTTTGTAGGAGTAATCTGGAACACCCAAAGGAAACTCATAAGATTAAGTGGAGAACAGACAAAATCTAATTAAAATAATACAGATTGATTAATTTAATGGGACCAATTACCCTTTGCATATTGTCATTACAATGGCTCCTTGTGTTAAATTGTGTTAAAAGTAGTAATATCAACCAAGCAAAAATAAATATGGCAAGTACAGTATGCATGGACATGTTTATATTGGGTGCAGGGGGGGGGTATTTATAATGGGTGCAAGGTGTGTGGTGCACACGGGCCCCTGAGTCGAGGGGGGCCCACACATCGCACACCCTGCAACCAATTAACTATACTTATCATTCCGTTGGCCCAGCGCTGCAGAAATAACCGGGAAAATGGCACCCGCTGCCATTTCACCAGTGATTCGCGCATGAGCAGTAGAGATGTCCCAGGAACGCATTGCGGGACCATGTTCCCGCAAACCTGCGAATGCGCAGTAGAGTCTACTGCACTGCCGGAGAGGAGGGGTCCTGATCAGAGCCTGCACACGGGCCCCTTCCTCTCTTAAAGTGCCTCTGCCACACAGAGAGTGCATGTGGGTCCCCTCCTCTTTTAAATTACCACTAAAGGTAGGATTGTCTTTAATAAATGCATTAACCCGATTCATAAGGCACTTTATATTTGGCAGCTAAGAGGGGCAAGCACTACTAAGTGTTTTTATTTGGAGTAATAGTTTAACGGAGTAGTTTAATAAATTCCTACAGTAGACAAATATGTACTACTATTATTATATACCTTTAATTTCATTTTTTTTATTTTATTTTGCTCAATGTGAAATAATAGTCCAAGTTGCAATATTGCTGTAAAGGGACTTTCCACTTCATCGTTGGAGGATGAATATGCTCTCAGAGCAGATAGTCAGGATTCAGAAACAGCAAGCTACCAGAAGACACAATGCCAAGCACAAACTCCCCATCTGGTCGTGCAGTGAAATCAGTCTTAAAGACAAAAGAAGATGTCGCTCAAAATGAGGTAAAAACAGCAGGCTAAAATCATAAGATTGAAGACGAGCCAACACATATAATCCCATATCACCAATTAATAAAAAGAAAATGATACACCAGTAATTGGAGTCACCTACTTATAAATAACTGATGATGAACATATAATCGGAAGGAAGGATAGACATAATTAGTTGAGGCCTTCCTCATTGAGAGTCTATGGGGGTTGTTATGTGCTGGTAACCTTCTATCTACAGTAAATGTACCATTTCTCAATGCATCCTGCAGAGTTTGAACTAGAAAAACAGAATTGTACTGCAAAGCGAGTTTTGTTTTCAATGCATCTTCTACACAATTTTATCCTTACTGGGGCTGATACCTAGCTCAAGTTGTAATAACACAAGGCGTTTAACTTGCCAATAAATTCATAGTCTATTATCACATATTTATATTTGTGCTATTCTGCAGATCACTAAGGACAGCCGTGTGTGAAACATTACATTAAAGTAATAGAGATCCACTTATACAACAGTGCTGTCATTTTAGAAAATGGAAACTGTATATAACCTGTTAATCCTGCTTTGGCTCTTGTCTTATCAAAGACTACAAATTATGAACAAAAAGTCATAGTAGAATCCATCTACTACAGTATCAAATAAATTAGAACTGTTAAAGGATTAGCATGCCCGGTTTATACTTGTTAGGGTGAATTTTGGAATTGCGAATGGTTTTCAATTGCATATTTTACCATATATTTGTTACTTTCCACCTGATGCCTTTAAATAAATACTACTTGTTTCAATTCTAGGGAAAAAAGGACAGCATATTTGAACAGGAAGGAGAATATTGCTTCATCTTACAGTATCATTGCATTACGTGCACTACATTTAATAGCCAGATATTTGACTGAACTACTGTAGGCTGTACCAGATGATGGGTGTTAAGTAGGTTAAAGCAATAAAGGCTCGGATTACTTTTGGAGTTGCGATTAGAACAGAGTCCCAGCTCGGGTTTGCTGTAAGTTCAGAACTTGGATTTAAAAAACACATCTCGGGTTTTGGATTGCATGTATACAAGTCCAAATTACATGATTTTTGCTGTTTTTATTGATTTTAAAGAAATCTAAAACCGAATCACACCCAAAACACTTGAGGGTGGTTTTGCCAAAAGAAATGTCCGCGCACATCTCAAATTGTTACAGGACCAATATCCATTGTGTACCTGCAACAGGTGTCAGAGGTGTACATGTCAGTTTATTTATTTTTTTCAATGTACTGGTATTTAATACAAACCCGGATTACCCATTATTTGCAATAAGTAAGAACAGACAATTTTGCAGTTTTGAGATTCAAAGTTCCAGTAAAACAACTTTTGAGCTCTGCGTTAGCGTCACCATTTTGTGGAACTTCAGGTCTCCGTGTGTATGTGAACTCCCATATCTTAGAATTCATATGTATAGAGCTGGGATGACAATGGTCAATATATCTATATTTGTTGCTGATCCGGTCAGCATCGACAGAACAGGACCCTTAAGGCAACATTTCATGGAATTGTTTTGAAAGTTAAGTGGAAGAAATAATTTACTACCATGGTAGTGAACCCACTGGTGTTTCTTAGCAAACATACTGTTGGTAACTAATCATACAATCGTACCTCCTTTTGAGTACTTTAGCACCTAACCTCAACTGGACACATGAAACTCCTCTTTTTCATTTAGAAACCTAATTCATCTCAAATTGTGTCTAGGGCAGATATGATTTCTGCACATGATACAATAATATTACATTTAATGGCAGCATTTTAGTTTAGAAACTCATTCCTTTTGTATTTTATACATTCACATGTCAAGGAGACAGGACAAACTAGCTATAAAAGGCTCATAGAATTTCATATGAGTCACTGATGACTCAGAAAAAAATACACAGATAAATAGGTGAAATTCTGTAACAAAAGGGTCAATTCTGAAGTCTACGGTGGAATAAGGGTTAACAGTTCTGCATGGAATAATTATTATTATTCGGCATGTAATTTTTTCTTATTGGTTCCATTCTGTGTCATGACGTATCACTATGAAAGGCTCTGTCACACAAACTGCTGCTGTGAGAAGGCAGCACTATATATAGAATGAAACTGTGGAACACAGACAAAAAGGAAATAATAAATAAATATTGAGAAAAGGAAACAGAGAAAGCAAGACGTATAGAAGAAATAACAAAATGAGAGAAGAAAAGTGAGAAAAAGGACACAAATAGAAAAGAGACTAAGGCCCTCATTCAGAGCCGCTCGCTAGCGGCCGTACGCTCGTTCTGAGCGATGTTCGCACATCTGCGCATGCGTACGGTTTTTAGTACGCATGCGCGAACCAGTCAGTGCGGCCGAAAATCGTTTGTACGCTATATAGCGAGTGCCTGCTATTTTGAGTGACAGAATGAGGCGTATGTGGGTGGTAACAGGGGAAGGTGCTTGTAAACGGGGGAGTGGAATCTGAACGCAGGCGTGCTTAAAAGGTCAAAGCGGGCGTTTTATGGGTGTGCATAATTAATACAGCAGCGTCATTCACCACGTCACTGGGTTATTTTATAGTCAGAACTGCTCGCAATATTGTGGTTGAAAAAACCAACCACAAGAATAGCGAGCAGTTCATACGCTGTTCGATATACTCGATTAATCTAATAAATAGCGGACATGACGTATGATGCGAGCGGCCAGGGGGCGTTTTTATAAAATAAACGAGCATATGTTTTGCTCGCTCGTTCAGACATGGAGGCGGCAACAGACCGCAAAGAGCGAACGGTTCATTTGAATAGCCACCCCCTTTTTATGAACAAGCGAGCGCTAATTGCGAGCGGATCTGAATGAGCGCCTATGAGTGGAAAAAAAATTTAACAAAAAAGGCAAAATAAAAGTGAGCTAAGGAAACACATAGAAAGATTGCGAGCAGGACCTAAGAAATAGACAAAACAAGTGGTAGGGAAAAAGAACCACCAAATCAGAACAAAGTAAAAAATAAATAACTAATGTATAGTTCTGTGGGGTGTAGATTAAGAAGAGACTTTGGCATCTGCAAGAGTCCAGAGGGAAGAGTTTCTGCACCAGTTACTTAAATTGTTTTAATGGTGGTTGGAGTGGCATTGCATAGTCTGATTGCCAGTTGCAGCTGTGCATGTGCAACAGTTTATGGCAGAATGCAACATGGGGCATCATGACGGGGGAGATTTTCCAAGATTAGAGGTGCTAAATCATTGTCCAAACAATTGTCTCTGGTGTTGAAGAAGAGGATGTAGTTCAAGTTCCTCCTCTGCACTGAGGTTTATGCATCAGTCTGGCTTTGCTGATCCTTTCCGAGAGCCTGATTGTGCAGACTCAGAAATGATCACTTGACTCATCTGCAGTGTATCAGTGTGATGGAGCTAATCAGGGAGCAACCTGGGGTCTAGGGGGTATCTGGATACATTTGATCAGGATGAACCCTGACATGCTATTTGATTACAAAAGACGGCTTAGCCTTGACCTGTCTGCTTTATTAGAGCATGTTCTTGGTCTAGGCAGTTAAGCCAGCACCCTGGAGGGTGGTAAACTTCCTACCTGCCTAAATTCTTACTATGTTTAAGCATTAACCAAGCACTTTGTCTAGATGTGCTGTTAGACTCCATCTTCATTTTAAATAGTTTTCCTGATTTCCTTCATTTCACTCACTGATATAGTCAACAATGGTGCACTGTTAGTTGCTCATAATGAGTGAGTGTTCACAGGTCTGCTAGTATGAATATGAGACTAGTATTAGGACTACAATTAAGCTTAGCCTCATGGGGAATTGCCAGGGAAGAGATAGGGGAGGCCAGGAGATGCTGGGGTTAAAAGAAGAGGAAGCTACAAGTGAGTAGGATTATAAACAGTAAAATTGACAGGCCCAAACAGTGCCCCTTGCCCTGGGGTGTCCTGTGCCATGGCACAGGTCGCACTACCCTAGTTACGGCCCTGTTTGTGTTTGAGGTCACACAAAATCATTCCTCCTTACAACTTGCCCAATACATTTCACCATTACATCAGCTTCCATTAATTCTCTGCAACTCTTTGTTCTAACTAATTTCAGCATCCTGCCACATTGGTTCTACTCTTATACCTTAGTTACAAGCATCTGGCATTAAATCAAAGGAATTTCTAAATCTGAACTACCCTATATGTTTCCCATTGCCATGCTTCAAAAAAAAAATAAATAATATTCAGAATAGTTTCTGCAATATATATTCACTGGCAAGTGTGACTGACCAAAGACAGAGTTATACACGGAGTTTGAGATAAATTACTTAAGCCAACAGAGCAGAGTAATTATCGCAGTTACTAGGTACATTAGTGAGCTACTAGTTATTTGGCAAAAAATAAAATAAATGAATAACCAGTGTTTAATAATTAAATACTAAATTATGGTACAACAGATAAAGGTCAATTCAATTATATGAATTTCAGCTGCTGCTATTACTTTTGCAATTATTAGTCCTACTTCTACCCTAATGGCATCACATGTAAATTTCCAAGTATATTGCCATATGGCTACTCTGTGGAACGGTACACCAGTAATGGAACTTGAAGACAATTTCCTAGATTAGCAGATTTTCAAAGATACAACTTCATTTATCTTTATACGAAGGCAGTACATCAAAACTAGTCTCAAACTTGCTATTTATAAGCATCCTCCGTTTCAAATACCTGGATTTCCGCAGCTGTTTTTCTGCTAAATGAAAGTGTTTGTGAGCATTAAAAGCTTTGGAATCCAGCAAATAGCAAGTCCCACATACATTATGAACAAACAGAAAATATTTGCTGCTTCTTATATACACAGCAAACTCTTCCTCCAAATCCTGTGTTTTATACGGTTATAACTTAAGAAGTGGACAATTTTCTGGCCTGCAGAGAATGTGGCTACTGCACAGTGCAGAGTGAAGGATTCTACAATGCCAGGTATCTCTCTCAAGGATCCTGCTCTGCTCAGACCTGGATTATCTTCGGAGCATGTACTTTAAGTTTCAAGTTTTTTCAATGCTCTTAGAAGAGACCCCACTATGCTCTTCTGATAACAGAGTGAGGCTGGAGTGGCATCACCAGACCCTTCCCCAAAGTGTGCTGAGGGGCATGGACAATGCAGTCTTCTGCTCCTGACTATGGCACAGAAGTGGGAATGTAGTTAAAAGTGTCAACATTCATAATGCAACACTACAATGGCAATAGTTATGATGTTGACGTTGTTAAAATTTCGATAGGCAACGTGTCTATATTTTCTGAATGTCGACAAGTGAAATGTGGACACTGTCAGAATGTCAACATTAGGGTTAGACTGTGGGGGAAAGTTATGGTTTGGTTGCAGGAGGGAAGGTTAGGCTTAAGGACTAGAGGGAGGGTTAGGGTCTAGCGTTAGAGATAGGACTGAAATACTCACTGGAAGTCTGATATGTACAATAGGAACCAGAATATGCCACTGCAGCCATTGCAAGTAGGTAAGTCACTGCTTGGCCACCAGGGATGATATGCCAACATTTAATCACTGATATTAACACATATGAAGAAAGAGCAAAACAGATGATCACTCAGTAGACTAGCAAAACCGCAGTCTGATGAGTCATTTACTTTAAAGTGAACACAAAGTTCTTTTGTTGGAGTACTCTCTAGCTAGGTGTCACTGTTCTATTATATGTATGTACTTGTAATCCACAATATACAAAGGTAACAGAATTAGTATCTAAAGTACAATGAATACAGTACCACTGTAGTAATAGAGTTATCTTCAGAACTTGGTATCAGTAGCTCAGTTCCAAGTGCACTCTTAAGAAGCTCTTATATCAATCGCTCACACAAAATTGCTTTCGCTCTCTTTATACTAATAGACTTATGGCCTGATTCAGCAAGGATCGCAGTTGCAAAGACACACGCAATCGGTCAATTAATTTGCATTGTGCATACGTATGCATCGCAGTGCGCGTGCACAAATTAGCAATTGCGAAGGGAAATGCGTTTGCAGAAGCTACACAGACCCAGAGCACAGTGACTTATAGGAAGTGCCGTTTGTGGGTGGTGACGGGCGGTGGTCGGGCGAGCGCAGGCGTGCCACTGCGTTGGGATGGCGTTGTAGGGGTGTGCATAAATTATCCACTGCAATACCATACGCAGTCTGAGGCCTCATAGCGTGGCCTGAAGTTAGCAATTCCTGAGTGAGGTGTTACCTGCCTTAACTGTGCGTATGGGTCCGATGTTACCGACTATTTTGCTATGTTGCCCAAGTATACGGATGTGTGTAAGGGGAAGTGGGCGTCCTTCTGGTTAGCTGTGATCACAATGCGATTGCAAACATTTGTATTTCACCGCTAATATTAACAACTGTGGTGCGTGTGTTCTAGCAGAATAGCGATCCTTGCTGAGTTAGGCCATTAGTACACTGGTTCAATGGTAGCACAATCAGCACATATATCATGTTGTCAGCATGTATATAAGTATAGCTCAGACTCTTGCAGGTATTAGAGTAAAGGCCCCCATACCTCAGTGATGAATTGGACAATTCCCCAATCTCCAGATGCCGGGGTCGGGGCATCAGTGAGATCCAATATTTTGGATTTTCCTGATTGATCATGATCAAAATATGATCATTATCAGCAAATCAGGGATATTTAAGAGTAATAATTTCCCAGATTCCCCGACGGATCAGCAATCGATGGCCGTCGATCACCATTTCCAACCAGCAGTTCCAGTCTGATATGAGACAGCTGCCTGATGTATGGAACCATTTACTCAAAATTGCAATATACTGTCAGTAAGGCCATCTCCCTTTATCAGTTTAATCCTACAGCCTCCACGGATCTCTGCTGCGGACTCCTAGCACTGGCACACTTCCTGTCCAGATCTCTCAAACACACTGCTGGCACTTCAATTGCAGTCCCCAGTACTCTGTCAGTGGGTATTCAGTGGCTCTGGCACTTGGCATCACATCAGCACTGTCGCTAGCCTAGTCTAGGCTCACAGACCTATAACACCTCACCTCGCACTCCACTCATCATCATCTGCATCACTGCGCATGTGCAACCCACAAATAAGCTTGTACCTTTCTGGTGCTCCATGGCTCCACCTAGTGGCAGCCTCCCACATTACAGTGAGTATTAGAGTTAGGGGTATCACACATTCCTTATCCATTCAAACAGAGCTAAGCATTTACTCCATCTGCAGCAAAATATAGATACACATGAAAATGGCAAATATTGGGAAACTGGTAAACTGTTTTATTAAAATATTATCTTAATACATAAGATTTTCATTAGAAAGGTCTTTGATAAATGACTGTCTTGAGTTCGGATTTTGCAATATCACTAGTCACTCTGTAGCTAGAAACCTGTTTTGTCTCATGAGGACTTGCTTAAGTTGATGGATAAGGAATACATAGCTTTGTATTGTAGAATCTATTGTTTAACACACGTACTGCTAATCAATAGCTCAGACACATGTCAAGTTAAAAGTAATTGCTGGACTACAGTTACAAGCACAGTGTCATGGACCCAAACATTTGTATTAAAGTAAATCAATTCTATCTACACTTGGCAGAATACAGGGTTCTAGAGACATGACTGATTATGCTATGGGCCCCATTTGAGAAGATACCAAATACCAGCTAGATATTTTAAATAGTATTAAAGAGATACTGAAGGTTCCATTTAATAATAAGCCATAACCACTTTAGCACTCCCTAAAAAGGGTTATGTCATCCATGCAGTATTTAGTGGCAAGCATAGGACTGTGCAGTTTACCCCGTCTAATTATGGTGGAAGCACTACGGTCCCCATTGCCAGCAATGGGGACTAAGCAAAAGCCTTTCCAATTTCAGCAAAGTTTAAACCCACCAGGTTAAAGCACATTGTGCATACGCAGACATACTCTGCACATGTTCATTAGTTGCTGGCTAATACACATGTAAGGTGGCCGTCTACATATGAGTATTTACATGATGACGTAATTGTGATTGCAGTGAATGTGCATGTCATACCTAACCCAGCTTCCACTGCACGCACCATGCACGTTAAGTTTGACATACATAATACATACATATACTCAGGGGTAGAGCAACACTGTAGTAGCTTTCAAACACCAATACAGCAATGAGCTTAGGTACGATTAGAAAGCTATTAAAGGTTGCTGGTTTTATAAATGCTGAATAAACTCTTAAATGCCAGGAACAAAATAACAACAACATCCAACAATTACACAATGCAATAAAACCAGTGGAAAACCGCTGAAAGACAAATAAGGCCAAATACAGCCACTTGTGTAGTATCATTAAAACTTTTTCTATACAAATATAGAAAGTTCCATATATTAAAGGAGTAAAAATATTCTGATCTGAAAGCTGTTGTAGAACAGTGAGAAGAAGCATGTGCTAGGTATACTTTTACATAGTCTGAAAGGTAACAGTATGTCAAATTTTATCATCCAAGTGGTCTTGAAGAGTGGTTTATTGTCATCAGGAATGTCAGCTGCTTCATCTAGCTCTGTATTCCTGAGAGTAAATCATCTGGCAGCTATCAAGTACAGTAACTAGGATTGATTCTTTCCTAAGAAGGAAGTCTATCTACAGAACAGAGCATAGTTATTAAAGGAAATTTACAAAAGAAGAGAAAGTACTTACTGGAAGTTTATTAACTGAACTCATGTCCTTGGATACAAACCTGGCAAAGAGTGAGCAGATGTGAAGTGTCTTTCATGGGGCCTTAGCTAGGGTGTGCGAGCAGTGCAGCCGTGCAGGGCTCTGTGGGTAGCTCAGTTGCTGCCCCACGGTCCCTGTATCTGGCAAGCAGGGTTCCTGGAGCAGCAGCATGCAGCCTGTGTCACTGCTGCATTGTTGATGGAGCATCCTTTGGATGCTCCATATATGCCACCTGCTGCCTGTACAGCACCCCTCGAACATCCCCCTCGACATGACATCATGCAGTCAGTTGGCATGACCAGAGTAGGGTGCTACAAGGTGTGTTACGGTGTTACAGTCTAACGTCCTAATACATAAGTGCACACATACACACTAGGGAAAATTTTGACAGCATTCTATTACCCTACCAGTATGTTTTGGATGGAAACAAGAGAACCTTTGCTAACAAGGGAAGAACATACAAAACTCCACAAAGACAGGACCAGGGTCAGAAATTTAACTCTGACCCCACTGCTGCGAGACAGCAATGCTAACCACTTTGCCACCATAAAAAGATCTGATCTTACTGTAATCTTTAACTCTTCTAGGTCTGTTGCCTCAAGGAAGCCTCTGATACAGACATAATTGCTTCAATATCGATTGCTAAATCATGTGGAAGGTATTGCTCCTGCACAATCTTTGGTAAGACTTGTTCTAGTGTGACATGGGAGTGTTCAATCCCAGTAAGTTTTAAATATTTTCTCTCCTATTCAATATCTTTGCATGGTACAGTTTCTGCTTTGCTAACAAAAGCTCTGCTGCTGTAGCTGCTTAGTTGTTGGACAGGCTGCTTTACTGGGTAGAAGGTTTACTGTATTCATTCATAGGAGAATGTAAAGGAGTATAACTGAGTGCATCTGGGCACATGACCTATTGGCAGAATGTCCAGGTAAGAACACCGAGGTCCATAACTTGATAGATGGTATGATGGGAATATAACCAGACAGGATACTGGAAATACACTGGGCCCTGGGTGTACAAGATGTTAAGCGAGTTGCGTAGCAAAGGTGCTGGTGGCGGTTAGTCCACAGATAGTTAATAAACCTAAAACCTGGTTAAGTTGTACTGAGTAGAAGAAGAGGCATGTAGACCCAGCATTAAACAGGTGTAACAGGGTATTGAATACAGCCTGGAGCATAGGAGTGTTGCTGGGTGTTGTAGTGTAGTGCTAAGATTAAAGCCGTAACTAGACTTTTTGGTGCCCTGTGCCAGAAAGAGCATTGGCGCCCCACCCATTTTTCAAAAAGGGACATAACGCATGCTACAAGTAAGAATGATAATAAACAGAAAATTTACATGGCACAGGCCGCACTACCCTAGTTACGCCCCTGGCTAAGATCGTACAGCCCTGGTGGTTAGGGATGCTAAAATATATATGTTAAATAAATACACAGGTGATATGGAACCAGGGGCGTTTTAAGAGAAGAGTTCGCCCATGTGCAGCCTCCGTTTGGGCACCTTCCTCTCTACACCAGAATCTACTGTGCTCAGTCTGCTGCCAATCCGAAAATCTACTGAGCACGCACGGGTCTCCAGGAAATGGCATAGTAGCACTCTGAAGACTGCGGAATGGTAAATATAAACTAATGGGTGCAGGGTGTGCAGTGTGGGCTCCACTGGATTCAGGGGCCTGTGGTGTGCAACGCACACCCTGCACCCATTATAAATACACCCCTGTGTAGAATATATATTATGCCAGTTTCATGCCATGATTCAAGCTGGATGCAGATGAATAACTGATTTAAAAAATTTCATCAATACCCTCAAAATGGCCAAGTCCCATGAGTATAACTGCCAGGGTAGTTGCTAATATGGAAATGGCAGCTGAATGGGCCTGTAAGAACCTCTCCACTCCTGGGCACTGTACAGCTGCCACATGTCCCATTTTAGGCTCTGTTGCCTTTTACTATTCAGAAAATAATGTGTTACCTGTAGTCATCTGAATTAGCACATTTTTGTGGGACCATAAATGCCTAAGTGTTTAAAGGCCCCACAATCCCATGTATGTGAGCCATTCTTCTATGGCACAGGTTCTCAAACTCGGTCCTCAGGACCCCAAACAGTGCATGTTTTCCAGGTCTCCTCATAGAATCACAGGTGAAATAATTAGCTGCACCTGTGGATCTTTAAAAATGTGTCAGTGAGTAATGAGTATACCTGCGCACCTGCTGGGTGACCTGGAAAACATGACCTGTATGGGGTCCTGAGAGCTGAGTTTGAGAACTTCTGTTCTAGGGAATTCAGTTTAGAGGGAAGGTGTTCCCTTAGTTACTAAACAGGGAGAACAAAGCAGTGGACGATGGGTGTCTGTGCAAAGTAAGTGAAAGGAGGATGTTCTCCCTCCACCCAGAAACTTGAAGAAACTTCTTTAAAATGTTGCTAATTGGAGCATACATTTCTAATTAGAGTCCTGCCAAGTTTAGTTTACAAAAAACACAGATCAGTCAGAACATTGAAAACACTAGCAGGTGAAGTGAATAACATTGATTATCTGATTACAGTGGAAGGGGTGGAATATATTAGAGAGCAAGTGAACATTCATGACGTTGAGGTACTGGAAGCAGGAAAAATGGGCAAGCATAAGGATCTGACCAACCTTGACAAAGGCTAAATTGGGATGGCTAGATGACTGGGTCAGTGGATCTACAAAAAAGCAGGTCTTGTGGGATGTTCTCACTATGCAGTGCTTAGTACCTAACAAAAGTGGTCCAAAGGAAGGACAACCATTGAACTGGCAACAGGGTCATGGGTGCCCAAGGTTCATTGATGCACATGGAGAGCGAAGGCTAGCTAATTTAATTCTGGCTACGATAGAAAGTTATCACATGCTTGCTGTGTATGGTGCTGCACAGTCGCAGACTGATCAGAGTGCCCATGCTGACCCTGGTCACCACTGTAAGTGCCTACAATAGGCATGTGAGTGCCAGAATTGGACCATGGAACGTAAGATAGTGGTCTGGTTGATTAATCACCTTCTTTTACATCACATGGATGACCGGGTGAGTGTGCATCATGTGCCTTAGGAAGAGATGGCATCAGGATGCACTATGAGAAGAATGCAAGCTGGCAGAGACAGTGTGATGTTCTGGGCAATGTTCTGCTGGGAATCCTTGGGTTCTGACATTTATGTGGATGTTACTTTGATACATACTACCTACCTAAACATCGTTGCAGCCCAAGTACAACCCTTTATGGTAATTGTATTGTCTGATGACAATGCTCACTTTCAGCAGGATAATGCAACTTGCCACACTGCAAAAATTGTTAAGGAATGGCTTGAGGAACATGATAGAGTTCAAGATGTTAACTTGGCTTCCAAATTCCCCAGCTCTCAATCCCATCGAGCATCTGTGGGAAATGCTGTAAAATTTGGTCCGAGCCATGGAGGCCCCACCACGCAACTTACAGTACATAAAGGATTTGCTGCTATTGTATTGGTGCCAGATACCACAGAACACCTTCAGAAATCTTGTGGAGTCCATGGGGTATATTTACTAAAATGCGGGTTTTTAGAAGTGGAGATGATGCCCATAGCAATCTATCAGATTCTTCTTATTTATCTAGCACCTTCTAAAAGATAATAGATAGAATCTGATTGGTTGCTATGGGCAACATCTCCATTTCTATAAACCCGCACTTTAGTAAATATACCCCGGATCACAGTTGTTTTGGCAGCTTGAGGAGAACCTACACAATACTAGGCAGGTGGTTTTATATGCATGTGGCTTCAGTAGGTTTTCTTTCATAAAGAGTGAAACAAATTGTGTGGTGTGATGACTAATGAAATAAAGAATACAATAAAGACTGCTTCATTTGTATGGACTTACTGATGAATCATGTAGACAGCCTCTTGTGTAATGTTTTTCTTTATTACGGTTATAAATAAATAAATAAATGTTTCAAAGTTAATTTGCTACAAAGTATGATTTCTGGTAATCACACATAATGGTAGTGCATATATGCAAAATATCCTCAGAATTCCTGCCTCTCTGAAATGGTTTGGCCTTGTTAAATAGTTTAAATTTATTACTGAGATGTGAACTGCCAATAATACGCACCCTTCCACACATTCTAAAGAGACATGTCCCCTTTCTCCACCAATGAGCTGATTTCATACACTCCTTAAGTGGATCATAAAATGAAGCAAGTCTATTCTGCTGTATTCTTAGTAGACTACGACAAAAGGCATGTTTCATGGTAATCCAATGTGGTAGATCCACAAAATGAGGTATAGTAGCAATAAGAGGTCAATGTGCATCATCGAAAATGTCTGTGTAATTGTGGAATGAACATTGATTCATGCTACTTTATGGATTGTATATTCATACATCATGTAAGTGATGTACTGTGAGATGACAGGGTCATAGTAGAACAGCGTACAATTTTCAAATGCTCAGTGCTATATACATGTCCACAAAAATAACCCAGGCACTCACCCAAATTAAATCTTTATATGAACTATATACAGTATAGTGGTAGAATGAAGCTAGGTGACATTGTTGAGCCACTGAATCTGTACTGTGATGGTGGGATCCGCCTAACCAGGTTCAAAAAGGGGTGTGACCACACCTATCTGCAGACAGGACTCTGAGACTAATGAGTCTATTTACTAAGCAGTGTTAGGAGAAGTGAAAAGTGAAGAGTGAAAAGTAATAAGGTGCCAGCCAATCAGCTCCCAACTGTCATTTTTCAAACACAGCCTGTGAGATGGCAGTTAGGAGCTGATTGGCTGGCACCTTATCACTTTTCACTTCTCCTAACACTGCTTAGTAAATAGACCCCTAAGGGCCATACTCATTATGTTAATTATCAGGGTATCTTTTCATGGCACAGTTTCTACTTTGCTAACAAAAGCTCTGCTCTTCTGTCTACTGAGTAGTTGGACAGGGTAGATGTTTTAGTGTATTCATTCATAGGATAATGTAAAGGGGACCACAATCTATTAGAGTATAGTGGAGTGGATAGTGGATACCCATTATTGTAACTATTCATAGTTATCTCCACCATAGGCGCCTCCTCCATAACTTTGGCCCCACCACATCCTCGATTGCCACCTGTGTATAAGTCCCCTCATTTGGCTCAATTGGTGCCAATACCTGGATATTATAAGGAACTTACTTGCTTTTTTTCAATAAAGGAGCACCCCATCGTTGAATAAACTCAGATGTGAGTTTGGATCGTCTCTATTGCTAATATATATATATATATATATATATATATATATATATTTACCAAGATAACTGAGCTGTAATATATTACAGCACAATATTTAAAGAATCAGCAATTAAAGTTGTAGACGTTATACTGAACACTATTATATTTTTCAGAATAGGATTGTCTCAATGTGACTGCTAATTTAAAAAAGAGGATTTCTAAAGATAAGGACTCATTAACATTCAGGACAAGATGTTCTGAATGGAGCCAGTCAGAGTAATGCAAAGACCAGCATACTACTTGGCTGTTGCCGTTCCCATAGCAACAGCATTCGGCCTGTACGCATTCTGTGGATTGAATGAGCTAAGCAGCTGAAGGACCTATTTGTGTCTAACAGTGTGATAAATCAGTGGAATGCAGAAATAATTTCAAGGGTATGCTCTTTTTCAAGTAACAAAAGTGTGTCTACTCACCCTTCATTGACTGCCTAATTTTGTTTTAAAAAAGGTATTATAGCAACAGCTAAATCCAATAAAATGTTTCTGATTTCACTGGAGTGTAAAATCCTGCAGTCACATAGTCACTGATATTTGCTTAAACATGAATGCCTTGTAAGAATCAAACTTTTGTACCACTGGAGACCTAATAAGTAATAATAGACAAACTTTTTGTTGCTGTTGTTATTCTACAAGTAAAGCGGCTATAGAATGTATTCAACCCAGTTAGGCATTTTTCCTGTGTTACAACATGGATGGATTTAATGGAATTATATTCCCACAAATCAACACAAAGTACTCGATACTGTGTCAGAAAACAAAATTGAATCCAGCCATTTGTCATGAGTATCAGGAACACAAAACTGAAAATAAGTGAAAACTACAGTTCTTATCTGCTCATGCCATTTTACAGGACGGCTTGTGCTTCACATTTGTCCCATAATTTCTCTATTTTTTTTTTTATAATGGATTTAATGGAGCATAGTGGTATATTCAATGACTGAATATTCTGGTACCCTTTTCCGGATTAATACTTCTCTATGACTTCCTCTCTGATCTGCTTGGAATACTAGGCTGGGTACACATTTGGATCACACAGTGTATACCCACAATTGCACACACCCGGGGGTCGTTTGCGATATTGTCTGGTTAGCTGCGCATCACGGTCAAGAAGATGATATTGTGTACGATCCAAGCTTCTAAATGCAGCACATCATTGTACATTGCGCCATTGTACCACTGCATTGTGCAGTGTGTACGCATGGTGCTATATGTCGCCCCGTCGCATCTGCCGGGAACACTTTGTTCTGATGTGTACCCTGCCTTAATTTATCATTAGGGGTCTAGTTGCTAAGCAGTGTTATGAGCCAGAGTGAAAAGTAATAAGTCTGTGATAAGGTGCCAGCCAATCAGCTCCCAATTGTCATTTTTCAAACACAGCCTGTGAGATGGCAGTTGGGAGCTGATTGGCTGGCACCTTATCACTTTCTTATCACTTTTCACTCTGTCTCCTAACACTGCTTAGTAAATAGACCCCTTAGTAGCCTTTACTTGAAATTCACTATGTGCGGGAGCTCTGAGATAGGTATATTTATGCAGCATTTGTGTGACTCTAATGAACTGTGGGCCTGATTCAGAGAAGGATGCAAATTCAATCGCAGCTGCGATTTCATATACAACGCAGCTGCAAAAATATGCTAATGGTTCCAAAGATCATCCAAGCATAAGGACGCCCACTGCTGCCTTCTTACACGTATATGGCGTAGCTTACCTGCATAAATATCGGGTAACACTGATGCACATCGAGAGACCATCTTGCCCTGGAAGCAGGTCTGACCAGCCGCTGACTCGGCAGCTCTCCTGAATCGCAGAGGGTTCTCATGCTGCATAGGAGATCACAAGGGCTAATTTATGCACGCCCATGTAACAGAGGGCCTGATTCAGACCCGCTCGCGAGCGCTGAGCGCTCGCAAGCGGGTCGATGTTGCCCAAGTGCACATGTGCACGACGGAGGCAGTTCCATCGTGCGCATGCGCGAGACCTGAATAACGACGGCCAAGCCGATGTTGAGTGACAGCACACCCCCTTTGGTGGGCGACCGGGGGCGTGGCTGCCCAGATGGAGGCGTTCCCATGGAAAACAGCTATGCGAGCGGCCAGGAGGCCGCTCCAGAAAGTAAAAGGGACGGCCCTGATTCAGAGCGAGTGCTCTGTCAGAGCATCCGGCTCTGAATCAGGGCCAGAGTTCAAAACGGTCAGACACGCCTGCATTATTCTGACCACCCCCATACGCTGACTAACTCTCACTCACTTTGCAAGTGGATCCTCTGTGACTCCAAAATCACAATGCAATCGCTGCGCATGTGCAGTGCGACTTATATGCATGCGAGCTGGCAAACAATCACTTGATCTGCCTCCATAATCACCATTGTCTTCATCTCTGAATCAGCTGTATGTGACTTATGAAGAAAGTTGGTTATGTCAGAAGAAATCTAGTGTGGATATAACAAGCGGTTGAACACTAACACAATAGCTTATGTTCAGTTTTTGATCCTAATTAATCCAAGTGTTTGGATTGCATTTTTTTTTTTTGGGGGGGGGGGGCACATTATCGAGTACCTTCTGTTGATTAGCAGAAGTACATTTCAAATAAATCCATCATGGTTCCATGCGGAGTTACAGCAAAATCTGAAAAAACCCTGAGGGGATGACAACCTTTTATAACCACTGAAAGAAAAAACTTTTGTGCTGAGAAATCATTTAAAGTCTGGACAAAAAACCCTTTTTTGTTGAAGGTCTCATGGCACATACCAGTAAGAAATGTAAGCTTCCAGCCTGTTGAGGAGGTAATGTAAATTTTAAATAATTATAGTAGGCTTTATATGTCGTTGAATAAGTCCAGGACTAACATTAACTCATCAAACTATTCAAAACAATAGGTGATCATTTACGGTGGTAGGTAATATATTGATATAATATATTTCAGCAATTCAATTATCTAGTAGATGTGCAGTGGCCTCATTCCTTCAGTTTTGAGTATTAAAAATAGTACAACCAATCACCATCACATACACACAATGGTTACATTTGAGCTACTGTACTGTAATGATCAGTCCAGAACTGACATTTATATGAATTTTCCAAATGCAGCTCTGTCAAATGAACACTAAAATGTGCCCATGATTCAAGTAAAATTAGGAAAATAGAATAATTAGACCAAGGCAATAAAATTCAATGAAGAGATAATCAAAAAGTAACACCTGCAATCACATGACTTAACCAGTCTTAATCATTCTTTCTGTAAGTAGCAAATCTGGACTCTGCTGACCTTCATTCACTGTAATACTTGTCGACAGTAGTTATGTTGGAGTTTAAGTTGTAGGTACTGTATCATTTACAGTATAGAAAGTAAAAAGACATATCCTGGCATTTTCATTTACCGAACCTGTGAAACATTTTTTTTTTCTTTGCGGTTCAAATTATTTTGATATACTTTACAGCATCCAAGACAGAAAATTAGCTATATTGTAAACCAGTCCAGGTTTTAAAGGAAATCCATATTTAAACACAGGTGACTTAATTAGTGCATCCAGTCAGCTTGACTATACCATCTATGCACAAGGGTGGTTATCATTAAAACCTGAATTGGTGGTTGAAATAAAGAATTTGGGGAGGAACCATGCCATTGTTTTTAAAAATAAGTGATTACTTATTATTACACCGTGCACCAAGTCTCCACATATAGAAATGGCAGTGGATACCATCATAGATTGAAGGCTGACAATAAGGTACTTGTGAACGATAGTGACACATAGAACCCCCAGTGGCTCTGCTATGTATTGCAGACTGTCGTAAGTTGGACACCATGGCGCATGGCCTGTATTTATCTTTGTCTCACACAGCAGAGGGGTCTTTTACCAGAATTTGAGAGGAGTTAAAGGAGGACACAGCTGTAACTACTGTATGTGAAGAATTATGGACAGGAATTGTCTCTATTATTTAACTACCTATTCCCTACTAAAACAATTATAAGGTGGAGGATAAGTATACTATCTACAGTGGAAGATTAGGACATTTCAGGTCACTTTAGTCACGTGAAATCGAGCACAAGTATCTTTTACTAGCAGCCTTATGCATGGCAAAGTTTATATCTTATAAAAGATGTATACATTTTTTCAGCATAAGCTGTAGCTAAATGAGGGCTAAATCTGCTCTGCAATTCATGCATTTACCCACACAATACACAGAAGGTCCTTCTGTAGGAGAAAGATTAAACAATATGACCAGAAATATTTTACCATTGTTGATTATTTACAGTTAAAGCTAATTATTTCACTGATGTTTTGTCCATCTAATTTGAGCCTTTTCACTTGGTGCTCCAGACTGAATGAATTAATAAAAAAAAAAAATGTACACTACCATTCAAAAGTTTAGGGTCACTTAGAAATTTCCTTATTTTTGAAAGAAAAGCACTGTTTTTTTCAATGAAGATAACATTAAATTAATCAGAAATACACTCTATACATTGTTAATGTGGTAAATGACTATACTAGCTGCAAACAACTGGTTTTAAAGGAATATCTACATAGGTGTATAGAGGACCATTTCCAGCAACCATCACTCCAGTGTTCTAATGACACATTGTGTTTGCTAAGCGCAACAAAAGACTAATGGATGATTAGAAAACCCTTGAAAACCCTTGTGCAATTAAGTTAACACAGCTGGAA